>CM043705.1:3460000-4005000 GCA_023935145.1 Bretschneidera sinensis
AAAGAAAAAGGTAACTGTTGGTACCTTGATAGTGGATGCTCAAAGCACATGACTGATGATCGAAGTGTATTCAAAGAGCTAACTCTAAGAGATGGCGAAGATGTCACCATTGGAGCCAACACAAAAATAAAGATCAACGGGCATGGAAAAGTTGGTAATGATTTCTCAACTATTGATCATATATTATATGTGCAAGGCCTTAAGCCAAATTTACTAAGTATTAGTCAACTATGTGACAAAGGAAACAAAGTCATATTTGAAACCTCTCATTGTCTAGTTATAAACATCAAGAGTGACAAGATCAAGTTTGTTGGTCATAGACATGAAAATATCTATATAGTTGATTTAAAATCCTTACATTCAAAAAATGAAAAATGTTTTTCCACTTTTAGTGAAAACTCATGGCTATGGCATAGAAGACTTGGTCATGTGAATATGAATTTTCTTAAAATCATTTCAAGAAAAGATTTAGTCATTCGACTTCCAAAAATCAAATTTGAAAAAGACAAGGTGTGTGACGCTTGTCAAATGGGAAAACAAACTAGAATTTCTTTTAAATCAAAAAATGTAGTCTTAACTACTAGATCATTGGAACTTTTGAATATGGACATATTTGGTCCAATAAGTATCATTAGTCTAGGTGGCCATCAATATGCTCTTGTTATTTTTATGACTATTCAAGATATACCTTTGTTATCTTTATTGCTTATAAGGATGAAGCTTACAAAGGATTTGAAAACTTTTGTAAAAAGGTTCAAAATGAAAAAAAAAATTGTATTTCAAGCATTAGAAGTGATCATGGAAAAAGATTTGAAAACCAAAGCTTTTCAAAATTTTGTGATGAAAATGGAATTGATTATAACTTTTCAGCTCCTAGAACTCCTCAACAAAATGGAGTTGTTGAGAGGAAAAATAGAGTTCTAGAAGAATTTGTAAGAACAATGCTTTGTGAAAATAGCTTGCCAAAATACTTTTGAGTAGAAGCCGTAAACACCTTTTGCTATATGTTAAACAGAATTTTAATTAGGTCCATACTTAACAAAACTCCATATGAATTATGGAAAGATAGAAAGCCTAATATCTCATATTTTCATGCTTTTTGTTGTAAATGCTTTATCCTAAATAACAATAAAACTAACTTAGGTAAATTTGACTCAAAGACCGATGAGAGGATATTCATAGAATATTCAACCTCTAGTAAAGCTTATAGAGTCTTTAACAAAAGAACACTAGTGGTAGAAGAATCCGTACATATAGTCATTGATGAGTCTAACACAATTATTAGTAGAGTAGTTTCTTTAAATGATGATGCAGATTTCATTCCAAGAACGGAAACACCTACTCCCATTGTTGACCCAAATGAGAGTCCACCTCAAACAAATCAAGAGGTAGAAGCTCTCAAACTTGACCAACCATCTACAAGTCAACAAGAGGATAGTCTTCCCAAAGATTGAAGGTATATAAATTATCACCCAATTGATCAAGTGATTGGTGATCCTTCACAAGGAGTAAGAACTCGTTCTTCTATTAGAAATATTTGCAATTGTGTAGCTTATTTATCTCAAATTGAACCTAAGACGTTTGTAGAAGCCGAGAAGGATGTTGATTGGATAAATGCCATGCAAGAGGAAATAAGTCAATTTGAAAGAAACAATGTATAGAATCTAGTTCCTAGACCAAAGAATCATACTATAATAGGAACTAAATGGGTATTTAGAAATAAGATGGATGAAATTGGAATAGTAACTAGGAACAAGGCTAGACTAGTTACTAAGGGATATAATCAAGAATAAGGAATAGACTTTGATGAGACCTATGCTTCCGTGGCTAGACTAGAAGCTATTTGAATGTTATTAGCCTTTGCATGCTTTAACAAGTTTAAATTATTTCAAATGGATGTAAAAAGTGTCTTTTTAAATGGCTTTATAGAAGAAGAGGTATATGTTGAGCTACCTCTTGGATTTGAAAATCTTAGTCTTCCAAATCATGTCTACAAGCTTTCTAAAGCTCTATATGTGTTGAAGCAAGCTCCAAGAGCATGGTATGAAAGACTAAATAAGTTTTTGATTGAAAATAATTTTACAAGAGGAAAAATGGGCACAACTCTCTTCACAAAAACTCACAAAAATGACACACTACTAGTCCAAATATATGTTGATGATATCATATTTGGTGCTACTAATGAATCTATGTATCAAGAGTTTGCTAAGTGCATGTAAGGTGAATTTGAAATGAGCATGATGGAAGAGCTTACCTACTTCCTTGAACTTCAAATCAAACAACTGAAAGAAGGCATCTTCATCAATCAATCAAAATACACCAAGGACCTACTAAAAAGGTTCGGGATGGAAAGCTCAAAGTCACTTGGCACTCCTATGAGCACTTCTACAAAACTTGACCTTGATGAAGGAGGTAAGTGTGTAAACACTAAAACTTATAGAAGAATGATAAGAGCTTTACTTTATTTAATTGCAAGTAGACCTGATATACTGTTCAGTGTATGCATGTGTGCTAGATTTCAAGCTAATCCTAAGGAATCACATGTGATTGTAGCAAAAAGAATCCTTAGATATCTACAAGGGACTCAAAACCTAGGATTATGGTACTCTAGAGATTCATCTTTTGAGCTTGTAGGATATTCAAATGTGGATTTTGCGGGGTGTAGGCTAGATAGAAAAAGCACTAGTGAAACATGCCAATTCTTAAGTGCAATGCTAACCTCTTAGTTTTCCAAGAAACAAAACACGGTTGTGCTATTAACCGTTGAGGCAGAATACGTAGCAGCTGGTAGTTGTTGTGCACAAGTGTTGTGGATGAAACAATAACTAGAAGACTATGGCATGAACTTTAAAGATATTCCAATTTATTGTGATAACACCAATGCTATCAACTTAACCAAAAACTCTATTCAGCATTCTAGAACCAAACACATAGAAATTAGACATCATTTCATAAGAGATCATGCTAAAAAATGTGGTATAAGACTAGAATTCATTCCTTCAGAAGATCAAATAGCTGATATTCTTACAAAGCCCTTAAATGAAGTTAGTTTTTGTAAGATTGGACTGTTAATGGGCTTAATAAACTATGATAAACTATATGTTTGATTGCATCAACATTCATCATATGCATATTTGACATCTACTGAATGAGTATTAAACCTTATTTAATATTTCTCTCACTAAAGATGGCATAGATAAACAAATTTCGTGATAAAACTCTAAGCTAGAGCTTTTTTTTAGGGTCCAGTCGACTGGTAAGATGACCCCAGTGACCCCAATCAACTGGTAATACACTATCTTTTCAACCAGTCGACTAATCCAAGTACCCAATCGACTAGTAGCATAAGACCTTGTTTGGAGCCAAATTTTGAAATTTTGGTAACTACCCAGTCGACTGGTATATCTCTGCCACTTTACCCAGTCAATTGGTATGATAAAAATCCCAAATTAGTGAAAAACCTAGTCAACTGATGACCTAACCCAGTCGATTGGTATCACGATTCTATAAATAGTCGCTTCAGTTTTTCAAAAATTTCACGCCATTTTCAAAACCCTAAAGCTTTCTCTCTCTAGAAAATCTTTGATTTCTGTCCACAATCTCACAAAAACACTCCATAGAAACCTTAATCTCATTCCCTATCACCTTTATTTCAACTTTCCACGGTTGAAAATTCCATTTTTCCCAAAAATCTCTCATATCTCCCTAAAAACACCTTTTTCAAAATGTCTGAGAGAATCCGGATCAAAACAACCGTTGAAGGACCTTACGAGCCTACAAGGCCACGGTCCCAAAAATCTATGGCACCAGATGCCAAAAAGCTTGACGAGTTCCTCGAGCAAAAGATGAGGACTGAGCTCGACGACTCACTCTTCTGAAGTCTAACCACCAAAGAGAGGTATAATTCCGTCATTCGAAACAAAAAGATCATGATGGGTAGATTTGTTGACTTTAATTCTATCCGTTATGTAAATTTTGACATTCTACCTCCTTTTGAGGCAGTGCACTTGACACCATTTGTCAAGATTCACCAAAAGTACTATCCACGCCTCATTCACTAGTTCTACGCAAACTTGGTGAAGTCTAGTCCATTGGCTTTTCGTTTTAAAACCAGTGTGATGGGAATGGAGTTTGAGGTAAACACTGACCTCCTAGTGAGCATCTTGAGGATCCCAATGGGAGGGATCCAATAGAGTCTGGACGAATGGCCAGACAACTTCGACTATGAGGAGGCATGCCAAATCGTTAGGGGAAACTCTAACTACATCTTTTGGCCTACTACATTTCACACATGTAGTGATATGCCCCTCGATTCGAAACTGTTCAATCTCATCGTGAGTTAGACCATCCATCCACGACTTGGGAGTCAGGGCTATCTCTCGAAGATAGATGTCGTATTGATTTGGTGTCTCAAAACTGGACACTGCTTCAATATCTACACATTACTGCTCACCAATATGATCAACAGTGAAGCTAGTAACTCTGGGTGCCTTCCCTATGGGATTCTCATCACCCTCATCCTCCAGCATTTTTAGGTTCCCCTTCCCGCCTCTGAAGCTCAGGACATCGACCCAATGACATCATCAATATCTTTTCTTTGAAGAAGATGGGCTACATTATCCACGATGGTTTGATCTACTCTAAGGCCGAGAAGAACATAAGGATTGGAAAAGGGTGACAGCAGTGAGAAGGACAACAAGGTTCCTGGTGATGCAACCCCTCCCACTGCTATGGACATAGATGACCGAGCACCACAGCTTGGTGGTTTTGGTACTGGTCAAGCTAGGTACAATGATCTACTACAGGCTATTTCGAGCCTCCAGCTATCCATGCAGTCCAGGTTCCAGAGCTTGAGCTCTTCTGTTGATTCTATGCACCATGACCTCCGCACACTTCGAGACGATTTCAAGTTGCACCGAGAGAACATAGAGGGCTCATTGGCTGAGCCTCAGGATCTTATTCGAGATGGCTCTGATTCTCTCACTCGTTTAGCTTCCTATTTTATCATTTTCTTTTATATATAGCTCTTAGATGATCTTAGCATGAAAATTTAATGCTTTATCATACATTTTTGTTATTGTACTCGATATTTGGCTTCTAGAAGCTTGTGATGTCTGGATGCTTGTATATATTTTCCTATTTTTCAGTTATCTAGCTTATGGTTTATATACTTGCTTTACTTTTAAGCTATATGATTACTTAGTTTAAGCCATTCGTACTCCGCAATATGCTTTAACTACTTATGATAGTGTGGAAACTTCTGGTTATTCTCGGGAAGTCTTTTCAACTATGAATAATGCCTAGTTCTTTTATGTAAGTTTGTTTTTATGTTATCTTTTTGTCTTTGTTACCTGTTGCTTATTTTTCGAGTTTGCACCCTCTTTTCTGCTGTTGTCAAAAATGGGGGAGAAAAAAGAGAAATATCAATGTAAACTTAAAATAGAGCATAGATTTGGGGGGAGTATTGCTCTGAAAACATTGATGAATATAAGTCTGTCTTACTTTGCTTGGTTGGGTTGTTTGTAAACTATGTTTGAACTGTTTAACAGGTTGGTTTTATCCGAAAAATAAAGGAAACTCTGCCCAATTATTTCTATAAACCCAACACTTAGTTTTTAAAACTGTTTTCTCTCTTTAGTTTTGTCATCAGCAAAAAGGGAGAGATTGTTGACCCTTATTTAATTTTAATAATGATAAAACATTACTCTAATTGTACTAATGGTTTTATCTAAGTATTTAAACAGTAAAAGCTTTCAGCAAAAAAACAAGATGCAATAACTCAACAAGTTTCAGACGCCAAGACAAGACAGAAGATATAGAATAAGCATTAAGGTATTGAAACCAACTATAAATCTCTCACGTTCAAGTACTTAGCTTGTCTTACGGCCCTTTTTACAAAAATATTTTGACAAAACTATTAATACAAATGTTTTTAAGTCAAAAACAGTTTTGAAACTTGAAAAACTGGGTTAAAGGGCAACCCAGTTGATTGGCTCAATATACCAGTCGACTGAGGTATGAGACAGAAAGTCCCCAGTCGACTGGCAACTGGGACAGTGAGTTCCCGGTCGACTGGTGCTTAGGACCCAATCGACTGTTACTCTCCCACAGCCTAAAAGTGAGATTTCTCACTTGACCCAGTCGACTGGTACAAAGACCCAGTCGACTTGTAATTCAAAAATATGACAGTTTAAGACGTGGGACTTGAGCATTTAATGTACCAAACCTTCCAAGTCAGTGCCTAACGGCCATATTGATCAAGGCTATATAAACTCATTTCAATGAGCATTTAAAAAAAAGAAGAGAACACTTTCAATTCACAACTTTGCTCATTAATTCTCAAAAGCTTTGAAAATTTTATTGTTGAGCCATGCTTCAAGCTTATTCTTGAAAGAGAGATATTGTTCATTTATAAAAGCATTCATTGCTATCTCTCTACCATTTACTTTACAGCAAATCTCATTTATTATAAAGGGGAAAGAATTGTAATAACTCTTAGAGTGTTTAGAATTAAACACTTTTTTGTAAGCTTCCGTGAGGAATGGATTGGTTGTAAGGTTTGTACAACACCCGTGAAGTTGTACGACTAAAAGTTTTAGTGGATTATTTCAAGAAGGTTCCTTGAAGAGAGTGGACGTAGGGTCGGAAGGAATCTGATCTTGCCGAACCACTATAAACTGAGTTTGCACTTTCTCTTCCTTAAACTCTTTACTTAAAGCACATTATTTATTTGTATGCTTGTGCATTTAACTGTTTTTATAAACTTGCAAGTAATTAGCAAAAGTTTTTAAAAACTCAGTTCACCCCCCTCTTGGGTTAGAACCTCGATTTATGAAGTGTATTTAGAATTTATTTAAATTTAGTTAATTAGTTTTAATTATCTTATTTTTTATTATGAATGAATAATAACCAAATTATTGAATTTTAACACACTATAATTGAGTTGTTAACTTGTTCATGTGATTTGGATTGTTGTCCCACGTATGATTTGAGATTGGTCTGTGATTTTGATCAGTTTATCTTTTATTTTCAATTTATTGTTATTTTTTCCCTACTATCATGTATCAATATAGTATCAAAACCTAAACCTCGATCCTCCATCACTGCTATCACCGCACACAAATCTCTTGGATTTCACCAAAATAAACCTTAGATGCCAAATCAATTTTAAAAAAACAAAAAAAAAAACCCATCATATTTGAACACGAACAATGACCGTTTCCTCCACACGTTGGATTCGTCACGGTCCACCACACCCAAAAAAGTGATACCACCACCACCGACGCAGAATTCCCAAACGACCTAGACTCGAGAAGCCCGACCTAAACCATCGCATGCTCTACCGCTAGCAACCAAAATATAGAATCGTGACCCATTTCGGTTTGTCACACCTGATCTATCGTTTTCGGTCACCCACCGTCTGATCTAATGCCGCCATCGTAACCGGCGGTCACTTTCTGGCCAAACCCTTGAAGTCTAACTTTGATCTAACCGGAATTGCATCAGATCAGGTCCAAACCGACCCCTAACCCGAGTGGGTTCCCCAACTTCTTAACTATTTCTAAGTCGAGCCATCCCTGACCCGAGCCGAGCTGAGCCATCTATGAACCCAGCTGAGTCGAGCTAGTTCTATTAAAAAAATCAGGCTTTTCTTCTTTAGTTTACTGCAATTACCTGTATCTCTTTTGTCTTATTTTTTTTATAAAAAAAAAACTGAAAAGAAAAAAGAGAAGAAAAAACAAAAAAAGGAGAAAAAGTCAGGAAAAAAATCAAAAAAAAAAAGTGGAGTTTATGTTTTTAGTTTTTTTCAGTTTAGTTTGTACTATGACTACTCATACTTTGGAAAAAATTCAACTTTTACAAGATAAAATTTTGAAAGACTACAAGTATATGGGTTTGTTGAGATCTCGATGGACAATGTATGATTCACATTCTTTTTGTCAAAGTTGGAAGAATGAATATAAAGCACTTGATTGTTAGGTTCGTATTTAGGAGTGAAACCTTAAACACCTATATCGGCAATATGACTGAGTATGAGTATGGTTATCGAGATAACAATACTTTGAATGGCCATGTTGATTATGTTTATGATGATGAATTGGTTCAAGACCAAGATGCTAACAAAGATGAAAGACAACTAGACAACAAGCTTGATGTTGTTAAGCATATTGCGTCAGTTCCATGTGAGGTTATTTTAGTCGAACCAATCCAGTAAGATGACAAGTTTGTTGAGCATATTAAGGAAGTTGAAAAGTTTCAAGACAAACAAGAAGACAAGCTTGATTGTAAGATTAAGGTTCGAGTTGATACATATGTTCTTGCTATTGAGTTTATCCTCCTTACTTGGTTTCAAGCACCTTGATAACAAGCATTTCCAATGAAATTTTCTTTTACTTCCTAGTGACTTTGGCTTCAATGAGTTTCACGCCTGCTTTATTTCTCCACACATCTGAGCTTTTGATCCTTTAACATTTTTCAACTCGAGGTTGATTTCTTTCGAAGTGGTGGAGAATGATGGAGCACACGAATACACGATGAATAGTAGAATTAAAGAACTTAATCTACGTACATTGAGATATTTTAATTGTGAGATAATTATGTAATTGACAATATTAGGGATATTTAGAGTTTATTTAAGCTTAGTTAATTAGTTTTTATTATCTTAGTTGGTTTCTTTATTGGAGTAGAATTAAAATTTTCCTATATATATGGGAGACTCATGTATTATTTGGCAACTTATAAATGAATAAAAACCAAATTATCGAATTTTAACACTCCCTGATTGAGTTGTTAGTGTGTCCATGTGATTTGGACTGTTATCCCATGTGATTTTGATCAATTTATCTTTTATTTTCAATTTATTGTTATTTTTTCCATATTGTCTTGCATCACAGACCCTTGATGAAAGTATTGCTTTTGAACAAAAAGAGCAGTTGCTTCACCAAAAACTGTAGTTACTTCTTCTGCAGCACCCAAAACATTCAAAGAGGAAACGCCAACTTGAGTATTGGTTGGAAGATATAAAAGCAAGCAAAAGAAGACTTAACAGCATGAAATAACTGATTGTACTAATAAAAAATTGAAAGTACTTGATGCACATTAGCAAAAAAGAGAACAAATTCAGTTCACAGGACATTAAAGTGATATTGTTTGGCTGAAATGAATCAGAAACCACTCACTACTAGATAAAAATCAAGCTCAATTCAAAGACCATTGGCTCTTCCAAAACTAACAAACCAAATCTCTTATGCTAGTAGCCTGTATTAGAAAAAGAATATGATGCAATGAACGCATTGCTTTTACTGACCTAGTATACATAACTCCTCATACACAGCCCAGAGTAGAGGATCTATAGATGTTGATGCCGCTAACTGCTGGTGCTGACGTGGCCTAGGTGAGGACGGGCTCGAACGTGGGTGTGACTTTGGTGAGGACGTGACTTGACCCTACACAGGTAACAAGAGTGAACTGAAGACCCTCAGAATGAGGAAAGAGGGGGACCTCCGAGGGCGCTCCGATGCTTAAGTCAGCAACGATTTAAAGGAAAAGCCGAGGGCTCAAAAGAGGCGGAGAGCTTGTGCAGTTGAAGTGTAAGTGGAAGCGTGTGTGTTCATGATCTGGTGAGGTCCATACCTTGGCCCATTTATAGTCATTTGCCAATGGGGAGGACATGATTGCAAGCTTATGAGGAGGGGTGCTGTAGACTGGCTACAGGTCATAGGGTGGCTGTCATTTTCTTTGTACTTCGAGGCTGTTAGGGTCCTTTTTTACTTGTACTTCGAGGTCGTTAGTTGTAATCCTTTGAATTAATAAAATATCTTTTATTTCAATCTTTGTCTTCGTACAATATTCTTGCTTTTTACACTTGCGTGAATGAATGAATGGATGTTGACTTTGACAAAATCCGAAAGAAGTTTCAAAAACTCGTTCAAGGGGCAGCCTTGGTAGGGCATTTTCGGAACGTCTGAACCCTGGAGAACAAGGCCGTGAGTTTATAGCACAAGTTCAAACGCTGGGGCTTTTAGAGAACTTGGCCGAGCGTTAGACAAGGCTCAGACTTTGGAGAATCCTTGGAGAAAACATGGTCGAGTGTATACAACGCAGCTCATACGCTCGGACTTTTTGGAGAATACGACCGAACAATAGACAAGGCTCGGATTTTTGGAGAAACTGGCAGAGTGATAGACAAGGCTTGGACTTTTGAAAAATCGTTGGAGAACATGGCCGAACGTATGGAACGCAGCTCATACGCTCGGACTTTTTGGAGAATCTGGTCGAGCGTTGACAAGGCTCGGACTTTGGAGAAATCTTTGGAGAAAATATGGCCGAGCGTATGCAACGCAACTCATACGCTCGGACTTTTTGGAGAATGCGGCCGAGAGTTGACAAGGCTCGGACTTTGGAGAATCGTTTGAGAACATAGCCGAGCGTATGCAACGCAGCTCATACACTCGGACTTTTTGGAGAAACTGGTCGAGCGTTGACAAGGCTCGGACTTTAGAGAACATGGAGAAACTTGGCCGAGTGTATCCGACGCAGTTCATACGCTCGGACTTTTTGGAGAATACCGCCGAGTGTTAACAAGGCTCGGACTTTTGGAGAATCTGACCGAGCGATAGACAAGGCTCGGACTTTTGGAGAATCTGACCAAGCGATAGACAAGGCTCGGACTTTTGGAGAATCATTGGAGAACATGGTCGAGCGTATGTAACGCAGCTCATACGCTCAAACTTTTTGGAGAATATAATCGAGCAATAGACAAGGCTCGGATTTTTGGAGAATCCCTTGGAGACAACATGGCCGAGCGTATGCAACGCTGCTCATACGCTCAGACTTTTTGGAGAAACTGGCCGAGCATTGACAAGGCTCGGACTTTAGAGAACACGGAGAAACTTGGACGAGCCTATGCGACGCTGCTCATATGCTCGGACTTTTTGGAGAAACTGGTCGAATGTTAACAAGACTCGAACTTTTTGGAGAATACCGCCGAGTGTTGATAATGCTCAGTCTTTTGGAGAATCGTTGGAGAACATGGCCGAGGGTATGCAACGCAGCTCATACGCTCGGACTTTTTGGAGAATGCGGCAGAGCGTTGACAAGGCTTGGACTTTGGAGAATCGTTGGAGAACATGGCCGAGCGTATATAACGCAGCTTATACGCTCAGAATTTTTGAAGAATACAACCGAGCGATAGACAATGCTCGTATTTTTGGAGAATCCCTAAAGACAACATGGTTGAGCGTATGCAACGCTACCCATACGCTCGGACTTTTTGGAGAAATTGGTCGAGCATTGACAAAGCTCAGACTTTTGGAGAATCTGGCCGAGTGATAGACAAGGCTCGGACTTTTGGAGAATCGTTGGAGAACATGGTCGAGGGTATGCAACGCAGCTCATACGCTCGGACTTTTTGGAGATATTGGGCGAGCCTCTCCCCCCTGGCCTCAAACTCTTCTTTTACCTGACTCATCACCAACTGAGAATCGTTGAACGCATCTAGCACTTCGATGGCCAATGCTTTGGCCAACCTTAGACCAGCTAGGAGAGCTTCGTACTCTGCTTCGTTATTGGAGGTCTTGAATCCGAACCTCAAGGTGTACTCGATCGTAAAGCCTTCCGGACTACAGCGGATGATCCCTGCTCCACTCCCTAGTGAATTAGAGGAACCATCCACATGGAGGGTCCATCTTGGAGAGTCCTTACTGGACGCGGACACCGCAGATTCGTCCGGGTCTATCTACAGAGTCGTCTCCACAATGAAGTCAGCCAGAGCCTGGCCCTTGATTGCTTATCGGGGTGGGTAACGGATGTCAAGCTCTCCCAGCTCTACCGCCCACTTCACCATTCTCCCAGAAACACTTGGGTTATGCAAAATTTGCCCTAAGGGTTGGTCTGTCAGGAGGACGATGGTGTGCGCCTGAAAATAAGGTCGGAGTTTTCGTGCTGCCACTACCAGGGCATAAGCCATCTTTTCGATAGGAGGGTACCTAGTCTCGGCCTCATGGAAAATTCTACTGACATAGTAGATGGGCTTCTAGACACCTGTTTCTTCTTGTACCAAGATGGAGGCCACAGTGCTCTGTCCGGTGGACAGATAAAGGAAGAGCTCCTCACCCTGGAGCGGCTTGGTTAGGAGTGGTAGCGAACTCAAATACCGCTTCAAATCTTCAAAAGCTTCTTGGTAGTCTTCGGACCAGGAGAAATCTTTGGCCTTCTTGATGGCCTTAAAGTAAAGAAGGCATCTTTCCACTGATTTGGACATGAAGCGGTTCAGAGAGGCGACTAGACCGGTGAGCCGCTGAACTTTTTTCACAGGCATGGGAGGGGTCATATCAAGGATGGCCTTTATCTTCTCCATATTGACTTCTATTCCCCTCTAGGTGACCATGAACCCTAAGAATTTTCCACTGGTTATCCCGAATGCGAATTTGGACGGATTAAGCCTCATGTTATGCTGGTGCAATACTCCAAACGCTTCTTTCAGATCGGAGCAATGGTTCCGCGCTTCTGCACTCTTGACCAGTATATTGTCCACATAAACCTCCATGTTCGCCTAATCTGCCCCTTGAAGATCTTGTTCACCAGCCTCTGATAGGTCGCCCCAGCGTTCTTGAGTCTGAAAGGCATGACTTTGTAACAATACAGCCCTCAGTCAGTGATGAAGGCGGTCTTATCTTGGTCTGGCTCGTGCATGAAAATCTGATTGTAGCCGGAGTACGCATCCATGAAAGAAATGAGTTCATGCCCCTAGGTGGCGTCTACCAACTGGTTAATCCGAGGGAGAGGGAAATTGTCCTTTGGGCAAGCCTTATTCAAATTGGTGAAATCAATGCAAATGCACTACTTGCTGCTGGCCTTGTGGACCATTACGACGTTAGACACTCACTATGAGTATCTTGCCTCCCTGATAAAGCCAGCTTCTAATAACTTATCCACCTCAGAGTTAATCATCGTCTGTCGTTTGGGGGCAAAGGTCATCTTCCTCTGAATGACCAACTTGTACTTGGGGTCCACGTTTAGACGATACTCGATAGTCCCAGGGTTGATCCCCGGCATGTCCGAGGTCGACCAGGCAAACAGGTCTCTGTTCTTCTGGAGTAGGGAGACTAGCTCATTTCTGTGCTCTTCGGGGAGGTTTGCGCCTATTTAGACAGTCCAGGCAGGGTCTCTTTCGAGTGGTACCGAGGTCAACTCCTCTGTGGGTCGTCTCCTAGGTGTCTTCATCTCATTCCTGAGATCTTCTACCTCAAGGGGCATGGCCTCTGTTTTTTTCCCTTCTCTGACAGCGTTCAGGTAGCAGGTCTGGGAGATTTTCTGATCCCCTTTGATCACTCCTACACCTTCACTGGTAGGGAACTTGACCTTCAATTGATAGGTGGGTCAGCCGATGATCATATTGTAAGAGGAGGGTTCTTGACTACCAGGAATGTGGTCTGCACAGTGGAGGCCCTTGGCGCCGTACCTGCGGTCACTGGGAGGACTATGCTCCCCTCAGCGAACATTAGAGAACCACCGAAACCATAGAGGGGGGCCGGGGTTGGCTCCAGATGTCTATTCTTTAGCTCCATGCATTGGTAAGCATCATGGAACAAAATGTCCGCTGAACTCCCATTGTCAATCAGGACCCTCTGCACTTCACAGTTGGCTACCAAGAGAGAGACTACCACTGCATCGTCATGGGGAGTCTGCGCATCCTCCAGATCATCCTCCGTGAAGGTGATCACTGGCTCAGTTCTTCTTCTCTTGTGGGGGCCGCTGACAGAGGCTACGGCCCTGGCATAGGCTTTACTGCCCTGTCCCGAACTACCTCCCACAGTCGGGCCCCCACAGATGGTCTTGATGATGCGGGTAGTTATGGCTACTTCCTGCTTCTTCTGACTGGGCCCTTCTTGCTCGGCCCTAAGGTTCCTTGGTGGGTCCCTCCATTCCTGCTGGCGATAGAGACGTCCAGTATCTCTTCTCTGCTGCGCGGGCTTGTCCCTTTTTCGGGGCTCAGTAAATTCCTTTAAGTACCCCCAGTTGATCAGAGCTTCAATCTCCTCCTTCAAGTCATGACATTCCTCAGTGTCATGACCATAATTCTGGTAGAAGCGGCACCACCGCCTCTGGTCACCTCCGCAATGCGGCTTCTTGGGCGGCCACTAGAGGACAGACTTATCTTGGAGCTGCATGAGGACGTTTGTCCGGGTGGCATTGAGTGGAGTGAATCCGTCAGCGCGAGGGTGAGGCTTGTACCTGTTTTCCTGGTGGAGCCTCTTGACTTTCCACTTCTGGGAGTCAGGATCCTTCCTCTTCTTCTCAGCTTCCCCTTCCCTCTCTCTTCTGAAGGCTTGGTCATCTTCTGCCAGCATGTACTTCTCAGCCCGGGCTAAGATTTCGTTCATGTCTCGGGGTGACGTCGGGTTAGTTTAGAGCTGAAGATGCCCGACCTCAATCCATTTTTGAAGGCCATTACTTGGACGTTTAGGTCGAGGTCGAGAATCTCCTATGCTGCTGTATTGAACTGTGAGATGTAGGCCCGGAGCCTCTCCCCTCATTGCTGGATGATGTTGAAGAGGCTCTCTGAAGTCTTCTTGGGCCCCTTACTATTGAGGAAATGGGAGGCGAAGGCGTAGCTTAGTTCTTTGAAGTTGCTGATGCTTCCTGGCTTCAGCCTTGAGTACCAGGTGCCTGCTGCCTTCTCAAGAGTCAGAGGGAAAGCACGGCACATGACCGGGTCTGAGTGCCGGTACAGCATCATAGTCATTTTGTAGTGTTGTAGGTGATCCATAGGATCCGCAGAGCCATCATACATTCTCACTTGAGGCATCCTGAAGTTGGGTGGAAGCGAGGTCTCGATGATGTCTTTTGTGAATGGGGGGCTTGGATGCAAAATTCATCCATGAGGCTGGGATCTTTGCACCTCAGAGCAGAGTCTATTTTTCTTCCATTTCTTCAAACCGTCTGTCTAGGCTGAGGTTGCCTTTTGAGGAGGAGCTCTCCTTAGATCGGCTGTTACATGGCGAGGGCTCGGTATGGGGCTGGTTATAGGTGGGGTCGTCCCTGCCGGATGACTCGGCTTGTTCTGAGGTTTGGTGAGGAGGGAAGAAAGATTGCTGACCTCCGCCCCGCATATGAGCCGCTAGGCTGGCTATCATCCTGGATAGCTCCTGGAACTGAGCTTGAGTCGCTGGGGCCTGGAGGTGGGCGTCCTCTTCTCCGTCATTAGGAGAGTCGATTCCAGAAAGGTGAGGGCACTGCTCCCCGGCGAGGGTGGTGTGCTCAGGGATTGTTGGGAACCTGAGTCTGGATTGGTGATTGCGAGCGTCGTTTTGGATAGGAGCCGAGCACTCCGCAGGGGCTTCCTCGTTGGTTCTTCTGACACTGTTTCTCGGCGGCATCGTGACAGATGAGTTCTTTTTACTTCTTCGCTCTTACTGTAGCGAGAGATTGTGGTTTCCCACGGACGGCGCCAATCTGTTGATGCCGCTAACTGTTAGTGCTGATGTGGCCTGGGTGAGGACGCGGCTCAGACGTAGGTGTGACTTTGCTAAGGACGTGACATGGCCCTGCACAGGTAACAAGAGTAAACTGAAGACCCTCGGAAGGAGAAGAGGGGGGGACCTCCGAGGGCGCTCCGATGCTTAAGTCAACAGTGATTTAAAGGAGAAGCCGAGGGCTCAAAAGAGGCCGAGGGCTTGTGCAGTTGAAGTGTAAGTGGAAGCGTGTGTGTTCATGATCTGGTGAAGTCTATACCTTGGCCCATTTATAGTCATTTTCCAGTGGGGAGGACATGATTGCAAGCTCAGGAGGAGGGGCGTTGTAGGGTGGCTACAGGTCCTAGGGTGGCTGTAGGGCTGCAGACGTAGGCGGCCGTAGGGTGGCACGAAACGGCTATGGGGGAGTTGCAGGGCGGCCGTAGGGGAGGTCCAGACGTAGATCTGCTGGGCGATCCCTTATAGGCTTGGAGATTTTACTGGGCCAAAGAGTACATTGGTCCACTTGTCAGGGCTGGGGAGGCTATTGGGCCAGAATGCTTCTCGGGCTGGAGAGTTTAGCTGGGCTTCTTATTGGGTCGAAGTATCCTACCGGGCCTGAAGCTCATTTGGACTAGACCGCTCTGGTAGGCCTGGAGCTTATTTAGGCTTGAGCTCATTTGGGCCGGAGTTATTCTGCAGGGCCTAGAGCTCATTTGAGCTGGAATATTTTGGGCCATATCAATAGATAAAGAATTTCCTTCTATCAGTACTGTACCTGAAAAGACGAGAGAAACAGATGAGAACCAAACACACCTACAGGCACACATTCTTTTAAAACAAATCCAGTGATGCATGCAAAGGGTAGTACATCCTTGCGGAGTCAAACAAAACAATAATTTAGAAAGAGCCGAGCAACCTACAAATAATTCCAAGGTAATGACCATCTGCAGTATTAGAGATCTGTATAAAACAGAAAATTGACAATAAGTAGTCAAGCATCATCCTCATCCTGAGAAGAACGGTGGGCAAAAATTACTAAGCGAACTTAAAAAAACTTGCAAATAGTAAAAAACAAACAATAAAAACAACATTATCAGGAAAAGCCATTCAGAATTGCCTCTGACACAGAAAGTTTACATGACGGATGATAACCAAGTATTAGTTACCAAACAGTAAACCAGCTAAGAACAGGTTTTGACGACAGATCTCTGCCTTGTTCAGAATAACTCCAGAGTTCCTAGGCTTTGTGGCTCTTGAGGTATGTTTATCCCCAGGGTAAAAAAAACAGAGGAAACAGTATGGACCTGACACATTATCAATTAGAAACTGAACTCAAAATGACATTTCAACCACGAAGTATTCAAGACACTGCAGATGAAACTGCAGTCTCCTCCAAGTTTGGTGGTTGAAAGCTTCAGAGAAACATAAATCAATGAGATCTCAAGTTGCGTAGCTCCTATTTAAGCTCAATCAAGTAGCTCAATTCAGGGGGAATTATTTTGGACAATATAGCATCCTCACGTAGTTGTGATTCCAAATATAACCACCAAAAACTGAGCAAAAACTTCAAAGCTTAGCTTGCAACTGAATTCTCCCAAGCATAACCATACCTATTAAACCACAAAATATTTAGCAGGGATGAATTCAAGCTTGGGTCACCACCCGAATGAATAATGCTCTACATTCATTTAACAGGCATGTGATCAAGCTCTAGTCCACGGTAGCACTTGAGCACAAAAAATAAAACAAAAAATTGAACATAATATGAACTACAAGGTAAAGCATTTGTGAAATACAGCAGCAGTGAACACAATATGATAACTTATTCCAACAATTTCTAAAGTGAAAAAAACAGAAAAACAAAAATCTGTTCCCAGTAATTATTTTACAAGCAACAAGACCAAAGAACAAGGTAGAGGGACTCAGAAACTACAGGTCCCAATAAGATAACTTGAAAAAACTGACAGTAAGGCATCTAACGCCCCCTTTCAAATCCAATGCGAGTTCTACTAGAGCCTCCTTCAGAGCCATCTCGCATAGAAGAACCAGCACTCGCTCTCATTGTACCTCCGGTGCCTACTTTTTCCATTGCTTTCTTACCCTTCTTCACCTCTGTCAAGAACTGATCCAGACCAAATGGATCAGCTTCTTCTGCCTCCTTCTCAAACTCAACTGGCCTGTCTCTTGGATCTGTCCTTTCAGAAGTACCAGTAAATGCTTTGTCAGGTTTGAAGCGATCTGTTTTCAAAATCTTCTCCAACTGCTCATCTGCACCTCCATGCATATCTTCATCAGCATCCTTCTTTGGCCTATACAGTGTTGAAAGCGTGGGCTGAGCAGTAAACAAACCCTTGTCATAGACATTATACTGATCATCAGTGGCAAACCCAGAGTCCATCCCTTTCTCCTGGTTAAACAGCCTCTGGTCATACATAACTTCTCCCCCTCTTCCAGCCCCAGTAGAAGCCATACCAAGAGCAACCTTCTCACTGATATCACGATCTCTATCTCTCGTAATCTTACTCTTCTTCCCCACGGCAGCATCTTTAGCCTCCAACCTTCTCTCCCTCTCCCTCTCTCGACGTCGCTCCTCACGAATTTTCTCCCTCTGCAACCGCTCTTCCCTTTCTTCTCTTGTCTCCTTTGGCATATCCTTCTCCTTTTCCCTCACACGCTCGTAATCCCCTCTTGTATCAACACTATCAATCCCACCCTTCTCGGATGAGACTAGAACGGCAGCAGGAGGTGCAACACCTGTTCTCTCGGAACGAGCTTTTTGAGCTAGCGCCCGCAGTTCTTGCTCTTTCCTTTCCTTCTCCTTCATCATCATTTCCTTTTGAACCTTCGATCTCATTGCAACTGCCTCTCTAGCCTTCTGCTCTGCAACATAGAGAGCCTCTGACAGCTTGGCAAAGTTATCATTAATCTGAACTTCTTGTAGGCCTCTTCCATCAGCTGCAAGACGCTTGTCAAGTGGGATTGTGTAACCTTTTGGGTTCTTCCAATTTGAAATACAGGGCGGGATTTTCCAATCCTGCTGATCTTTCACTGTTACGGGCCGAGGTGGGGAATGCATGACCGGCACAGGTGGTGACCCTGAAGCCTTTGGGACCCGCTTGTGCTTAAACTTTGGGGGTTCAAGTGGGTCCACAGGCATCTCCACCATTCTAATAATCCTTTCCTTTGCACCCGAATTGAATGCTGCAGATTGCTGCGATGGCTTATACTTGATATACTTCGAGTCTGATGATTGTTTAGCTACATTTTTTGGCTGCGCTGCACTCAATCTCACATTCACAATCTTTTCAAGTGCAGCTTTTGTTTCCTCTGCTGTTTCCTCTATCTCCTTCTGCAACTCCTCGTCACTATCATTCTCTTCCTCATTTCTCAAAATCTTTGGTATAAGATCTTTATGCTGTGAGTAAACGATCTTCTTTGCATTCTCATTCTGCTTAACAATAGCATCATAGGCCACATTTCCATGGGCATCAACTGTCACAGGTAGAATCTTTGATCCAGGATTAGCAGATTTATCCCTGCCCATGGCAAGAGGGTACTGAGCAATGTGAATCTCGGGGAACGCACCACCATCGCCGAAATCCTCAACTTTTCGGGGAACAAAACCAGCACGCTTCAAGTAAGGAGGTACAGGTTTGTGCTTGACCACAGAGGATAGCTCTGCTTCTGATGAACTGAAACGCTGCTTAAACCATGGGTCACTTGAATGGTCATAGAAAGTGGTTGCTGTGGATTTCACTGGAGGCAGAAGGTCCTTCAAGTTGGCCATGTTAAGCAGTTATCGGAATGTCAAAAACCCTGAAAATCTGTGTCAATGGTAACATAACACCTCCACAATTAATCACATTTCTAGAAGTAAAAAACACAAACAAAGATTCATATTAAACCGGCCAAAGCATCAAAAGATGTATTAACATGGAAAAGGTTGCTTAAGTAAAGAAATAGCAACAGCAAAAATTAAATAAAAATAAAAAATAAAAATAAAAACAGAAACCCAAAGACTCGACCACAATTAAAGCATGTAAATTGGTAAATCATACTAATTGAATGAGGAACTGAACTTTTTTTGTTAATTAGGAACGGAACTCTAAACCATATACAATCCGCACCCTCCCTCAAGAGAATTTTCTTTTCCTTATCCTTACTACGGGGTATTATATAAAAGCGGCCAGCCTAACAACTCTCTAACCTAATTTTATTCTCTCTATCGCAAAGCCGCATGGATCTCTCCTTTCTCTGTCCAAACCAATACACACCCAAGCCCCACCACCTCTCCCCTCCTCACTCCCTACAGGACAGATTAAGGCTCCAAACAGCTAATTTGACTACACTTCAAACCAATCCAAACCCAACCCCAAACCCAAATTAGCGAGGTAACAAAGTTGTAAAAAAATAATCAATTAATGCTTCTCAAATTTAACTGGAAACTCAAAAAATAAATAATTACCTCAAATATATTCTTCTATTGTTTTTGATTTTGCACGAGTGAAGATTCGCAGCCAAACTCACAAAATCTAAGGGACATATATATATCGAATATATTTTCCAGCTCTAATGTTTTTGCTTTTTGTTGAAGAAATCTGGGGTAGATTGGATACACGGCTATTGAGGGGATTGAGATCTCTCTAGGATTAATTCTAGAAGGCTCGGATCTGGAACCGAGTTAGACGACGAGGCGAGGAGAAGAAGAGAGGTGAGAAAGGGGAAAAATAAATATAAAGCCTAACTTGAGCGTTATATATCTAGGATCTAAAACCGAGTTAGACAAGGATCTAAGTAGGAAGATCTAAAACCGAATTAGACGTAGAGGCAGCGGCGGTGTCGTTCTGGGAGAGGAAGAAAAATAGATGTGAGAGTGAAAGGGAGCAAATACATATATAATCGAAACCCTACTCATATTTGGATTATATAATATGATTAGGATTTGGATTATAATGAGAAATATTAAAATGAGATTATTTTAATTTTATGATTTATAAGTTTATTGAATTTGAATTAAAATGGGATAATAAATTAAAATATTAAAATATTTTTTTATATTTTATTTTATTTTATATATATATATATATATATATATATTATATAAACCTAGAGAGTGAGAGGAAAGCTCACTTTTTTTCTTTTTCTTTTTTTTGGTGTATCGTTAAACATAAAGAAATGGGAAAGAGGAGGTGCAGGGAGGAGGGGGAAGGGAAGGAGAGAAGAAAGAGGAGGAGAGAGGTCGCGATTTGGTGAAGGAGGAGGAAAAGGAAGAAGGGAGGAAGAAGATGAGGGGGGGAGAGCCGATACGTGGCCCAAGGTGCGATCTGAGTAAGGAGGAAGGGGAGAAGGAAGGAGAGAGGAAGAAAGATGAGGAGAAGGAAGAAGAGAGGAAGAAGGAGGAGGAAAAGGAATAAGAGAGGAAGGTCACACAATCTACTGAAGAGGAAGAGGAAAGGAAGGAGGAGGAGAGAAAGAGGCCGGGGGGGAGAAGGGAAGGTGGTCGAGGGTGGTGGTTGTCGTAGGGAAGAAGAAAAAGGGAAGGGTTAAATGGTATTTGAAAAAAAATCAATCCCCTAGACCTGGGATTGATTTTGTTCCTAAGGGGTTGGGACAGATTTTCAAGGATTGAGACTAATTTAGTCACAACTTAATCCCAGATGAACAGTTAGTCCCTCCAACCAAACATGGGACTAATTATTCATGTGGGATTAAGTTAATCAATCCCAACTTAATCCCCATACCAAACTGCCCCTTAGAGTTGCATATTGGTGACGTTTGGGATGGAGTTAAATCATGTTTAATCTGTTCATTTGCTTTATAAAATTCTAGCATCTCAACACGCTATTTTATGTGAGAATACAATATACTAACAATTATCTATAAGCATGTCAAGCATAATACTCACATATTCTCCATTAGAAAACTAAAGTTGCAAAGAAACCATAAGATGGAGATAAAGAGCAATAGAGAAAAGAAAGACATAGGGAGTTAGAGTCAATTGAGTTACATATATAACCTTATTTGCATATTTGATTTATATATTTAAGTAGGGGTTTAAGAGACATTTTGAGATATAGATAACAAATGGAGGTTCTGACTTTATTAATAAGTAAGATAAGTAAGATAAGATAATATGAGTAAGTAGATCCAAAATATGAATTATCATTAAAGCACTTGATAAAAATCGTCTTAACATCATCACGACACTACAAAAGGCCATAAAAAATGTACATGTGGCTATGATGAAAAGGTGGACAGGTTTTACTCATGCTTTTTTACCAATTCATTACCTTGGTTTGCCTTTGTTTTGGGGTAGAACGGTATGGCGTCACCTTATTTATATAGAGGAAAAAATCCGTAAGAAATTGGCATGTGGAAAGCAAGGTTTTTTTTTTCTTTCTTATCTTTAGGAGGTAAGATTACTTTAATTAAAAGTGTTCTTATGTCTATTCCCATTCATTCCTTATCTATTGTATCGATTCCGAAAGGTTTTCTTCATGGGTTAGAAAAATTGTTATCAACTTTTTCTAGAATAACTGGGAGAAGGAAAGGAAACATTGGGTCGCTTGGAGCACTATTTGTAAACCACTGAGGAGGGCTCTGAATTTGAACTTTGCAGGAGGTGATGGATTCGTTGCTCGGAAAACTTGTGTGGAACTTTTTGCAAAATTATTCTCTTTGGTTGACTTTATGCGTAAAAAATACGAGGTAAATTTAACCTTGATACAAATTTCTTGGTATTCCCCTCATTGTGAGTGTATATTAAGAACCTTTTGGATCATTCTAAGTGGGTGGTTGGTCGGGGTGATACAAACTTCTGGAGTACAAAATGGAACCAGTTACAATTTTTTAGGGATGTCCTTTTTAAGGAGTTCTCTATAGTTGATATAGTTCAAGATCCAGACAAATTATGAGAGGTTATAGCTCGGTTTCCAGAGCTAGGATCTGAAATTGATAAGCTTCAGTTTGCTAATATACCTGATAGTTTGGTTTGGGAACTAGATTCTTTTGGTAAGTTTTCGTAAAAGAGTTACTAGGAGCTTCTGCGGGTGAAAAGTCCTCTTTTTAGATGGCATAGTAAAATCAGGAACCAATGGATTCCTCCAAAAATCTCGTGCTTTATTTGGAAATTATTTAAAGGTGCCTTTCCAATGGATAATATAGTTCAAAGAATCGGGGTGCATTTGGTGTCCAAGTTATTTGCTCCGGCATTCTCAGGTCTAAACCATTGTTCATCTGTTTGAAGGAGGATAAACTGCTCATCAGGTTTGGGCTTTCTTTGGGCTTCGATTAAATATTTGTTTTCCCAATACTTTCGATAACCTAGTCAAGGCTTGGCTATACGAGTCCATTTTGCATTCACAATTGGGATTTACAAAAATCATGGTGTTTATGCTTATTTGTTGGGAGTTATGGCTGGCTCATAATATTGTTTTCTTTAAGGGTGTTCCCATGCGGGCAGAGAGCATTATTGCAATAGTGGTGTCCACTGCTCGAGAGCTCAATAGTTTGTTCATTCCAAAGAAGACGTTACGGTTTGGCGAAATTCTTGCACTATAAACTTTGTCAATTAGAAATTCCAACCCAAGTTTATCAAAAGGCAAATGGGTAAGATGGATTCCTTCGGACAATAGTTTGGTTAAACTCAATTGTGATGGGTCTTCATTGCACAATATGGGGGCTGGTGGAGACATTCTTCAGGATAACAATCACTTTATTTTTGCAGTATTTTCTTGCTATTTTGGTTTTTGCACTAATACGTAGGCAAAGACATGCAATGCTCGAGGGATTGAAATTAGCGTGGAAGCTAAATTTACAGGTACATCTTGTTGAATCTGATTCCTAAATCTTAATTCAAATGTTGCAGGAGTTGGTTGAGCCACCATGGGACTTAGTGTACATTATCTGTGAGATCAAATACTACATGGGTTCCACCATCAAAGCACAACATATATTTCGCGAAGGTAATCAGGTAACTGATTCTTTAGCTTCATATGGTCATGACCACAAGACACACCAAGTTTACAGGTCAAAGAAGGATCTCCAAGCTCATAGTCGTAGGGTCTATACTGCTGATTGTAATGATTTATTTTCTTTTAGAAAGAAATAATGTACGATTTTATCTAGGGTAAGGTTTATGTCCCTATCAAGTATGGAGCCTTTTCCTCCCCCATTTGTTTGTATCTTTTTATTTTATTTTAATAAACAAGTTGGGGTCCGCCAAACCCCCTCCATCACAAGGAGATTTTTCAAAAAAGAATAAGAGAGAAAACGAAGAAGAATATATCATGTAAAATAAAATAAAAAATAGAAAAAAAAGGTTTAAGCTGTTTGGGACTTGAGGTTGGGTACTTGGGTAATTAGGTTGAGGTTTAGGAGTTGGGAGGCTGGGCTCACACTAAGATTGAGGTTGGAAGGGTGCTTGGTCCTAACATTTAAGTTATAAAGGTTTCCAAGTGATCGACAAGTGGTATATTAAGACAGTTTTCGACATCTAACAATCTTGATGCAATAATTTTTGGGTAATGAAAAACAACTCCCCTTTAAATTCCTAAAGTCATTTAAAGCGGAGTTGGGGGCATTATTGACATCCTG
Organism: Bretschneidera sinensis; assembly: GCA_023935145.1. NCBI lineage: Eukaryota > Viridiplantae > Streptophyta > Magnoliopsida > Brassicales > Akaniaceae > Bretschneidera > Bretschneidera sinensis. The sequence goes on from CM043705.1 coordinate 3,484,054, forward strand.
ATATTTCTAGTTGCTTGCATAAGATTATTAATTGCTTAGGGAAAGCGTACCAACCATGTTGATCGGCCTCAAACTGGGTAGTTATTGTTGACACCCAAGAATGACACCATGGTTGATTTGATCATTTTCATCTTGGCTCATGAAGACAAGGCATCTCCAAAGGGACTCACATGTTGGTGGAGAGAAAGAAAAGTTGAAAGACAAAAGTACAAGTGATGAGGACCATTTGAAGAAGGCATTTTGGTGAAGAATTGAAGGTGACTGATTGGTGTATTAGTCTTTATATTTGTATTTTATTATCTTGTCATGTGTCATGTTATTAGTAGTCTTTATATATATATATATATATATATATATATATATATATATATATATATATATATATATGTGTGTGTGTGTGTGTGTGTGTGTGTGTATGTGTGTGTGTGTGTGTGTTTCATCTTCAATAAAAAACAACCCCAATGAAATTAAACAACTTTGTATTTTTCCTTATTTTAAGGATAGGCTAGCTTAACTTAAGAATAGATGTAACATAAATTCAACTTTATCTAAGGACTCGAGAAAGAAACATTGAATATGATGAATTGTTCTCATTTGAATACGATTCGTAATATTTCTCACAATTTGGATGCGTAACAACATCTAATTACATCTTGGCACACTTGCACAACATACTAGAGCATGTTTGGGTAACAGTTTTCAGTTTTCAGTGTTCGAAAACTATTTTCGAAAATGAAAACTGAAAACAATTTTATGAAGAAAATATGTTTAGATAACTGTAACTCGAAAACTGTTTCCAAAACAAAAAACAGTGAAATATTGTTTGGATAATCTTATTTTGAAAACTCTTTTAAAAATAGAAAACTGTTTGGATTACACCTTCTTGTAATTGTTTTTAGTTTTCAGTTTAAATTTTAATATCTAAAATTAGTTTTATTTCTCATATTTACTAAATATATTTTTTTAAGCACACACCAAATACTTAGAAATAAATAATATTATTTTATTTTTAAAAATGTTAGTATTTTTTATATATCATCGATCAAACATGACAACACTCTTCCCCTGGTCATGTCATGTTTGTTTGTTAAATAAATTCTTAAAAAAAAAATACAATACAACTTTCACAATTTGATAAAATATGAACAACCAACCCATCAAATACAATATTCAAGTTTGTTCAATATCTAAACGATGACATACTTTTCTTCTTAAAAATAAGATAGTTTACGACAACTTTAAAATACAATATTCATTGATCAAATACAACTTTGATAAATTGATAAAATGAAAATTGACGGCCCAAAATTCTTCCTTCAAAAGAGTTTGCCTCAACTGCCCAATTTGATTGGTTTGTCATCCTCACATTCTATAAGTTAAATAATATATCAATATGTGAAATATATTTCTAAGAATAAAAAAAATAATTCAGTAACTCAAAAAACTAAATTAACACAAATAATGACGTTAAATTAACTAAATCTTACTGACAAAGATTATCATGATTACGAGATATTAAACCAAGTATCAAAACGGTCTGCCCACATCTGATTGGCAATAAGCTCACGAAACGCAGCCATAGCTGTTGTACACGCATCAAACAAATCAACTGTATAATTATTTGTAAATGTGCTCGACCCTCCTTCACTTTTTACTTCATGGTCTTCTGCTTCTCATTCATTAAACAGTTGATCACTATGAGAACACTGGCATACAAAATTATGTACGACACAACAAGCAACAATTATAAGAGGTTGTTTAGCGGGCTTGAATCTAGGCATCATTTTTAAAATTGGAAAGCGCACCTTTAAGACGCCAAAGCAACGTTCTATAACATTATGTAGAGATGAGTGCATATAGTTAAATAGTTCTCTATAACTCGTTGGTTGGCGTGTTCTACCTTGATATTCATTTAAGTGATACCGTTCACCCCTAAACGGTGGAAGAAACCCGGCTGTACATGGATAACCGAAATCCACCAAATAATACTCACCTATAAGTCATACAAATTCTCTTAGTACATATCAATCAATTAGTATATAATTTCAACTTAGCACTAAAATAGATTTACCATTAGTAGGCCAAAGAAATTAAGCATATGATCGAGTTAAGACGTCCAAAAAGACTCGTGAATCGTTAGCCGTACCTTCCCATCCACTATACACGTATGTGAATTTCATGTCGAATGAACATGCACACATCACATTTTGTGTGACAACCGATTTTCTACCCCTATAACTGGTATCTTTTTCTGCTGGTGCCCATGCACTGATTTGCGTTCCATCAATTGCGCCAATGCATTTCTGGGTCCATTAAATTGCATACGATTAGACTCAGTTTGGTATTATATATTATATATACAAAGCTAAACTAATAAATTAACAATCAAGCATATGATACATTACCCTAAAAAAAAGGGTACAACCTTCAATCACGTCTAATTTGTAGAGGCACCATGTGGTCATTCGATGGACATAGTATGTACTTCGAAAACTTGTTCAATGCTCTCATCACTGTCTTAAAATGTCGTTTAATTGTTTCTAATGAATGTTGAAATCAATTAGCTACAACTCTATGCCCCACAACAAACAAGAAAATGGCCATCATTTCCTCTACTGTGACAACCCATGAGTCTTCTATATAATTATATTGCTTCAATGTGTTATATAAGTGAATAATTGTTTCTTTGTCCATGCGAAACAATTCATAAACTACCTCTAAACGACCATTTAACAATTCGGTTATATATTCATGTCCACTGAGTCGTGATGTTCGCATAGGTAATTTATTCATAAATTTTCCATCATATTCGGCAAACATAGGAAGCATTAACAATGAGAGCATTTCATACTCATCTTCAGCGGACGAACTTGATGAATTAGATTGACAACCACAATTATTAGGGTTTGAGTTGTCCATTTCTTAACCTAAAAAAAAAAAAAAAAAAAAAGTCCCATTATGGTTATCATGTAGTATAGTTTATATTCCACAAATCTAAATAGATTAAAGTTTAATTCTATTTAAAAAAAATCGACAGCACCTCCTCTATTTTCTATGAATTATTAAATCTAATTAGACCTGTATACGTAATTCTAATCATTAAAATATAATTAGACCTATATACACAATTCTAATCATTCATATTCCAATAATACAAGGAATGTCAAATGCATAAGTTTAATCCAAACATATAACATATCATCCATAAACTAAAAAAAGTAATAAAAAAATAAGTACAAACATAAACACACATCAAAGAACAAATAGTATCCTTAACACACGAACATAATTTAAACCCAAAGACAATGTCTCTAACTCTCAACCAATCCTAGCTAACCACGCATTCTTCCTCTCCAAAGGGATTTTAAAGAATGCCTCACTCAACTCAAAACTACTTGTAAATTTCTCTAATGCCTTCAATTATGTGTCATCATCCACCCGATTTTCTATTTCATCAAGTACTTTCAAACACACTGCAACTGAATAATCAGCAGAAACCATCGAACTTGTTCCCTCAATGCTTTTCTCTCTATATCTCTCAACCTTAGCCAAAGAAGCTTCTGTCGTTGCTTTTGTGGCCTCCATGAAATAGGCAAAAACTTCACTCAATTGACTATTTCTAGTTTCCTTCTGTTTTTTCTTTTCATTGATTTTAGAACGCTTGGCAGAACGTTCAGACTGAGTGGGCTGAGTGCTTGGGGTTTCAAGGTCAACCGGAGTATTTGGGTCATCCGAGTTACCAAGGCCATCAATATCAATGTCTACATGCATGCCACTATTGAGAAAAACTTCACACAATGCATTCTCCTCATCGGAATTAGGTGGATCTTGGGTTGAAGCATGGAGAAGAATTCTCTTGTTGTATTAAAAAATATAAATATTTCAGCATCAAAAGTATGAAAATGGAAGAAAAAAAATCAGTTGGAATTCTTCAAAACTAAAAGTAAAGCAGTACCCCTGATTGATTATTTAGAATTTAATCAAACTATATGTACTGGCCTTTATAGTCTCATATACTCTGATCTATCACTTTATCAGCAGAGAGGTGTAATAATATACAATTAAAAACACAAAGTGGCTTAATTGAAGAACAAAGCTTAGGGTTTGGAAATAGAACAAAACTATTTGTAAATAAAAAATAAAACAAGATTGAAGCATACATAAACATACACAAGTTTACATAGATATTAAATTAAAATGTTAGACTTTCAATTGCAAACACTAAGTTGAAGTTCAAAATTATGAACCAAAAATCTAAAATTAAAATATTTCCTAACTACAAGATTTTCATGTACTAAGTATGTGACATTTGCTTACCTCTCGAGGAACTGTTTCTTCCTGTTTTGGCAGCAGCAAGATTTTCGTGTATGTGAGATTTGCTTACCTCTCAATGAATTGTTTCTTCAAGTTTTGGCAGCACGTACTACTGCTAAAGCTGTTTTTTGGCAGCCACTACTATTTAGCTTTACCAATTACCATGCAAATTATGATGATAGTTTTATATTTAGATTTAGCTATCTCACATACCGCTGCTATTTAGCTTTAGATTTTCATATATAATGATAGTTTGCAAATAATGTATGCAAATGTGGAACCAACAAAGTTGATACCGGATTTAAATAGAATTGAAGGAAACTAAACAAACAAACAACAAAATGAAAGATAGGAGTTCACCACCCAATAGATAACACCAAAGGGATATAGAATATCACCATCTAAATGATTAACACAAGGGATACATAACTATAGGAATTCACCACTCTAAGGATTATACCAAAGAGATACAGAATTACAAGAAGGAGAAAACTCCCTTCTAAAAGCCAAAGGCTGATTTCAATTTATAAACTCAAGTCTGATTTTTCAACTTACAAATACAAGTATTTATAGAGCTTAGAACAACCCTCTAAGCTTAGGACAAACAAGAAAACAAGGCATAAAACATGCAAGCAAACAATCCCTAAAACATGCAAGGAAACAATCCATAAAACATGCAATGAAACAATCCCTAAAAAAAGGAATGAGACAATCCCTAAAACATGCAAGGAATCAAGGAAAAGGCCAAAAGAAGAACACAATCCCAAAATTTCAGCAGGACCCAACTTGCAGAATTCAAACGGTCATATCTTCTTCCACACATCTCTAAATGGGCTGAAACTTGTTGGGTTGGAAAGATGACATCTTGAACTTCAATTTAGGCTTAAGAAAGTCTAAAAAGCATATCGTTTGGGCCTGTTATGATGGGCCTAAATCTAATAGGCTGTTGCATCCGAATCTTCTTCCACTTTGGGCTTGGACCTTTTACCTTGCTTAGTTGATAAGAGATTTTGTTATTTTTTTGTTGGGTAGGCCCATGTTAGGTTGGACACACCTGTGTCAGTCTCTCCTGGTTGATGAAGACTTGCCCCCAAGTCCACTTGGTCTTCTTGATCCTCAAAGTAAGGAGAAAGATCTGAAACATTAAAGGTTGCAGAAACTCCATAATCACCGGGCAACTCAATCTTATAAGCATTCTCCCCAATGCATTGAACTTGAAAAGAAAACCTTCTTGCACCAAGATAGGATTGAATGAACTCTTAGAACAATTTTTCCACGCATTTCCAAAGTCAGGATCATTCTTGTACAATTCCTTGAGCACTTCAAAACCCAATACTTGCACCTCCATAGTGCTGAGCAACGAATGCCTTTTACTTAATGCGTCAGGCACTTGAATTAACTTTCCAGATTTATGCTTGATAGAAAAAGAATAGGGTTGAAGGAATTCAACCTAACTCACATGCTGGCTGTTAAGTTTCTGTTGGCTATTCAAATACTTCAAAGCTTCATGATCGGAATGCAATAAAAACTCATTTGGGAGAAGATAGTGACTCCAATGATCCAAAACACGAATAATAGCATAAAATTCCTTATCATAGGTAGAATACTTCCTATGACTCTCATTCAGCTTCTCACTAAAAAAGGCAATAGGCTTACCTTCTTGGCTGAGCATAGCACTAATTTCCACTCCGGACGCATCACAATCAACTTCAAAAAGCTTGCTAAAATCTGGAAGTATCAGCATTGTCTCTTTTCGAAGAGTTTGAAAAACTTGATAAAGGTGCTCCATATGATCTCGTTGAGTTTCGCTGTAAATCAGAATGTCATCGAAATACACAACAACAAAAAGCCCAAGGAAAGGCTTAAACACATGATTCATCAGTCGTATAAAAGTGCTAGGAGCATTAGAGAGCCCAAAAGGCATCACCATCCATTCATACAGCCCCTCTCTAGTCTTGAATGCTATTTTCCACTTGTCTCCCGACCTCATTCTGATTTTGTGATAACCGCTGCGAAGATCAATTTTTGAGAAAATAACAGCTCCATAAATCTGGTCAAGAAGATCACCTAATCGCGGAATAGGAAAGAGATATCTGATGGTGATCTTATTCACTGCTCTATTATCAATGCACATACACCAAGAGCCATCTTTTTTGGGAACAAGGAGTGTCGGAACAGCACAAGGACTCATGCCCTCTCTAACAAGCCCCTTTTCAATCAACTCTTCAATTTGTCTCTGTAATACTTCATGCTCCTTAAGGTTCAATCGATAGGCTGGTTTGTTAGGCAACACAGATCCTGGTACAAGATCAATGCAATGCTGCATATCTCTCATAGGTGGAAGGCCATGAGGAATTTCCTCTGGAACAACATCACTAAATTCCATGAGGAATGGAATCAAAGAATGGGGGATTTCTGTTTGTTCTTTCTCTTCCCTTACCATAATTGAAAAGCCTTCACCATTCTCTATCAATGCTTTCTCAACCCTAGATCTGATCGACAAATTAGTTCCCTCCTCAAAAGAAGGTTTAGGAACATAAACCATTTTCAATGGAACCAAAAGGACCTTAACTCCATCCTTTTCAAAAGAATAAGTATTTTTGAAACCTTCATGCTTAGTCTTTCTATCATACTGCCAAGGTCTACCAAGCAACAAATGATATGCATCCATAGGCACTATGTCACAAACTACAGCATCTTTATAATTCTTGCTAATGGAAAATTCAACCAAGCATCTTTTATTTACCTTCACTTCATTGCCTTTGCGAAGCCACTGGAATTTGTAAGGTTCCGGATGATCTTCAGTTTTTAACTTCGGTTTCTCCACCATTGTTGATGCCACAACATTTTCACAACCTCCTCCATCAATGATGACGTTACCGACCTTTCCATGAGAAGTGTATCTAGTATGAAAAATATTGTTCTGCAACCATTCATCTTCCACATATGTTATATTGAGGCTTCTTTGAACCACAAGAGCCTCCCCTCGATCAGCATAAGCAATTTTTTCTTCCACAGCAACATGTTCATTAGTTTCTGGTGAAAAATCATGCTCACCTTCCGTTTCCATGTCTTCTTCCACAAGAGACACCATTTTGCGATTTGGACAATCAAAAACAATATGTCCAAAATCTTGACATTTGAAACACCTTCGAGTTGTATCAGAAATGACTGAATGATTTGAACCTAATGTAGTTTCATTCCTTGGCTTGGCTGCGGCTGTCTTGGGTATGGTCATAGTTTTAGAAGTGAAACCACTCCCACGGTTAGAAACTCCATCTTGAATAAAAGATCGAAAACAACTGCCACATTTTTCTTTCAGTTGCTTCTCCACCTTCATAACTAGTTTGCAAACATCATTGTAAGTCCAATATGGTTGCAGCTGCACCACATCACTGATTTCAACACGTAAGCCACAAAGATAGCAGGCTATCATCTGCTCCTCTTGCTTAACAACATCACAACAAATCATTAGATGATCAAACTCCACTGTATACTCCTTCACGGATAACTCCCTTTGCTTGAAATTATGAAATTTTATAAAAGCATATTATTTGTAGTGGTCAGGTAAATACTTTCTTTTTAGCTCTCTCCTCATCTTTTCCCATGTTGTAATACGTACTCTTCCTTCACGTTCTCGCTGCCTCTTCAAATGCTCCCACCAGATTGAAGCATGTTTCCTTAGCTTGATGGCAACAACTTTCACTTTACGATTTTCTGGAACATCTTTGAAATCAAAGATTCGCTCAACGGTAGTAAGCCAATCAATGAAATCATCTGGTTGCATCATTTCTTCAAATTCTGGAATGTCCACCTTGATATCATAATCACGTCGGAAAACATGATTTCTTAGCTCATGGGGGTGAGGTGGTGTGCTGTCACTTGAGGCGTGACTACGAGCTTGGTGAAAAGGATTAACTTCGTCTCTATCATTGCTAGAAACTTCAACGTCCGAGCCATGATGAGGGGCACCATGTTCAGAAGTTCCATAACGTTCTAGGCGTTGTTCAAGTTGCTGCACTTGTCTCCTCAAGGCTTCCATCTTGGTATCTCGCGGATCTCCTTGCGGTGGTGCTTCTGGAGCTGCTACTGGAATAGCTTGACCACGACGACCATGACTAGCCATAATAACAAGAACTATGGAAATCAAGGTGTTAGATATCACACTTGAGAAACCAAAGCTCTGACACCAAATTGATACCGGATTTAAATAGAATTGAAGGAAACTAAACAAACAAACAACAAAATGAAATATAGGAGTTCACCACCCAAGAGATAACACCAAAGGGATATAGAATATCACCACCCAAAAGATTAACACAAGGGATACAGAACTATAGAAATTCACCACTCTAAGGATTATACCAAAGAGATACAGAATTACAAGAAGGAGAAAACTCTCTTCTAAAAGCCAAAGGCTGATTTCAATTTATAAACTCAAGTCTGATTTTTCAACTTACAAACACAAGTATTTATAGAGCTTAGAACAACCCTCTAAGCTTAGGACAAACAAGAAAACAAGGCATAAAACATGCAAGCAAACAATCCCTAAAACATGCAAGGAAACAATCCATAAAACATGCAATGAAACAATCCCTAAAACATGCAAGGAATCAAGGAAAAGGCCAAAAGAAGAACACAATCCCGGAATTTCAGGAGGACCCAACTGGCAGAATTCAAACGGTCATATCTTCTTCCACACATCTCCAAATGGGCTGAAACTTGTTGGGTTGGAAAGATGACATCTTGAACTTTAATTTAGGCTCAAGAAAGTCTCAAAAAGAAGATCGTTTGGGCCTGTTATGATGGGCCTAAATCTAATAGGCTGTTGCATCCGAATCTTCTTCCACTTTGGGCTTGGATCTTTTACCTTGCTTAGTTGATAAGAGATTTTGTTATTTTTTTGTTGGGCAGGCCCATGTTAGGTTGGACACACCTGTGTCAAATAATGTATGCAAATGTGGAACCAACAAAGTCCTAATGCCCCTAAGCTCATGAGCATCTCAAAGATTAATGATAAATCAAACAGAAGCTGACCTGCTGATTACTACCATGTTGACAGCAAAGCTTTGTTAAACTTCCGATAAGGAATTTACATGCAGTTTAGCTAGCAAGAATTACTAATATCATTTCCTGTTTTGTTTCTTGTTGTACTTCTATTCATGTGAAATGATGTAATGTTTAAGTTGAAAAGTTAAGATGGCAATTCATGCCATGTCTTCGTGCTGTGGATTGTCATAAGGAGTCTAAAGGACAACTTTGAGCTTGATCAGTATGCAACAGTCAAGTAATTCAAATTGAGGCCAAAGACAAACTCAATCCAAGAAACATACATAATAAAAGGAGTCTAAAGGACAGTTTTAAGTAAATTCATTCCCTCACTAATTATAACAAAACCGAAAAATATACCCTGTTACATTCATGATCAATTTCTGAAATTAAATTGTACCAAGCAACCTCAAGCATAACACCAGGACCTTCAGTCCAATTTATTTGAATTTCTGGACCCGTTTAGATGTTGCAGTTATAATATATTGAATTAATTTTCCAGCTCTAAACTTCAATTATCGAGCTCTTAGCACAATCCATACTCAGCATTACTGATTTAAACATCCAACAGATTTAATCATGTTAAGAGGTAGATTTATCAAGTAAGAGCCATAAAATGCATCTTATTCATACTTATTTGTTACAACTTTAGGGTTGATTTAGGTCTTAATTGCATTTTTATTCATTAATAACTCTAAAGTGGTGTTTTTGGAACATTAACTTATTTCGGTGCATTTTTTCAGGTATTTTGAGTTAAAAGAGATGGAAGAGCTATCATCATTTTAATACGAAGCTCCAATGAATACTTAAGCAAAAGAATGGTCGCGGAAGAGCCAAGATGAAGATAAACTAAGAAAGGAGTTTTCACTAAGTTGCTGGAGTTACCATACAAATCAATCATCTTTGTAAATTAAACTGTATTGATGTAGGAAGAACCAGGAAGTGTGCCATATATGCTTAGAAAGATCTGGAAGTCTACTTTCTGGAGGATTTTACGGTTTGTTAAAATCATTTCTCTAGAGAAAGTTATGGTGATTTTAGCGGACAGAGATCAGACCTCCTGAATCAGCACCAGGCCGCGCCGCACCTTGGATTATTTGAGGCACACCTCACAGCACCAGCACCTGACTTGACAAAACAGAGGCGCACCACTCCCAAGTGAAGGTGCAGTGCACACACAACTTTATGCTCTCCGAGTTAGACCCTCATTAGGTCTTTAATGACTTGTCCAAACCCTAAAACACCCTTAGGCCTTGTACATTATAAATAAACCACTTAGGGTTTGTAATTAGACATTCAAAAACCTAGAAAACTCAAGGGAGGCTGCCACACTCTCCCCCATGGCTAACTAATCTCCAAACAAGGCGAAGGGATGAATCCCTAGGTGTAGTTGTTTCTATTTCCCTTACTTGATTCAGTTGTAATAGAGCTTTAACGTTCAAACATTGTTATGATTTACTTTTTAATCTAATTAGTAGATTTCTTATTAGTCCGGTGATTGCATGCTTCTTTTCCATATAAGTCTAGTCATGCTCTACTTATGTGTATTTGTTTGGGTGTGATTGAGTCCGGTAGATCTCTTTTATAGATTTATCAATTGCTGCGGTATTGTCATTTAGATATATCGTCGTCTCTTGATAATTTATAAGTTAGGTCATGTGTGCTTGAAAGTAAAGAATAATTCATATCAATTACATTAGGGTTTATACATGCACTTTAATTGAATATTTGCCGATTACCTGTTTGGGATGTAAAACTTGCAATCGAGATAAAAACAACTGAATCAAGTTAGGATTAAGGCAACGAACCTAAAGAGGATTCTTGGATCCTTGTTATTCCCCTATTATACTTCACAATCTACTTTACACAATTGTTTCACTATCAATTTCAGATTCTCTATTTAATTTGATCATATCGTTTCAGATTAAAGTTTACACCTTCTTTTATAGTTAATTTGTCTCCCTGTGGAATCGACACCCCAAGGCTATACTACAATACCGCGTATGTTTTGGGCATAATCAAAACTCAGACAACATTTTCATATCAACACCCAAACACTTAACTCAAAAAATGAAGATAAGTGTTACAAATGCTTTTTAATAGTCCCAAATGAAGAACAGTATTGACCACCAGATGCTAAATTATAGACTTCTACATAATTATCCTGGATTTCAAATCTCATTATCCAAACCATATGTTCTTTAACATTAAAGAATTTTCCACTAGAATTGGTGAATTGAAAAGTCTAATTACTGAGAGATTTTAGAAATTATACCTGTTAGAATTCAAAACTTAGTTTCTCGATCAAACTAGCAACAATGTCTTGAAGCACAGTGTTCTTCAGGATTTGAGAAACCAGTTCGTGAATCCGGTGAAGATGCTAGATTTGCGATTGCACGGATCTAACAAAGACAATGGTGAGTTCAGCAGAGAGGAAATGGTGACTGTGAACTTAATTAAGTGGCCAAGAAATATAAAATGAAATCAAGAAGACAAAGGATGAAGTTCTAGAAATCTATTGACAAAAGAGAGCTGTTTGGAAAAAGGGAAAATTTTGTTTGGTTTCTTGGAAAATCTCAGAGAACTCAGAAGTTTTAGCTTATGCAACCATAGATTCTCACATCAAATAAGAAACCTACTCTGATTTAGGTTTTTTCTGGGATTTGAACTGAGGTAAAGCTGAGTGACAATGTGTTTGGGAAGTAGGAAAATGAGAGGAAAATTTCTCTCATCTCTTCTGGGTTTCTTGGAGCTCTCCCTCACTGTCGCGAGTTCTATGGAAGAGGAAAGAGAGACTCGATTCAGAGAAAGAAATGACAAAGAAAGTGAAAAGAAAGGAAATAGGGAGAGAGAAGGATGAAGGAGTTGCAGAGAGAGGGAAGATGGAGAGGAACAGTTTTGGAGAAGGAGAAGGAGAAGTCACGTGAGCGAGAGAAGAGCTCTGTGAGTGTTTTTGGGATAGTGGTTAAGGAAAAAAATTAGGAAAGCGAACTCGTGATAGTGAAAACCGGACAGTGTTTTAAGACTGAAAACTCCAATTGAGAGTTTTCAAATATCAGTGTTTGAAAACCTAGTTTTAGAAATCTGTGTTTAAAAATTGTTTTTCAAAACTACTTACCAAGCATATTAGAAGGTGTTTGAAAAATGTTTTTAGAGTTTGAAAACTAAAAAGAGTTTCTAAAAACCCTTTCCAAACAAGGTCCTAAATTTTCTGCCATCAATACCAGCTTGTTGAAAAATTGTACAGTCTTGATTTGTAATTAAAGCCAAAACTTATGAACAAAATTATAACTTACACTTGGGACCAAAGGCTGCAAATATTTATTAAATGCCCCCACGGAGGATCGAACTACGGACCTTCAGTTTACAAGACTGACGCTCTACCACTGAGCTATAAGGGCTGTTATGTTTTGGCTTGCGTAATTATTGATAATTATTGGAACTCTTCATTGTAATAAGTGACAAATACTCAGTGTGATGTGAGATGATTAATAGGAGTAGCTCGTAAAAGAATGGCGTCGTCAAGAGGAGGAGCGGTTGTGAGAGCAGCAGTGGAGATGGAGAAGATGAGCATCGAACAGCTGAAAGCAGTGAAAGAACAGACGGATCTCGAAGTGAATCTTCTGCAGGACAGCCTCAACAACATCCGCACTGCCACCGGTCGTCTTCAGAGTGCTTCTTCGGCTCTCCACGATTTATCCCTTCGCCCACAAGGTCCCTTCCATTTGCTTTTCTCTTAACTTTTGTTAGCATTTGAAGACAATTGAATATTTGATCATTGGGATTAGTTTGTTTCAACTGAAAATTTTGTTGGGGTTAAGGGTTCAACTAAATTTAACCCCAACAATTTTATTTAAAGATCGGAACTTCATGAATCTTCTTGAAAATTGTATATTGAACTTTTGAGACATAATAGTTTAGTAGTGCTCTATTTCACATTAGCCATGTCAAGTTGTTCTTTGTAACAGGATCAAGTGAGTGAAGCTTTGTAAGCTTTTAGTGTTGTCAGGTTTCCTACTTTGAAAATATATTAAAAAAAGGTTTCATACTTTGAGAAATAATTTATGACTATTAAGTGTTTTATAAGCTCTTTTTCATTTGCAACGAAACATAAAATAAAAAGAAAATTAAAAAGAAAAGGGCAAAAAAGAAGAAGAAGAAGAAAGATTGTGCCAAATACTGCTACTTCATGGCTTAGTTGGGTAACAATCTTTTGAGGAAAACAACACAGTATTAGACGAGATACTTTACAAGTTCATTTCCTTCTCCAAGCTTTCCGAGTGGCTGAAGAATCTCTCCTCTTCCTCGTGCATGTGCTTGTATTTACGCATGCGCGATTATCAATATATTAATCTCTTTTAACATTTTTATTTTGTATTTCTGTACTTAGGGAAGAAGATGTTAGTGCCTCTCACTGCATCGCTCTATGTACCTGGCACTCTTGATGATGCGGATAAAGTCCTAGTTGATATTGGCACTGGCTACTTTGTTGAGGTTAGTAAGTTCTGAATTGGAGCTTTAATTCGTAAGTCTTTAATTCTGCTTTGTGTTTTTTGCTTTAAGCACTAGCTCAGTTAACCTAAAAGAGCATGATGATAGCTATCAAATTAGGAGTATTTATTTATTTTCACAAGTGGAATTCAAATATGAAACCATTTCCTTTTATGAGTAAAAAAAATTATGCTTAAAAGCCACCAAGGGGGAGCCAACAATGTACAAAATGACTATCTACAAGATTGTGATTCTATGAACTCTATAAGATGTAGTTCATTTACAAGGAAATTCCCTTCTAGCCAAAAAATAAGGAGATTAACCAACCCTCCTTAATGGATACACACTCTCTCTCTCGCTACATTCTCAAAAGCTCAGTTGTTCCTTCTCATCCAACCATCCACATAATGGAAAGATGAATCAAAGCAAAGGCTTTCCTCTTCTCTTTAGAAATTTGAATAGAATTCCAAGCCCAAATCTTGTCATGAACGGAACTAGCACAAACCCAAGAGAGTCCCATAACACAAAGAGCCAATTCCCAAACTGGCGCGTCCAAGAACCATCCGATCAGGACATGATGGATAGACTTGGCTTCCTCTTTGCAAAGGTAGCACCGTATCACTAAAACCCTCTCCTTTGAAGATTGTCAATAGTTGAAATTCTTCTCTATGTAGCACCCCTAGAATAAAAAGCTCTTTGGAAGGGGCACATGTCGTTCAAATAGATGTCCACAGAAACTTTGAATTTCCTTCTATAGGAAAAAGGGCCTTGTTGAAGGAGCTAACTTGAAATTTCCCATCCACCTTAAGGCTTCAAAGCACCTTATCCTCCCTTTGCAAATCACAATTATCTTGGAATATGTTCTCAAGAAACTCTTGAGTTCTCAATCATGCACGTTTTGGCTGAACAAAATGTGCCACACCAACTTGCTATTGTTAAAAGAAGCAAAATCACAAATCAAAGCTTCTTTTTTCCTTTGCTAATAAGAACTAAGAAGGCATCCAAAAATTGTTCTTTCAACAGTGTCCCCACACGCATGATGCCAAACACTATTGGAGTCTCCCTTCCCCACCTCTAAGTGCACCCTTGGGAGAAAGTCCCCCCATTCCTTTCTAATCCACTTCCAATCCCCCACCCCATAAACCCCTTGCTTCTTTAGAAATCCACTCATTATGATCCACCCCGTACTTGGCACAAACAACTCTTCTCCAAACATGTTCCCTCTCGAATGCAAATCTCTACAACCATTTCCCATTTAAAGCTTTATTGAACAAAGTGACGGATTCGGCCTCTTCTTTACAAAGGTAACATCCATGGACCAAAACTTTTCCCTTTTTCTGAAGATTATCAATCGTTAGACTGCCACTGCAACACGCTTCCCAAGCAAAAAAAGCAACCTTCAAAGGAGCAAAATTTTTTAATCGCCTTCCAAGGAAAATTTCCCTTGCCGTCCAAGCTTCCAAGCAAATGAAGAGTATTGTAATAGGACTTCCTCAAACTTTCCACCTAAACTCAACCTCCACTTGATTGTCTTCATCAAGCAAGTTAACTTTTGCATTGTGGATATTTTCAAGAAAGCTGCCCACACTTACCACTTCTCAATCTTAAACATTTCGGCTAAAAGCAAAATCCCACACAATTTCCTCATTATGAAGACTCACATGAGCTAACCAAGGCTGTCCACTAAGTCCTCCCAATAGAGACATTCTTTCTTGCCCCGCTCCCATGCCATACACAATGGTCAAAAGCCATTCCGTATCATGATTCAACTCTTTGAAAAGAAATGTAAGCCGATGCTCCAAGCATCCAACAATTCAATCACTCTTGCATTCCACAAGACACCATACCTTCAGAAGACCCGATAGATGGAAGCACTTTCTAACCACACAATCTTCTTTCTCACACACTTCTTACAATGGTGTTATCAAAAATCTCCATCTTGGTTTCTTGCAAACAAACAATATCACCTTTCCATTCCCAAAGGAAGTTTTTAATGGTAGGTATCTTGCTTTTATCATTCAATCCCCTCTCATTCCAAGAAATAATTTTCAAATCCATTAATGCAAACTTTTGACCCCATTTCCTTCCACTCATTCCTTAAGATCACTACTAATGACATTCTTTTCATAGTTAACGTCGAACACAAGCTTCTTGAGCTCTCTACTCATTTTCTGTATGTTCTTCTTTTTCACTTTATGTGAATTTGAACGAAAGACAGAAAATAGAATAATTTTTCTCTGTATTATTCGCTATTAAATGGTTTACACAGATTTTCTTTATATAAGAAAATACAAGTTCAAAATAAGAAAACTAACTAAAATGGCTAGCTGTCCTAATTAATTACAGAGTTGACTAAAGAGCTATTTACAAAAATAAGAATACAATTAATAAAACTCATAATATTCGGTAATATTATGACCGAATCTTCCATTTTCAACACTCCCCCTCAAGCTGGTTTAAAGATATCTTCCATAGCCAGCTTGCCAATGATTTTATCGAACTGTCTTGTCGGAAATCCCTTTGTGAACATGTCTGCAATTTGTTCGGTAGTAGGAATGTATGGCATGCAGATCACACCGTTTTCATTCTTTTCCTTGATGAAATGTTAGTCAACCTCCACATGCTTTGTTCTGTCATGAAGTACTGGATTATGAACTATTGAAATAGCAGCTTTATTGTCACAGTATAACTTCATAGGTAACGTTCTAGAGATCTTCAATTCTTCTAATAGTTTATTTATCCACAACTCTTCACAAATCCCATTAGCAACCGATCTAAACTCAGCCTCTGCACTACTTCTTGCTACCACATTCTGCTTTTTACTTCGCCAAGTAACAAGGTTGCCTCCAACAAACGTGCAGTAGCCAGAAGTTGATCATCTATCAATGGCACTCCCAGCTCAATCTGCATCAGTATAGGCTTCAACTTGCAAATGCCCACGGTTCTTGAACATTAAACCTTTCCCTGGAGTTCCTTTCAGGTATGTGAGAATTCTATAGACTGCATCAAAGTGTTCTTGTCCTGGTGAATGCATGAACTGGCTAACCATACTAACTGCGAATGCGATATCTGGATGTGTATGTGACAAGTAGATTAGTCTCCCAACAAGCCTTTGATACTGCTTTCTCTTCACAACTTCTTCTTCAGTTTTAGAAGGCTGTAGCTTAAGGTTGGGTTCAATCGGTGTCTCGGCTGGTCTACATCCTAGTAGACCTGTTTCTTCAAGTAGATCGAGAACATATTTGCGTTGATTCACAAATATACCTTCTTTGGATCTAGCAAACTCCATCCCAAGAAAGTATTTCAAAGCACCCAAATCCTTGATCTCGAAGTCAACTGCAAGTCTCTTTTTTAATCTCTCCAATTCTTCATTGTCATCACCTGTCAAGACTCATCCACATAGACAATTAAGATTGCAATTTTGCCTTCTTTAATGTGTTTGTAAAACATAGTATGGTCAGCTTGACTTTGACAGTAGCCACAACTCTTTACAGCTTTTCCAAATCTCTCAAACCAGGCTCTAGGGGATTGTTTGAGACAATATAACGACTTCTTTTGTTTACAAACTTTGTTTGGTCCTAACTCTCCCTCAAACCCGGGTGGTGGGCTCAAAAAGACCTCTTCCTGAAGATCTCCATTTAAAAAAGCATTTTTAACATCTAACTGGTGTAAGGACCAGTTGAAATTCACAGCCAAAGATAACAAGATTCTGATTGAGTTTATCTTGGCTACAGGGGCAAGAGTTTCCTGATAATCGATCCCATATGTCTGACTGAACCCTTTTGCAACTAGTCTAGCCATGTATCTCTCTATGCTACCATCAGCTTTACACTTCACTGTAAAGACCCACTTGCAGCCAACTGTATTCTTCTCCTTACGTAAATTAACTATCTCCCAAGTACCACTTCGTCTAAGAGCATTCATCTCTTCTATCACTACTAATTTCCAATTCGGATCATCTAGAGCTTCCTGAATATTTCTCGGAACAAACAAGTGTGAGATTTTGGAAGTAAATGCCCTATGGGTATGAGAAAGTTTTGCATAGGAAAGATATTCGGTAATGGGATATTTAGGATTTTTTTCGCAAGTTCGGATTCCTTTCCTAATGGCTATTGGAAAATCAAGATCTGATGGTTCTTTGCTAGGAGTGGTAACAGGAACTGAAGATGAGTTAGGGAAAGACTTACCTGTGATATTTGGAGGTCCGGTTCCCGAAGGTTGAGATTGATCATTTACATGAGGAATAGGCTGACTTTGACTCCTTTTATGAATCCTTTTCCGAGTATAAACCATAAGCTTAGGATTTTGTTGTAGTGATTCTCCCCCTGATTTAGATACAGTAATGCTTGGCACTATATGACTAGGACTCCCTTCATTTTTTTCATTGATTTTATCACTTTGTTTCTTAGGTTCAGATTGTTCCTGATTTTGAGTTTCTAGAATGGCAGTGGGAAAAGAGGAATGTGGTGTAGTAGTCAAAATCACATTTGGTAAAGGAGTGGAGAATAAATCCCAAAAATTTTCTTTATTCACCTCATTCTCCCCCTGAAGACAATTTTTGTGAAAGTAGGGTTTATTTTCAAAGAACGAGACATCTATACTCACATAAATTTTTCTTGTTTGGGGATTATTGCATTTATATCCCTTTTTATTTGTTGCATACCCTATGAAAACACATTTTTCAGCTCGAGGATCAAGTTTAGACCGAGTATTATTTGGTATATGAAAAAACATAGTGCAACCAAACATTTTTAGAGGCAAATCCGAGTACATTCTGGATAAGGGAAAGCATTTTTTGAAACATTCTAATGGTGTGCTGAATTTTAGAACCCTTGTAGGCATTCTGTTAATCAAGAAAGATGCTGTTAAAACCACTTCCCCCCAAAAATATTTTGGAACATTCATTGAAAACATTATAGCACGAGCTACTTCAAGCAAATACCTATTTTTTCTTTCTGCAATCTCATTCTGTTGAGGAGTATCCACACAAGTTGATTGATGATGCATACTTTTTTCTTTTAAAAAATTTCTTAAAAGTCCTTTAAAATACTCAGTTCCGTTATTAGTGTGAAGAATGTTAATTTTTGTTTGAAATTGTGTTTCAACCATTGTGTAAAAATCCTTAAAAAGTTTTTCAACCTCAGATTTTTCATTCATCAAATAAACCCAACATAAACGAGTATGATCATCTATAAAGGTAACAAACCATTTTTTTTAGAGATAGTAATAATTCATGAAGGTCCCCAAACATCACTATATATTAAATAAAAAGGTTTTGAAGAAGCATAAGGTTTTGGTAAATAAGTATTACGATGACTCTTTGATAAGCAACAACTTTCATAGTAAAATGATGAACAATCCAAACCCTTAAATAAAGTGAGAAACAATTGTTGAAGATATGAGAAGCTAGGATGTCCTAGTCTTAAATGCCAAAGCATTATTTGTTCATAAACAGAATTAGAACTCACACTGCTAAGGCCCTGAGCCTTTTTATTATCGGAGAAATCATCATTAAAGTAGTAAAGCCCACCTTCCATCTTAGCACTGCCAATCTTCTTCCCCGAGTTCCGGTCCTGAAATTCACAATAAGCATCATAGAAAACAACACGACAATTAGATTCTTTGGCTAGTTTATTCACAGACAAAATGTTACAGGCTAGTTTAGGAACATGAAGAACAGATTTAAGATCTATATTCTTAGATAATTTAATCAAACCTTTCCCGGCAATAGGTGAGAAACTTCCATCTGCAATTCTAATTTTTTTAAAGCCAGAACATGGTGAATAAGTGCTAAAAAGATTTGAAAGGCTGGTCATATGATCAGAGGCTCCAGAATCGATTATCCATGGAGCAAAATTTGAACAAGAATGGGCATTAAAAGCACTACCTGTTTGTGCAAGAGAGACACTAGGAATACCAGATGAGGAATTGGATTTTAGTAGTTTTAGAAGATGATTCATCTGCTCCTTGCTGAAGGGACTTGACTCAACTTTATTGGCAGTGGGAATCACACGTTTATTTTTGTCACAAGGCTTGCTACTTTTCAAATTTGTTGGTTTTCCATGAATTTTCTAGCAAGTATCTCGAGTATGGCGTGGTTTGTTACAATTATCGCACAAGACTCGAGGCTTCTCTTCAGTTTTGTGCTGAACCCTTATTAGCAGTAGATTCGGTAACAAGGGCAGAACCTTCAATGGCCCCGTTGGTGATCTTCTTCCCCAACATTACGTGTCTGCGGCTTTCTTCTCTTCGAACTTCAGCAAACACTTTACCGAGTGAAGGAAGTGGAGTCCTGCCAATGATCCTTCCCCTAACTTCATCAAACTCCATGTTTAGTTCGGCAAGGAATTTGTAAATGCGATGAGCCTCTACAGTTCGTTTGTAATAACTAGCATCTTCAGTGGATTTCCATTCATAATCATTGAACAAATCCAAGTCTTGCCACAGCTGCTTCAATGAATTGAAATACTTGGTGACCGAGTCTTCGCCTTGTCGAATCTCGCCAAGTTTCAGAGTCAATTCATAAATTTGAGATTGATTTCCCAAATCAGAATACATCTGATTAACGTTGTCCCAGAGTTCTTTGGCCGTAGAATAACACATATAATTGGAACTAATGTCCTCATCCATCGAATTCACAAGCCAGGTCATTACCATTGAATTTTCTGTATCCCAGATCGCATATGTTGGATCCTCCGGGGCTGGTTCCTTCTTTTCTCTTGTTAAATACCCAATTTTTCCCTGTCCTCTGATGTACATTCGAACTGATTGGGACCATCGTACGAAGTTGTTCCCATTAAGATGGATTGTAGTGATTTGGACAGAGTGAGAATAGGTACTGGGGTTTTGAATTGTAGGGTGGGTTGCAGGATTTGTGAGGGGTGGAGTTGACTCATAGGAGATGTCAGACATGGCTGGATTGAGCAGGAAAAAAAATATTCTAGGGCTTTAGAGTGGCTCTGATACCATGTGAATTTGAACGAAAGACAGAAAATGGAATAATTTTTCTCTGTATTATTCGCTATTAAATGATTTACACAGATTTTCTTTATATAAGATAATACAAGTACAAAATAAGGAAACTAACTAAAATTGCTAGCTGTCCTAATTAGTTACAGAGTCGACTAAAATGCTATTTACAAAAATAAGAATACAGCTAATAAAACTCATAATATTCGGTAATATGACCGAATCTTCCATTTTCAACACTTTAATCTTGCTTGATTCACTTATCTCCATTTTTTTCCTCTCGATCCTCTTGAACAAGTCAATGGGCAAACTTCAAACTCCTTGAAAGAAACCCAAACCATTCTATTAACCCATTTAACGTTGGGCGAAACCCACCATTGTCCATCTGCTCTACAACAGCGCTGCCCACAACTATCAACAAATCCCCTCTCTGCTGCCTACTACTAGTCACATTGTTCCCTTCAACCGTACTTAAGAGTAGCCACGGGAAAAAACCCATACTGTTCATTAGAATCCTCATCTTCAAATGGAACATCACAATGACCATTGACCCCACTGCCTAGCATCCCATTCCTTGCCTCTGGTTCCACCACAGCCAAGCTTAGGTCATTCTCAACTCTAGGGACAACCCCATCTTAAGGACCAAGTGCAAATAACACTGGGCATCTACCTCAGCAGACCCCGAGGCCCTGCACCCCATCCTGTTCCATTGAAATCGTTAGAAATTAACCCCTCCACCACCGAATTGTTCTTGCCTTCCTCTACCAGTCCCTTAGATTTTTCTCTAACCCTTAGTTGCTCCTTGCTAGGGGAAACTCCCCATCAGAAGTGGACTTGCTGTCTATCTCTGCAGTAACACAGGAGAAGAGGTCTGTGCTGATGACAACACTGTAGAGTCCTCAATCTCAGGCTGCTACCTCTGCCAGTTCCACTGTCATGTCGGGTGTGGGATCAGCACTTGGCTGAGATTCCCAGTCTAGTGTCTAGGAGCTTGCTAGCTCAAATGGCTTGGGGAAGCTCTCACACAGAACCTGATAGCACCTTTGGCCGGGTTAAAAAAACCCGGTCCTTTAAAATTTAAAAACTCGGATTGTTTCGAAGGTCCGGACCCTTTGTACTGTTGGGCTGGCCTTAACAGGCCAGCCTGGGCACTTAAAAGAATTCCCTAACAGCACCTTTGGTTTGCTGGAATTGGCAATTCATTCCGGGTCTATTCCAATTATGGTGTTTGGTTTGCCTAATGAACTGGAATTGCCAATTCTGGAAATTACACAATCCAAATAATAAGGAAAACCAATCCATCTCCTCGACCCTAGAATTTGTAGATTCAAATAATAAGGAATTTGTTTGAAAATATGATTTAACAAATATATCCCTGAACTGTGATTTTTCAAAAATGCCCCTCCTCTTTTCAGCCCTACTTGGTCAAAATAGGTGATGAAGAAAAAATGTGTGTGTATATACTTCTAAGCAAAAGCAACCAAGTAATTTTTTAAAAACTTCCAGTTATCTCATTTTTGGAAATTTCTTGTTACCTTGCTATATTTTCCCATTATTTAACAACCATGCAAGAAATAAAAAAATGGTGAAAAAGAAAGAGTCAAAAGGGACTAATAATGGTGATCAGTAAACCAATTGAATTAACACAAAAGTTGATGATGGAACATGCAGGCTTATACCAAAATAAGCATATTAGCTTATGGGTATTTTATTCATTTAATATAGATGCAATCCTTATTCTAGCATTCAATTCCATGTAACCAAACATTGGAATTGGAATGGAATAAGACTATTTCTAATGCACAACCAAACGCAAAAATTGAAATTACAATTCAATTCCAACCCAAATCCATTTCGTGTCAATTCCAATTCTATTCCGCCCTAATTCCATTACAGTGAATCAAGGGAGTTGTAAAAGAATTACACACCTTGGGCTTGATCCGATGCCCATGGGCCAAATTTCAAAACCAACCGCTGCTTATGAAATTTGAATTTGTAGCCTCCGCCACCAGCTGTCCTCATCCAAACTCGTCAAAGACTTTTGAAAGTGCAGCCTCGCACTTGTTACGTATCTCCTTTCAACCTTGAGTTTCACTAGATGTGTCACACCACTCTACACTTGAAGAATCATGGCATAAGATCTCATCGGTCTCTTAATCCCTGGGTTGGAATCCAAGCTATGACCAGTTAACCACACTTCGGGAAACCACCTCGAATCTCCAAGAAAAACCCATTCCTAGCCTCCGCCTTGTCTTCGCACTAACCTCTGCCCTTGGCTCTTGGATCCGGGCCAAAAAATATTAACTCGCGAGTTCTCTGCCCATGCAACGAGCGTTATGAGGTTGCCCAACTCGTTCATGGCCTTACCAACCCTATGCTTGAACCCCTTCAGGAAAGATCATCATACAAAAAACCCTGGTTAATTTCTGCAAGGGATAGAAAGCTTTCGTTTGCATTCCTGTATGATCTAAACACTTGTCACTCCTAGATCTGAAAACCCATAGATTGTACCCTTTTCCCACCATAAATTCACTCAATAGTCCATCCACCATTTAAGATCCTGGCCATCAAAGTAAATAGAGATCTTACTGTCCTCTCTTTTACCTTCAAAAGATTTACGCTCGATAATCAATTTGAGTGGTAGGTAACATCTCTAGGAAAGAGCACAGAGTGGGAGGATTGACCATCAAGGATAGAGGATGGCATACGGTTAATTCAGTAATATGCAGATATAACGACTTCACTCCAAAACAATTTGGGGACATGCATATGAAATAAGAGAGTATAAGCAATATTCATAAGATGAAGATTTTTCCGCTCCGCAACCCCATTTTGTTGGGATGTGTGAGAGAAAGATGACTGATGAATAATGCCAGACTTAATCATAAACATTGTAAAATGCTCAGAAAAATACTCATGAGTATTCTCATTACGGAGAATCTTAAGAGATAAGTCAAATTGGGTTTTTATTTTAGCAAAAAGGTACAAAAATAGAAAATAACTCAGAACAGTCTTTCATTAAATAATAAGTCTGAAATAATCATCCACAAAGGTAACGAAATACTGAAATCCAAGTTTGGAAGTCACATGACTTGGACCTCAAATACCAGAATGTACTAACATAAAAGGACTAGACACACGATTATTAATTCGGAAAGGAAAAGACACACGATGATACTTACCCAATTGACACGATTCACATTCTAAAGACAACTTAACTCAAAGTAAGAACTAACTTTTTCAGCTTCTCTAAGGACAGATGACCAAAACGAAAATGTACCTAAAGTAGGGACACGTCAATCGAGTAAGTAATGAGTGATAGGATAGGATCAAAGTAATACATGTCGTCCAATTCATGCCCTCCACCAATTTTCTTCTTTGTTTTCAAATCCTGGATAAGAACAGAATCAGGAAGAAACGTAACATAACAGTTAAGACGTTTTGTAAGCTGACTAACATATATCAAATTATACTGAGAAAATTGAGCATAAAGGATAAATGATAAAGACATAGAATAACTAGGGTGCACAGTGCCAATGCCACTAACAGTGGTTTTAGATCCATCTGCAAGAGTAACATCAGGCAAAGATGAAAAGTGATAAAACCTAAAGAAAACATGAGTAGTATCTAACAAATGATTAGTAGTTGCAGAGTCAAGGACCCAAGGTTTAGATGAAGAGTTACTAGATGATAGACAAGCTTATGGTGTACTTTTATGGGTGGAAAGGACAGTCGAGGAAGATGTCCGGCCAATTACTTTATAGTGTAAGAACTCATTGGAAACCAAAGATACAGGATCACATTTAACTAAATCATAAGTCACACTATTAGCAACTAGGGGATGACCAACTAAGTGTCAACATGTCTCCCGAGTACGCCCATAACGGTGACAGTGAGTACATTGACAAACTAAACCCTGACCATCACCACCACGACCAACAAATATTCCACTACCATCAATTTCACGACCACCTCTGCCATTACAATGATTCATATCACTAAAACCATGTCCTCTATTATATTATCATTAGCTGGAGCAAAGTTGCCTTGAACGCGATACGCTATGATACGCGGTACGGGACTTTGCTCGGTACGTGGTAAGAGGGGGTAGGCTTAGTTGGATCGTTATTCGGGATCGTGGTACGTTAGGGTACGTTGATTTGAGTCGATATAATAATAATAATATTAATAATATGAATCCTTGTATTGAATAGTCCATATACTTTGTAATGGCTAATTGGGCCAGTCTCGTGGATCTCTTTAACTTTGCTATGGAGATCCTTAAGTAAAAATATTTGGATCATGTTTGTTCCTCCTTTGGGCCTTTATGTTCAATGTTAAATAATCTACTAATAAAAGGGCTAACCCATTTTGAAAATCAAAAGACTCAAAAGATTGTCAAAAATTAATTCCCATCTCACTTTTTAGTTATTAGCCTAGCTATTGTTAATTTTTTGTTTTTAAATAAAAATTGTTAATTTCGTTTTATTTATTTGGTCAAATGAACACAAGTACACAACTAAGAACAGCTGTTGCACTCTGCAACCACAAATGATTTCCACTTGTTGTTGTTAACAGTTAACACTACATTAATTTCATCCTTTGGTATGTCTAGGTTACTGTAACTTTTTGACATGTAAAAAACAGACCCATAGTCGGCATGACCCAGAGCCGCCGGTCATCATCTCCTATCGTCTTCTACGGCAAAGTCGCAAGCTCTACTCCAGATTTAGCGCAGTTTTCAACACCAGCGTTCTTGCCACGAGTGCCTCCTCTATCAAGCATAAATCCCAAGCATCCCTCTTGTCATCTTCTCCGACAACGTCGCGAAACTCTTGTTTGTTTCTATGCAACCTTTGATTTCTCCGTCTTTTTCCAGCAAGTGCGACTGTATTATGGTTAATGGTTGCGAAATGGGATCGTTGCTTCTCACGATCCGGGTCGTGAACGCACCGCGATCTGGGTTGTGCGACCGGAAACGTAGTTCGTAAGGGAGCAACCAATAATGGTAACGTTGAGCTCGAGCACCTTTCCAAGCTTGAGTCACCAAAGCAAATTTATCTGAAGCCATAAGAATGATTTTTTTTTTATCCAAAGGCTTTTTCTTATTGATGTTTTTTTTGTACGAATCTATTTATCAAACTTTTTTTGTTACATGTGAATAGTACTTGAAAATAGTGCCGATGAACAGTGAAATGAACTATGTCGATGAACAGCATCGGATGAATAGTACCATGTGAACAGTACCTATGAACAATACCAATGATATTTTTTGGAAGAAATAAGAAAAAATTATTCAGGATTCCAAGAGAGATCTTTCTGTGATACCATGTTGAAAATAATAATTGAAAAGAAATTTTTTTTTATTGATTGAATGAAAAGAATATAATTGACTCAATATAGACTTATAAATACTAAATCTAATAGGACTAGGACACAACGATAAGATACGATAAATATGATCTAAGCCTACTAGAACACACATTAAGAATCCTATTAGGATTCTCAACAACCATAAACCTCCTCCCTTTAGACATCCATTCGAAGTTTCTGAGAGACTTATTTCCATTGCAACCTGCAAAGTTCCTGCTCAGACAACAAGCCCACCAAAAGAATCCTCGTAAAGATCTCAGCTTAAAGAAGCCGTAATTAAGAAGCAGCCCTTAAAGCTGGAGTACTTAAGCATGGGGGCAGGCAAATGGCATATTCAAATGTGAAACCTAATTGTCTACTTGAGTGAATACCACTCTAACACATTCTTGAACTGCCCAACCCACCTTCTGCAGCACTTAGCTGAATTAGTTTAAGAAAGAAACATAAGACCTTAGAGCTTGGCTGAGGTAGTCAGGGAAAAGTAGAGCATTGGGATTATGATTTGTCCCAATAGTAAGGGGTTTTACCATAAATGCACCTTACATTTTCACCCAAATACCAATATGCACCCTACAAGTTCAATTGCTACAAATGTCCATTCCGTATTTTATCGCAACACTCGAGCATGCCGTCATCCATAGTGCAGTTAAAATTAGCATAATTTTGCTGCATGTGCAGTACGTCTGAAAGAGTGGTATTTTACCATAACCTCACATGCTTTGCAAATGCTCTTTAAAAGTCAGGAGATATTTTCTCAGGAAACAAATGAAAAATTCAAGGAAAACCATAAAGACGGTTAAAAGAGAGGTATCTTGATTCTTTTTTTTTTTTGGTAAACTCATCCTTAAATAGCGCGTGCAACATGTTTGAGCTTTCTCATGTGTCATGTGTAAACTCAGTCGCTTCAAACTAGCGAAATATTTTGTTAATTTTTATTTCATTGTAGATGATACGGTGCTATTCGATATTAGAGTAAAAATGCGGCTTGGAAAATATAGCAATTGAATGAATGGGTTTGCACATTGATACTTGGTTCAAACTACAAGACACATCTATGATAAAATCCCAATAGTATGAAAGGTTCAAAAAAGTAGAAGAATGTGTTTCCAGCTTTCCATTCCCTTTGTTGTTCTTTGTTGTCCTGAATGTTGTATGTGTTAGCTTATAATTTCTTATTCCTTTTGCAGTTGCTAGGGAATTTAGCAATATGAGACTATTTTGTCCATTGATAGTTACTGTGTCAATAATATTATACTACCTTGCCTATGCTAAGATATAGTTTAGAGATATCAGAACCTATAAAATGATTGTTTAGTATCTCAGGAATAGGGATCCTTTCTTGAAAGCTTAAGCATAGATGTTACTCTGTCTGGAACTGCAATTGTTTGTTTCAGTAATTACGTGTGACATTCTGCTAGGGACTTAATTTAGCAATATGAGACTATCTTGTCCATTGATAGTTACTGTGTCAATAATATTATACTACCTTGCCTATGCTAAGATATAGTTTAGAGATCTCAGAACCTACAAAATGATTGTTTAGTATCTCAGCAATAGGGATCCTTTCTTGAAAGCTTAAGCATAGATGTTACTCTGTCTGGAACTGCAATTGTTTGTTTCACTAATTATGTGTGACATTCTTTTTGTGGCACAAGGCACTTTATTGACTTATTAGTACGTAAGAAATAAGATTGGAAAAAAGTACAGTAAATTCAGTGTTCAAGTCACGTTTAGGGTACTAAATCTTCTAATTCATTCTTTCATACTTCCCTATTCTGACTTTGTTTTGTTGTTTTTCTATTCATATCAGAAAACTATGGCAGAAGGTAAAGATTATTGTGACCGTAAGATCAACTTGCTGAAATCTAATTATGACCAACTCATTGAGGTATGCTTTCCATGAAATACTGTTCTGATTATGTTGATACTATCATATTATTACATTTACATCCTGGTTATAGAGCAATAGAAGTGAAAAACATTGGAGCCAAATAAAATGCGACATGAGAATATTAATTTTCATTTATGTTGGTTATAAAGCATGGATAAACTTCATCTTTTTCTTTTGAGAAAATTTACAAATAGGTTCAAAGAGTTGAGGCCTGGAGAAGGAACCAAACTGAATTTCTAAATTAAGCATGAACTGATGTTTCCTGATTTATGTATCCCTGCCTTATAATTTGTTCCCTGCCTTATAACTTGTTCTTGGATCTTCTCTAGTCTATATGGTTGAGGTTAATACTAGAAAATGGATGAGCTCAAGTTGCAGACAAGCAGGACTTCAGCATCTAACTCTTTGATGAGTGGTGTGATTTCAACACTCAATAATTTCCTAGGGTCTCATCCAACCATTAATTCTTTGGTTGAAATTGCTGTTGTTGGAAACCCAAACTTTAGTATCCAAGGTTGGAGGGGGGTTGGATGGGGGGAGGTATCTAATTGCTTAAGATTTGAAGCCAGTCATAGAATATTAGATATTTAAAAAGTAACCAACAGCGTCTTTTTTTTTTTTTTGCACTTAGATGACCAGATTGATAACTAGCTTGTGAATGTTTCATATATTTTAAGGTGCATCTGATGATTCTTGTCAAGAATTCAGGATCTTATGTAAAAGTGAGATGTCAATTGCAAACTATCAGGGGTTCCCCTTTCTAGTCAAGAAAAGCCTCTAATGCACCTTGCTGTCTTGGATGCATCATTTACTAGGGTGGATATTAAGGAAGTTGAGCTCTCGTGAACTTACGATCTCCAAGTAACTTTAAATCCCATGTATTACGACATGTTAATTAGAAACCTAATGACCCCTGATTGTCAATTTCACCTCATATCTAGCATTGGTTTCTGGAGCATATTAGAAGATTTATCTATTGGGTGTTAAGATACATTCAAAATGTAAGCTGGGACAGGTCCATTCTCATGGTGGAAGGTGGGAATTTGGATTTGGTTTGTGCAATATTTATATCATTCAAGATTAGTGGGGTGCATTAGTTGTCAGGAAACTTGTCACCGTTGGATCTTGAAATTTTAGAATTTAGACGTGATATGATAATTTAGTGACTTCGCTGATCTTTAATTGGCTTAATAATTTGATAGCTCAGAGACTATCTTGTCGATCAAAGCATCATAATCTTGGTCCCTAACGCAGACTCAGCTTTACTTCACAGCTGGTTTGGTGCTAAAAACTGAAGATTCAGAAATCAGAATTACATTCATCTTTTTTATTTTGGATAAGATAAAGAATTTCATTCATCCAAAATATGCAATAAACTAAGCAGTGTCTGCTACTAGAGAATCAACAACAATTACAAAAAAAATAAAATACTGAAGATCAAAAGGTTTAGCTTTGATTGATAACTATCCTGTATCAATGACAACCCTGCACAGATTCTCCAACCCAAGGATTCTGTTCCTTATTCTGCACTAGGAAAGTTACTTTGAAATCTAGAATTCCTTTCTTTCCATATGTGATAAACATTCCAAGAGAGCTTGAGAAGGACTGAGAGGGAACCTTCTGTTAAATTCTGCACAATCCATTGAATTTCAGATTGCCAAGAACCAGAACAAGTTCTAGCAGTGAGAAGTAGAAATGATCTCTTGATTCTTCTGTCCTGTGCACTTTCGTCTTGCGTATCTGATCCTCAATTCTTGGGATAGAAAGACATTCCTGATTCTATGTGAAATAAGATGTCTAGTTAATAGACATAATTGATGTGGGCAAGGAAGCGAATCAGAACACATCCATAAATTTCTTCTCCTCCTTTGTTGAGCACACATATAGAGCATATTTTTTATTTGTTTTGTCAATTACCACAAGCTCATTTCATAGCACGCCTCAGGCGCGCTTAGGCTCAGGGCTCACCCAGGCTCCAGGGCTTGTGCCTGGACTAACCTCAGGCGACAAGGCTCCTAAAAAGCACGCCTCATGCATATGTCATTTTCTTTGGTCAGTTTTATTTATTATTTAGTTTCAATAATAGTGTATATTATTAATGAACATATGAGAGTCACATGGGAACAAATCCCAAGTCCAAACATCAAAAGAAAAAGTAGAAATTTTTTCTAAATATGCTCTATTTCTAATGTATTGTCCTTTCTTGATCAAGACTTAAGACTTCAAGCAACGCCTCTCTCTCAAGACCAGGCCCGTCCCTTTCTCTCTCTCGTTCTTCTCTATTTCCTCCTCTGTCCCCACTTTTTTTATTCTCGTTTCTCCCATCTTCTCTTCTTCTTTATACCTTCTTTCTATGTCCTCTTTCTTTTTTCATTAGTGATAAGTTATTTAGATATTAAAAACATTTCTTCATATAGTTTGTTTCATACGAATTATAAGCATTTTATACATATTTTAATAAATTTGCACCTCGTCTTCTTCAGGCACGTGCCTGTGCTCCAAATACCCTTTGGGCCTAAGTTCGCCTTGCGCTTTTAACAACTATGGCTCATTTCCTTTGTCTAGCATGCCTGAGGAAAATGGTTCTAAAGTTGTCCATGTAACACAAACGTATAACTTTATATGATGGACATGTTATACCTTTACAGCTATACCTATGCCATGTTATGTTTTAATTGGGAACTTCTTATATGTCAAAATGTCCATTAAAGATGGGATTATTCCGTCTGTCAGAAAGCTTTGTCTTACATGCTTTCTTTTTCTCTTCTTGGTGTATATATATATTCTAACTCCAACACAATGATTTCGAGGAAGAAAAAAAAAGAAATCAAGTTAACATTCTTTTCTTACTTTTTTGATGAGACATTCTTTCCTTGCTGGCAAGTTTTGGACTTAAAAACTATGTCACCCCCACCCTCTCACCACTAAGTGAAAGTTTTGAGGGTGATCCAGAGTTTGAAACTTTTTATCTAAATTACTAGTATGTTTTAAGATATGTGAATGGCTCAGAAGCTTCCATATTTTGAATGTTTTACTCATTAGCAGACATCAGAAAGTCAAGCCTTGTCAGCACAGTGATAAGGGTTTGCACTTTGTATTTGAAACCTGCCTTTGAATTAGCTGCTACCTGTGGGGTTTCTGGATATGCTCGTATTTGCGTTGCTGGGTACATTGTTAATTGAATGGCTCTGGTATTAGATATTTTTTAGGGTTCGTTTGATGTCATCCTTGATAGTTGGAGCTCCCCACCTATGTGATGTAAGTCTTTCAAGGGACATCATATGTTCAGCATCAAATTAGTGCTTGCCACATAATATTGAAGTTTGTAGGGCCAGTGGCTTTCCTCTCTGTATTCAGTAACATGGGTTTGCTGCAAAGTAGTTTTAATCAGATTTTTATATATTTCTTCTTTTATTTTTTTTCCTTAGATTATAGTTTGTTTTAGTTTGATAAAGTGAAATTCGATGTAATCTTAGATGCATTTTCTTTTCACTCTGCTACGGAAACACACTTGAAGTAGTTCATTATATTCGGTAGTAGTGAGCTGTATTTTTGCTATAATATCCCTATTTTACTGTTATATTATTTTAATTGAATTATTGAAATTGAAAAATGCAGGTTGCATCTAAAAAGAAAAGCGTGGCAGATGAAGCTGGGGTAATCTTGCAGGCAAAATTGAAGCAATTAGCCCCGTCAACATAGAATTACGTGGTCTGTATGTCATTGGTTATTGAATTCCAAAGCCTTACAGTTAAAAGGACTGCTTTTTAAAACTGCATTACATGAGTTGTCTTTTGGGTGAGGATTGGAGAGAATGCTAATCCGAGCTGAACTATGGACTCAAAAGATTGTATGTAGAATTTAGGGAGGTTAGTATCTGCATGCTTTTATGTCCGGTCGGTTGTAGTTTTTCTTGTTCCTTTGATTTGTTTACATACACCATTTCAGCAAAGAAAACCCCTGAAATTCGATCAACTGCTGCCAATGTGTAGCTGCTCTACAAATTTGTTACTCCATCGTTCTCATTTTTTTTTTTTTTTTGTATTACTCCAATTTTTTAACAGTATCGATTAATAGATTGCTTTTGCCATAAAATTGCATTTTTTTCAAAGCTATTTTTAACATCACAACTTGTAAAACAAACATTAAAAAGTAAGGACAATCTAAGAAAAATTATATATATATATATATATATATATATATATATATATGTTCACGTTTCAAAATGGATAAAATTATGGGACATTCTAAAATAGAAAGATTCACAAAAAAGGAAAATCACAAATATATTATTGTGGTTTGATCATAATTACAATTTACTTCATTAGTATCAAAAACTTGCATTCTTGTCTATACTTTTACGATGTAGTATGAGTTCATTCTTGTCTATACTTTTACGATGTAGTATGAGTTCATTCAACTTATTCACGTCAGTGAAAAAGTGATGATGTGACGGTATGTATTAATCACATGCATTTTTGATCTCCATCTTTTTTAGAGTGAAATGACTAATATACCACTAAAATAACAAAGAGAGGCATGGGGTTATATATCCGTTAGGAAGTATGTTTGTGTGAAAACAGATAAGTAAAGTTGTGTTTGGGAGCCGATCATAGAGTTAGGCTTTATGAGAGAACTATTCAAAAAGAAGAGGGAAAAAACATAGAAAAAAGTATAAAATAAAGAGATGCAATTTCATAAAATGAAATAAAGCATACTAGCAAATGTGTCTCTTCGATGATGTTTAAATTTTTTTCTAAAATTTGGAGATAAGAAAAAAAAAGGATGTATAAAAGAGTAAGATATATATGAAGTCTGATAGTTTTTTTTAAAAAAAGTTATTTTCTTTGCTCACGTGTGCAAGAGTCGTATAACTTCACATATGTTATGACTTGACCTTTTTATAGTAGATATTGGTGCATATACCATTTTTCTATACTTTTAAGAGAATAAGAGTTAGTAAATGATCTATTTGAAACTGCCACCGATATAAGAATGATGCATAATTATTTTTGTGTTAGCGGTTGATCTATCTCATGGTTGGATAGATAAATGTTTGGATGTTTTTTATTATTTTTTAATAGTGTCGATTAATAGATTGTTTTTGGAATAAAATTGCATTTTTTTCAAAGCTATTTTTAACATCACAACTTGCTAAACAAACATTAAAAAGTAAGGACAATCTAAGAAAAATTATATATATATATATATATATATATATATATATATATATATATGTGTGTGTGTGTGTGTGTTCACGTTTCAAAATGGATAAAATAATGGGACATTCTAAAATAGAAAGATTCATAAAAAAAGAAAATCACAAATATATTATTGTGTTTTGATCATAATTACGACTTACTCCATTAGTATCAAAAACTTGCATTCTTGTCCACACTTTAAAGATGTAGTATGAGTTCATCCAACTCATTCACATAAGTGAAAAAGTGATGATGTGACGGTATATATTAATCACATGCACTTAAAGATGCTAAGATTTCTTTGATCTCCGTCTGTTTTTTAGAGTGAAATGACTAATATGCCACTAAAATAACAAAGAAAGGCATGGGATTATATATCCGTTAGGAAGTATGTTTGTGTGAAAACAGATAAGTAAAGTTGCGTTTGGGAGCCGATCATAGAGTTAGGCTTTATGAGAGAACTATTCAAAAAGAGGAGGGAAAAAACATAGAAAAAAGTATGAAATAAAGAGATGCAATTTCATGAAATGAAATAAAGCATCCTAGCAAATGTGTCTCTTCGATGATGTTTAAATTTTTTTCTAAAATTTGGAGATGAGAAAAAAAAAAAAGGATGTATAAAAGAGTAAGATATATATGAAGTCTGATAGTTTTAAAAAAAAATTATTTTCTTTGCTCACGTGTGCAAGAGTCGTATAACTTCGCATATGTTATAACTTGACCTTTTTATAGTAGATATTGGTGCATATACCCTTTTTTCTATATTTTTAAGAGAACAAGAGTTAGTAAATGATCTATTTGAAGCTGCCACCGATATAAGAATGATGCATAATTATTTTCATATTAGCGGTTGATCTATCTCATGGTTGGATAGATAAATGTTTGGATGTTTTTTATTATTTTTTAATAGGGATCGTTGAATATCAAAAACTTATTACGTGGAATCTTTTTTTAGAACGAATTAAAGGAGTAGGCATTATTGGTGGAGAAAAAACAATAAATTAGGGTTTATTTGGATCAATGCTTTGCGCGTCTAGAATACAATGGGATCTTCGTAAGTTTGAACATTATGAGTGTTAAGACGAATTTGATTTGGAAGTCCGATGGCAAAAAAAAAAAAAAAAAAGATTCATTATCTCATTATTTAATGCGAATTAGTGAAATGATAAAATTCGTAAAAATTATTCAGTAGGCTCTTGAAGGTTCCTATGAGAAGGAATTGATACTAACAAGGGCAAATTTGATTTTGTAGATTTTTTAATAGTGAAAGTCATATGATGAACTGAGTTTTTATACTTTGATTTTAGTAAAGTAAGTGATAATCAAGGTCAAACCATAATGATGTATTTATAAATTTTTCAAAAAATAAAAATGAGATGGTAAGAGCATCATTAGCATCAAGCAAGTTCATCAACTAATCTGATCTTTTATTATTATTATTATTTATTGGTTTATTCTCTATTTTGGGGAACTTGTGTCGCGTACATAACAGGGAATACTCCCATTTTCCCATACTTCTATTCAATTACTATTTGCACAAATTTTCAATTAATTGTAATTTAACATTTTTAAATATTATTTATTTACAAAATTATCTTAAAAAGTTAAAAATACAATGAATATGATTATGATTTTTTTTATACATACAACTATGAATGTGAAATATCGTAAGAAAAAATCTAAGAATTTTTTTCCATACGAAAATTATCTTTTTCTTATTTTCTTACCATTATAAATAGAAAAAACCACAAAAAATATCACACGCATGAAATATTCTTAAAATTTATTAGATGACATTCAAAAGGTTTCCAGAATTTATTATAACCTTGTTTTGGTATATTCAACAATCTCTATTGAAAAAATAGTTATTAAATTATTGAGGAAGATAACAATGCCAATCGGAAACTTGACAATGGGAATAATATTGATATGTGGGATGATCAATGGGTTGATCCTTGTCCCTTAAAATTCCAAGTACATTTAGGGGTTATACCCAGTTAACCCACTTGAGTCCTGTTACCCAAAACTAGGAACCTTATCCAAATTTTACATTATTTTCCTCTTTGGATTTTCTGTGAAGCTGATTACTAATGGGTAGGCAGGTGATGGTGGTATTTTGAGAAATCCAATTGAGGATTTTTGTGAAGTTTTGATTGTGCATATGGTGCAGAATTATAGGCCATATATTCATAATGGATGGAGGCTTGGAATACAGTTACATATTATGAGTTTACATTTAGAAACTGATTGATTCATCGACTGTTTCAATTTTCTTCGTTGGCAGGATGGTTCCTCCAGCCAGCTTAGTAGATCTCATCTCTTTATGTTATCGGGAGGCGAATAAAGTTGCCTGACATTTTTACAAAGAATGCTACTGACAATACAACGTTGAATACTGCTCTTTTTGTCTAGTGTTACTAACCTCATCTATTTCTAACTAGGGTTTTGTATGTGAGTTTTCCTCAATCTAATCTACTTGTATTCTCTCAAACTTGTCTGCCTTCTATCTTACATTTAAGCTCCTTATATAGATTATGCGGTTAAGGTTGTGTTCTATAGTAATGACCTACCAAGAAAGGATTTGATCGTTGGATTCAATATAATCCATCAACTGATGAAATCTGAAGTTATCAAACAACAATCATCAAGCACAACTATGCTGAAAGTCATATTGATTTCCTTCTCTTTCTTTTGAAAGCACATATATGAATTTTTTTTTTTTTATAAAAAAATTCTCACTGTTTGCGTCCTTTCTTTCCTGATGTTCTGTTTTTCCATCTTATCAAGCAAAGCACAACACAACCAATCAGTACACATAAGAACAAGCCATCCCAATTCCTCAATAAGGTTTATGATTTAACTGTGTCCAGCCAATTGTTAAAGATAATCTTTAGTTCAAAAGAAGGGCAAAGGATCAAAATATCAAAAGCAAAAATAAAAATCTCAAGCAAAATTATTTGCATTATAGATGAGGTGAGGTAGCTTGAACGCAAAACCAACAGATTGCAAATGCGAAATTTTCCTATATTACAACTTTTGCTAAAGGGATTTGTCCCATCACCCAAGAACACAGTTCAGTTGAAATACTAATATCCACTTCAATTACAATTCACCACTCAAGAACTCCATTCTTCCTTAAATGCCGACTAAATTACATCAAAAAAAAATTTCCCTTAATTTTACAGGAGAACCCATCTCAACTCATGGGAAGAGAAAATAATGCAAAGAAGGAAAGTAGAACAAAATAAACCACAATATACAGCAGCATAAATAAAATGAATACAACTCTGAAATCTCTGGCATATTGTGGTCCTTGATGTAAGGAAGGTACTATCGGCAATCAGCACCAACTGCTTCATGAATAGATTTGAAACCATCTTTTTCTAAGCACTCGGCCAATTCAACCTGTGAGAAAAACACAATCACAATAACTCACAACAAACATTAAAGAACAGAGGGCCCTTGGGAATCCCTCAATCATAAGGATATTACGACGGATGAATGCAGAAAAGGACAAAATATGAAATGAATTTATTTGTAAAAAGTGAGATTAAATAGATTATATGCACTTTAGTCAAATTCATCGCCACTTCTTCTCTTGCATTTTCCATGAGAATGGAGTTGAACAACAGCAATATTTTTGTATAAGACACTGCTTGAATTTCTTATAACAATTAGCTTGCCAAGGAGATCCAATCAAGAATGACTAGAAGGAAGGATGTTTTTCATAGTTGGGCACATGCAATATAGACAAGATGCACATGCACTGGTACAGAGACTGAACTAGTTAAAATGATCTAATTACTAAATATTTTAATGACAGAATGACTTTTAACCGGACCAATTGAAGGAAAAAGATTCATATAACTAATGGCAACTAGTTTAAATTTAATGTTTAGTTGAAACTGAGTAACAAAAGCAGCTGCTACTTGACTACATCTCACCCCCACAACAAATAACCAACATTGTGAAGGACCAAAATGCTAAACATTAGGACCAAAATGTGACAATGCTCTATAAATATTCTCATCTTCCTAAAGATCTGCTTATGAGTGTCATTTAACGCTAGGGAAGTCAACAAAACATCATCGATGTGAAACATTCATGATACCTTCTGCAGTGCCAAATGAGCCTAAGGTTAACAAAGGCCAGATTCCTAACACCATCATAAGGTGATCCATGATAACAAAAATTATCAAGATAGTTGTAAATGCCTTAAATAATGCCTTAAATGTCATACAGACAAGGTTGACATGAATCTAAATAATGAAGCAATCAAAACTCATTACTACTTGGTATATCTATATATACAATGTTCAACTTCTTGTAGGATCAAAAGAAGAGGGGAAAAATTAAGCTTTCCTTTAAGCAACAAATAATTAGCAATACTTCAGAATAATACCTTCATCTGTGGAATCAGGGCAGGTCCCCCATAAGCAAATGCTGTATAAAGCTGAACAAGAGTTGCTCCAGCTCTTATTTTCTTATATGCATCCTCACCACTGAATCAAAGGCATTGAACCAAAATTCAAAATAATTATGAAAAGAGAGTTCTGTAATCAATAGATGGATGCCCAAGATAATCTTAATGACGAAGTATTCCGCTGATGTTACCTGCTAACACCACCACAGCCTATTAATGGGATCTTTCCCTGATACAGATAAGTACAGACTAGTCAAGCTTTTAAAAAATGACACATAAATTTAATTACTAAAAGAGAAAAAAGTCCAACTAAAGAGTTTCCTTTCCCTGGGTCTGGACAGCAAAGAGTACAGGCATATAATAACGGAATGTTTTATACATAAAATTTTTAGGAATTTTATATAGGGTTTGTGTATATAGAAAACTTTTCACAAACAGCTGAAATGTTCAAATGTTCCCTTTCATCCTATCCTACCATATCTAGAAAAACAACAAACTATAGTGCTATACATCTTGAAATGTAAAATACAAGACCATGATAAAGAAAACACTTTACAGAGCATCCTATAATCCCCTCTACCAGGCACATGTTGAACACATACCAGGACGATATCCAAGGCGATGAATGCATAAAAGCTATGGAAACTTCATTCCAGGTGCTTGTAGATGGTCTTTTTAGGTCTCTCAGTTGAAGACCAAGATGATTTAAGAAGCAATGGTGAGTTTTAAGCGGACCCCGAGTACGTGCATCTGTGTGCACGTGTGTATGTGTTCGCATGTGAGTATGTGTGTGTGTGAGAGAGAGAGAGAGATTCATCTCAACTG
Source organism: Bretschneidera sinensis (assembly GCA_023935145.1). Lineage (NCBI taxonomy): Eukaryota > Viridiplantae > Streptophyta > Magnoliopsida > Brassicales > Akaniaceae > Bretschneidera > Bretschneidera sinensis. The sequence continues at coordinate 3,522,590 of CM043705.1, forward strand.
CCCAAACAATTATCAAAAGAAAGAAGCAATATGGAAATAAAACCAATTTTTTAGAAAAATAAACCACCTAACCATGTAATAGAATAGCACAAAAGGATTTCATGTAACTGACCTTGTTTAGCTGGGAGGTCTTATTTGAGTTGAATTATTTGATGCACAGAAGCGGTCTAATGGTTGCTTTCTTTGGAATCTCTTTTCTAGAGATTATCTGGCTTTAGTTTCCTTAAACACCTAGCCTCGGGAACTCTGTTCTAGAGGGATTACTGGTACTACACCTCGATAATTTTGGTCATTCTAGACTCTAGAGCATTTCACAAGACACTTTTATCCTCCTTGAAAAGAGATTGGTAGATGTATTACTGACTTCAAGATGGAGGCACTAATTTTCCGTCTTATTATTGTTTTTCCTGCTTCTATGAAGTTTCATGTGTGTTTTTAAACTCTCCTTCTATAAGCAGGCTTTGGACAGTACACCCTCTTCATCCTTGAGATTGTACATCATTCTAAATCAAAGATTATCTAAATTATAAATCACCAAAGTTTTTTCAATAAAAAAATAACAAAAAGTTTTTTAGTGTTGATTTTATATAATATTTTTTAGTGAGTTTTTATATAATATTTTAAACATTCTTTTTATTTTTGCAAAATATAGCACAAAGGAAAGGAATTGGGAATTAATTTCGTTGATGAAAAGTTGGAAATCCATCAGTGCATGACCCTACCCCAAAAAAAAACCCTATCTTCTCTCAATTTTTTTTTCCAAGCCGTCGCCAAACCCACCCTTCTCTCCTTCTCTCTTACGCCCTCTCTGCCCCGTTTCTCCTCTCGCTCCCTCTCTTATCTTGAGCTCTCTCTCTTCAACCTTCACCTATACACAGAACACACCATCATCACGCCAAACTCTCCCTCTTGTGTGTCATGCATTGGCCAAAAAATGCCAAGCCGGCCAGAATCAGTGAAACAGTCTGAATCAGGCGAAACTGGCTGACACAGGCCAGCACATAGAGTGAGGCGAAACAGGTGCCTACTGTACTCCGCATTATGTCCCAGAACCGGACCGCTTCCACTGGAACAAGACGAATCTGACAACTTTGGTTTTTCCTGCTTCCATAAATTTTTTATCTTTGTTCATTTTTCTCCTTCAGGCATGAAGCGTATGTTATCCTCCTTATTACTAGTTTTCTCTCTTATGTAAGGTTTTTACTTCTCTGAATACTAGAAAAAGAAAAAAGAATCAAGTATTCAATGCCTAATGTGACATTCTAAACAAATAGTCAGCCATTCAAACCAGAAAGCAATCATGTATATGGTACAACTATAGGACAATAAGAAGTTATTTTGTATATTACATAAAAAGCCAACTTACCCTTGTCAAAATGTACATATCCTTTAAAATATTGGAGGACAGATTAAAGAGAGGTTTCCCACTTAAGCCACCAGATTCCATTGAAGTTTGATTTTTACTTGCAGGATCCGGTCTTGAAATAGTTGTATTTGATATGATCTAGACGAGCAGGCAAAAGAAACAGACATTAAAGTATATTTAAAGAAATATGTACTCTGCAAAGTGCAATATGCCATAAAGAATGAAGTAATAGTAGAACAATCAGACTCATGAATCCATAAACCAAAAAAAAACATCGCTACTAACATGTAGAATGTCATCAAAATATTATATTTTAGCAAGACTTGAAGCCCATCATGACAGTTCACTGCAAACATTACTATGTAGAATATTTGAGTCTCCATACAGTAACAACTTGACGAAATAAATCCCTCATTTGTCTATAATGTGAGTGAAATACGCATTATTGATCTAACATTTTACTTAACCTCATTTCTGGAATTAAAGTGTATTAGAACCACAGTTACTCGGATCCCTTTAACCCCTTTTTACTTAACCCCATTTTTGGAATTAAAGTGTATTAGAACCAGAGTAATTCGGATCCTTATAACCCCCTTGGAACCGCAATCCGGAGCTCATGATCCAAAATGTGGTACCTGTGCTCCAGCTCTCCAAAAATGGCAACCCAAATTTGCAGTACCTGTTCTAATTGTCTGAGATCAAACTCCTAGCACAAGAATATATTACACGGAATATCTGTGTATTCAAGACAAACTTATGTTTATAGTGTAAGATGAAAAGGCCAATTATCAGAACCATTTAAACATGGGATACTTCACAAATTGGACTAAATTATGAGAAACAATATTGAAATGCACCAAATTCCTGAAAATCAAAGCTTGCTAATCAATAAGCTGAAGACATGAAATACTCAAAAGTTAATGATAGGAAGAAAATTACCAATCCATCCAAGCGTAGTGCAAGGGCAACCTAAAACATAGAGATGAAACAGTAAGAACGCAATAAATTACTATACATTTAGGTACAGAACTCATATCAAATGCAAGTAACATACAGCTGCAATATCCTCAAGGTCTTCTTTGGACAAGTCTGGAGCAATTTTTACAAGCAATGGAGGTGGACCCTCCTCACCCCATTGCATCTCATCACGAGCGGCTTGAACCTTAATAGAAAAAAGGAAAAAGTCAAAAGAGTTAACTTCTACATCAAATGTTGAAATCAAGCAGATCAGAAGAGAGAGTAAGTTCAAGCCTAGACCCCATGCCTTCTTAACAAGGTCCTTCAATTGTTTCCTTCCCTGAAGCATACGCAACCCAGGCGTGTTGGGCGATGAAACATTAATAACCTACAAAGAGAGCGCAAACAGAAGTTAATCCTATATCCAAATAATCAAAATAGAAAATAAGTGTAGATAGTCAAATACATAGAAGCTTTCACAAAGGAACAACTTAAAGAAATACTGTCACGTCCTATGGTCAGAAAGAACATTTCTAAGCATACCAAAGTGCTGAGCAACAATGATAAAATTTCCACTTCTGATATTCATATATCCTGGTCCAACCAAACAAAAGACAAGCCTCCTATAGATATATTGTTTCTTATGACAGGAACAATTATTTGCCAGAAATTCCATAAAATACAATTTGACAACCAATTTAGGCCATAGAATGACGAAATAAAGAATAGAGGTTGCCAGCTTGACCTTGCGGAGAATAATATAAAAGGATCTAAGAAACCAGCCTAATGGCAATATGGGCTACTACTCCAACGATATGGAGAGACAATCCAACACAGGCAGATGATCTGGATAGCTAATAAGGTTAAATTCATACCAAATATAATAAGATTAACCTGCTCATGGCGATTTTAGAAGATCTGAAATTCTCTAATACATTAAGATGATGGAATAGCCATCTCAGCTCGAATTCAGGCTTCTAATCATGCTGAAATCCCATGCCCCAAGACCAACCAAGCCCTCTAGAATGAAAAAGAAGGGCATCAAATCCACCAAAAATAAACCTCATGTGTCTAGAGCACCCAAAGAAAACTAGCCTCAACCATCCAATCAAGCTTTACCACATCCTATTTCAAGGAATAAAAATATTCTCAATATTGCAATTGCCAAACAGATATAATATGCAAATGTAAACCATCATGGGGATACCCCCAAATATCATTAGGAATCAAGTTATCAATGCTAACAGGACTTAGTATCAATCCTAACTCCTGATTGGGTTGCTATCTATAGAGGTAACTTTCCTAAGCCTACATCTTCCTTTTTGGAATGAAGATCTTTTAATGGTTATGGGATGAGACAGCAGCACTGCTTCTCTTTTTCCCAAGATGATAACTAGTTACAGTTTTGTTTCATAAATTTTAGAGTTCAGTGGATGGGGAAACCGAGTAATACAGATGAATTCCAGGAAAACTCCTCCCAATAAGAAAATAAAACACGAGTCTGAAAAACTAAATCTTTTGCAGGGTAGGGACATAGTTCATGAGTAAGTTAACACTTTCCAGAGTTCTAAAATCATTTTGTGCTAAATATTAACTTTTAAACTTTCCTAATAAAATTTCCTTACTGGAACCCCCTTCCAGATAATAAAAAATAAGAAAATGTGAAAACATACTCAATCACATAATAAAGTTGCTTCAGGAAAACTAGAAAAAAAAATCCCTCTTTTCCATGTTCTAGACTCCAATCACAGAAATATGCCAACTAGATTATATGAATTCAGCAAACAACACAGCAAAATTTAGTAATACTCCATTTCACATACTAAAAGGAAACACAATTTATAATCTATTTCTTATTGAAGAATTTTTTGCAGACTGCCATGAAGATGGAAAGAATTTCTACCAGGTAATCCGCATACTGGGACAAGGTATGAACTCCTTGTACATAGTCTGCAGCAGCATCTTCACTTGTCTTATTCTTGCCAAGGTTGACCCCCAGAATGCCAGGGCCCGCTTTGCCTCCATGTTTGACTTCATCACTGGAAGATGAAGAAGTGCTTGAAGTCTCATCCAACATCCTTTTACCATGCTGGGCACCCAATCGCTTTGCAACAGCGACAATTCCTTCGCTGTTAAAGCCACACCGGTTGATGATCGCACTGCCCAAAAAGTTAATTTGAACATATCAGAAGAATCTTAAATTCCATGCAATCAAAAACCAGAAATTATCCAAGTCTAAGTAATCAAATCATAGAAACCATAACAAGTTAAAGCACCATCACCAGCTTTCTTGTTAATACCCCTTAACCCACGTAACGAGCTGATTGTACTTCAAACTAGAGAAGAAAGGATAAATTATGAAATCTCACCCTTCTTGACGCAATCTGAAGATGCGTGGCTTTGGATTGCCCTCTTGCGGAATAGGAGTTACAGAGCCAACCTCTACGAAGCCAAAACCCAGCCCAAGTAAGCCTTCAACCGCCTCAGCATTTTTATCAAAGCCAGCAGAAAGACCTATAGGATTGGAGAATTTCCTTCCCCAAACCTCTAACCCCAAAATTGTTGGATCAGGTCTCTTCTCTCTTGGAACCCAGCCTCGAGCAGCAGCTGAGACGGCTAGTTTATGAGCAACCTCAGCATCCAGAAGGGCAAAGAATGGATTTACAAGTTTTGTTGCTGAGAACAGCCAGCCACTTCCAAAAAAATAAAACCAACATAAGTTGATAACAAAAAGATAAGTTGTCAAGGTAAAATAAGGTTATTTTGTGAAAGGAGTGCAACTTTTTTTTCCTTGTAATTTTCTTTTGGGTGGGAGGTGTAGGCACAGCAAATTTTTTAATGTTAATGTGGTTGGTGTCGAAACATAGATATAAACATACAGTTAATATGTTTTTAACAAGCAAGGTAGAAATCATATGCCAGTGTTACTAAGAAAACCTTATTTCGACAGGCATGAACGTAAAAGATGGGACAGCAAAGCAAACATCTCAGACTCATCATGATAGCATTTTAAGTTCTTCCCGTAAGCCATTATAGGAATGCTGTTGAAACTGCATTGATAACCTGTATAGCTCAAAAAATTGTCAAATTTTTATTCTGAATTTTGTTCGCTCACCAAGAGCTAGCTATCTATTAAGATCATTAAACATGCTAGAAACACAGGAAGCCTTTCTGAAATTATCTTTTCTATAATGCTAAAATGACAAGAAGATGACTACTTTAAACTTTTATAAACTCTGAACCCACTCATATTTTCCTTAACCTCTATGACACCAGTTAACCTATCCAAACCTGCTCTAACGCTATGTTTAGATTAGATCCTCCACAACGAAAATTGAGGACTGATAAAATGCTTGCTCATAGAAGCTTATGACTAAACTCAAGGAATTCCAACAACTCTATTCAAGGTTTAAATAATTAGGACATGGAGGACCTTTCATAATGATGATCCCAGATCATCCAAGTCCTACCCTATTAATCCTGCAAGCCAACTTGTAAGATGATGGGTGAAGACATTTCAAGAAGAATACAAAAGATGAGGCCACATCTAACATAGGGCAAAATCACAATTTTAAACACAAATAACTCTCCAGATAAATGCTTCTTTTAAGTTACAGATGCAAGAAGCCTGACTAGCAGAATAAAGAACATAAAAAGGGAAAATACGAACTTAATCAATGTTTTTTAGTAGCGGTCATAATTTACTTATTCCTAAGAAAACCTCCACCCTTCTGCTTCTGTTTTCATTCATCCAAAGCTTGAGAAAGTACAGGAAAAATAATAAAGATTAAAAAAATAAACATCAGAAGACAATTATACCATACACAATATATTTGTGGGCATAATATATATATATACACAACATACATATATACACACTACACTAACCAGAACATAGATGGAGGAACAAAAAGAAAGAATAAATATAATATTCAACTTTTCAGTCCCACTGATACACAGATAACTTCACATATTTTTGGGATCAACAATTCCTCTCAAGCAAGACATTCAATCCAAACATGAGATAACTTAAGGAAACTCATCAAAACTGGAACACCAAAAAGTAATTAAAGTCAAACATGAACTAAGCAGGGGTATCATTCAGAGATCCAATTAGTACCAGAAAGTTGCTTCATCCACAGTACTCACATAAGCACCTCCAGCTATAACTAGGCCTATGGTGGCTCCTGTCAATAGCTTCCCCTACAGTTCAAAACAACCAAAACCTATACTTCAGAATCAGACAACAATGCCTTGCGCATACAAATAGTATACTGGAGTCTCAATATAACTGCTAAATAGAAAGAAAATGCAAAATTCAAATCATCCCATGGGATAAAAGATAGGGGTGTGCAACAAAACTAGTTAAACTGGCAAACCAAACCAAACCAGCTATACAGTTCGGTTTGGTTCGGGTTTTTACTACACCAGTTTGGTTCCGGTTTGCAGAAATCCATGAAATACATTATAATTTATACATAAATATATATACCTCCCTCTCAAGTCTCAACCCTAATTTTTACTTTTAACCTATCCATAGATGCATAAATTAACTAGAATTTAGAAGTTCAATATGTATGATGTGAGTGGAATAACTGTTATTTGTTTAGTATTCTATGGTTTGTACTAAATTTTAGACATTTTGAATGTTAAATTTTTAAACTTTGTTGTATGGATGTTTGAAAGATGCTAGTGAATTTTTTGTATGTATGGAAAATATTTAATTTAATTTTTAAATTAATGAAACCGAAAAACCGAAAAACCAAACCAAACCAAACTGGTTTGATCAGTTTGGGGTTTGGTTTTGGCTTGAAGTTCCTCAAACCAGAACTACCGGTTTGGTTTCTGATTTCAAAGGAAACCGAGCCATGCATACCCCTAATAGAAGACCAAGATCCAGTTCACAATTTAAAAGCTATCTTTAGATGTTAGAAAGAAGAATTAAGATATTGTTTTGCTCCCAATTTGCTCAAGGTTGGTGTTACTTCACCCATTACACTTGGCTCCTTCACATCAGCACTACTTGATAAGGCTTGTCTGACCGCTCTCTATATCTCTCTAAACATAAAACAACAAGCATGCACACGCAAAAAAAAAGGCTAGTTAGACGGACAAACACACAAAGACACATACACTCTGGTCCTCGTATATACAAAATAAATTAAAAACTCAAGATGTCATTGTTGTAAGCCAGACAAACATAAGATGAAAATGGGAAAAAGGACATACTTCAAAATGCTATAGTTCTCTTCATAAGAATGTAAGGGATCTATTAGACACCGTGGTGGAGCCAGAGTTGCCATTCAGTGGGGGCAAAGAATTTCAAAAGAAAACTTACATTTCAGTTTTCTATTCTAATTTAATAAAATTTGCAAAAAAAAATAGCAAATTTTATATTAAGGTAACATTATAACAAAAACTCAAAACCATTAAATCACAATTTTATTTAAATATTTACCCTCACTAGAATTGAGTGTTCATAGATGTAATATCAAAAAAGTTTAAGATGAAAACTTTCTAAGAACATAAATACAAAATAACGCTAAGCAATTAGTATTATAGCCATAATTATTTTTTTAGCAACTTAACAATTGAATAGATCACATCACATCTAAAAAATAATGAGTTAAGTGTTCTTCTTGCCAACTTTTATCTAGAGACTAAGCATCCTTTTCACCAACTTTTTCATTTTATCAGTCTTAACTTTTTCTTTATTAATGTAAGAGAACGTTTAGGCTCTGATTGGTAAAGAAGAAAAATTGGGAGGGAGGAAGGAAGGAGGAGAGGTAAGAAGAGGGAGGGGATTGAAAATCAAAGGATTGATGTTTTCCATCATGTGTTTGGTAAAGATGATGAAAAAATGAGAAGAAATTAGAAAAAGACAAAAATAAAGTTTACTTTAGCTTCCAGACAACTCTTCAATACTCTTAATTTAGGAGGACTGTGATTTGTACATGTGAGAAAAAAATATCAATCCTCCCACTTTTTCTCCTGCTAAACAATAGAAATTGGCTCTCCACTCACTTTCTTTCTTCTCCCTCTTTCTTTCTCCCACTTTTCCTCTCTACCAATCATAGCCTCAAGCATAATTTGTAGCTTTTATGCATGTTATATAAAGATAACTTGATTTTGATTGCCTATATTGAGCTATGCTAATCTTTCTCATTGACATTATGAATTTGCTAACATATTACTAATCAAATTAATCCATACAAACTACTTGAGATAATAAATAAAAAAATTGCTAAGCACTTTTTATAATAACCATCATGAAAAAGTACCGTATTTTTAATGAAATTTTGATGGGGCAATAGAGAAACACATCTTTAAAAATAAAATAATAATAATAAACTATCAATTCTTCTTAAAATTCCAGTTGGGATAATTGCCCATTCATCTTTATGTAGCTCTAGGGATGCGCAGAAATCCCCACCCCCGATGAGGACTCGGACTACCTGACCCGATGGGGTCGAGTTTGGGGGATATTTTATTCCTGCGGAGACAGGACGGGGGGCGATAAAAATCCCCAACGGATTGTAGGACAGGGATGATGATGGCACTCTCTCTGACTTGTTTGATCCCCGAACCAGTTTCTTAATCTATAGTTTATGAATATATTATTATTTTTCTCAAGTGTAATTAATTTTTTTTAAAAAGGAAAACAAGGTTAATGTGAAATCCTTGTATTTCTTCATGGAGAATCACCATCCTCATGAATGGAATAATTTAATAGCCAGAGTGTGTTGTTCTCTAAAAAAGACCCATGGTCATGTCAAAATTAATTTTATTGGACTTGAACCACCACACTACTAGTAGAGAGGATTACTAAAATTATCTATTTACAGCTGAAGTTAGCAACAAAGGCAATTTCCGAGTTACAGTGGTTTGAGCTCTCGAGATGCTGAATAATCGCAGTACTTCTTTGCCATCTTAATTGCAATATTTAGAATTAAATAATAAAGCATATAAATTTTTCAGGTACAGAACTATGAAGTCTATGAGAAGCTCATGTTTTGATTTCTTAACTTAGTTCATTTTACACCTTTGCTTATATTTTTCTTTGATTGCCTTATTGCCGCACAAATCTAACAAAGCGACAATGTGACTATTGAATATTCAAATGAGGGTGTAGCATTCACTAACAGTGTGTTTGGAATGAGGGAAATCAAGGGAAAGGAAATAGAAGGGTACATGAACCCCTTGTTTGGGAGTTTTTTTCTAAGAGAGAAATCCCTTCAAAAGCTCTTTTTTTCAATTCCCCATATTGGGAGGATCCGGAGGAAGTGTATCTCCATAATTTTTAACTCACCATTCTATCCCTAACTAGTATGATATTTATTTTATTAATAAAGGGTAAAATAGTGAATTGTGTTATATCCTTTCTTTTCAAGTCCTTGCTTCACTTTAACATCCAGACAATGGGGTAATTGCACCCTTCCCTTTTCTCCCATTTCTCCGTTCATATCATTTCTTTTGCTTTCTCCCCAAAGTAAAACTAATTTGATATACTCTTAAATACTAAATTAAACCGCTGTTGCAGATGAGTAAATATGCACTACAAATATATATAGTTACGAGGAGATGAAGGATAATAAAAATCAAATAGAAAAGTGTATATTTTGAACATAAAAGCCAATAAAAAAAAAACTTTATAATACGAGATAATTTATACTAACAATACATGTCAAATTTAAAGATCAGAAAAGATATGTTTGCCTGCTTAGACTACGCGAAAGAAAACTGGTTTTTTTTTTTAACTTCAGCTAATTGTCCTATGGAATTAAGAAACCAAAACATAATTCCATTTCATACAACCAAAACATCAAAAAACTAAATAAAGGATATATACTCATTCATATATACATATATATATATATATATGCGCACATATATACATATATCATATATGCGTGTGTGTAGGGAGAGAACTTACTTTCTTTGACGAGTGAGGGACTTTAGGAGCAGTTGTAGCAGCGGAAGAGCAATGTCTGGAAGCTCCAAGAGGACTTGAAATTGCCCTTTTAAACGAAAAATCTCTGAATAATCTCACAGACGCCCTTGCCGCCATTAATTTAATTGAAAAACAGTCACAAAAAAATTCCCAAAAAATAATATTGCAAATGAAAGATTGCAGAGAGAAAAGAGAAACAGAGATTTTTGGTGAAAGAGGGTGCGTTTTGTGGTTTGTATTAAAAAAGAGGTTAGGAGAGGTTTTAGCAGAGAAGGAGAGGGGGAGGCTGTGGTTTAGGCCTTAGGGTGTGGTAAGTAACCCTTATTACTCGCGCCCTCATAAATCATACGTATGGAGTGGAGGGAAGTGGTGGCTTGTACAAGACACGGCAACCGGCTGGACCCAAACCCTCACCGATCTTGATTAAGGTTTTTTTCCTTTTCTATATGAATTTTACAAAATCATATTTTGGGTTAGCCTATCACTGCCTTGTATTATTGAGACAATTAACCTTATATTTAAATAATGTCCCAAATAGGAGAATTTTCGTTAAATAATAATCGAAAGAGATATGTTAATTTCAATCAAAAATGATTTTGAAAAGTAATTTGTCATTCACCATTTCTTAATTTATTTTTTTTATCCTTAAGGATTGAAAATAATTATCAATTGTTCTATTTTTGCTGATTCACTGCCCACGATAAAAAATTAATTAAGAAATTATGAAAAACAAGTTTGGCATTCAAACGATCAAAACCATTTTTATTGGCACTATCGTGTTAGCTTCTGTTGGGTTTTAACGAGAATTTTCTAATGAAAAAAAGGTATTTGAAACATGATTAGAGTGTAAAGGAGTAATTATCTAAATTAGAAGTGCAAGGTGGTGATTGAGACTAACCCCCAAAGTATTATAGGTGGTTTTTGTAAAAGTTCTTTTTTTTTTTTTTTTTGCATTCACGATGAAAAAGATTGAACCTAAATATCTTAGATAAAGGATTCAGAGATAACCATTAGCTCAAGAAACCCACGTTGATCATGATCAAGATTTATATTTTAGAAATGCACTTGAATTTTTAAACCCATTTAAAGTTTTCTAATTCTTTTTCATGCACAAAATAACGATGGATTAAAATGAGATTAAATGAGTAGGATTAAAAGTAGACATTTGGAGGTGGCAATTGGTCGAGTTGGGATTGAATTAGGTCATTGCAAAGTGTTTATTGCACGAGGTTTCGGGTCGGGTCGACATATTTTGTGACAAACCATTTCAAGGTTGGGCCATTTAAGTTTGAATCATCTCGAGTCTCAGTTACTTGTTTTTTCTTATTTATTAGTTTTACACGATTTTATTTTATTTCTTATTTATATTCAAATTGACCAATTAAATTAACTTAATTTTCTTTAATTTTGATGTAATTAAGTTCATGAATCAAGTAAACAATAAATTAATACAAAAAACTTTATTCTTATTTTTTCTCATGTTAATATATTTAAATTCAAGTGGGCACAATTCGTAGGCATTAAAAAAATTTCTATGCTTTTCAACCGTTGATGACTTGACAAGTCAACAACTTTTTGGGGTTTGGATTGAGTTGCAAAGTTTGACTTAATTTTTTTTTTGATGAGTTGTATATTCTTAATAATAACGTCCTGATTTGTAATTATAGCCAAAACTTAAGGATAAAATTATAACTTACCTTTGTTAATATTTTTTGATAAATTCAAAAAGAAATTTTTGGGTCTAATGCAAAAGGCATGGGTACCTCATCCAATGGGACTGCACCATGAAAAGGGACAAAGGTATAAGTGCAATGGATCAAGTAAAGGGATAAGGGGCAGAAATGGTAGAGGCAGTAGAGTAGATTGGCTAGCTAGAGAAATCTAAGGGATGCCATATAGTTTTTGAAGATGTTATTTATGTCTTCATATTTTGAGGTTTTATTGATGGAATGTAAGACTTTATGGTTTTAGTTATCAAACATGATGTGATGTGAATTGGACCGATGTAAAACCTACAAAACATAGGGTTTCTTTTTTTTTTATCTAATTTGGCAGTTATGAGATCAGATATGTAACCTAACTAGAATATGAATGTTTTTTTTGTTGAATTATGGAACAAATATGCAAACTTTTGTTTTATGGAATCATGTTATCAATGTTAATGTTTCTATGTTTATCAAGTTGTTCATGAATCCATTAGATAATTGTGGATATTTATTCAAGTGGTTTAGGTTTTGATGCTTATCAAGACAATGAGAAATTTAGTGATTCATGTTTTCTTTATTTGTTGTAAACTTGGTTCACATCTTGCTACTGGTCTTTATAGATGATGCTTTAGATCACTAACACCTTGAACATTGATGTCCTTTTTAGTGAATAATAGCTGCAAGAGGGTTGCTTCATTCGTTTTTAAGTTTGACATTGGTTGTTTTTCTATGGACAATAAATTCAAAGCTCCAACACCTTAAAAATGGATGCCTCATTCAGTGAATGAATTCACATATTCTATAACAAAACTAAGGTTCAATATTTTATCCATTTGCATTTAACCAACAAGCAATAATGCCACAATTTTTGCTAGTAGACCTTTTATTAATGAAGAACAAAATCATTTAAGAATTTTTTTAAACACCTTATGCTCTAACTTCTAACATAACTTACACATTATACATTGTATCATTACTTACACCCACAGAAATATACAAGCAAAGAGAGTCCGTAGAAAACACCCAGTAATTTTTACACCCAAATTTTTCTCTCTCTGCCCTGATAATATGCAATCAAAGACTCCAATTCCCTTTGCCTTATATTAGACTCCCTAATCTTGCTTTCCAAATCTTATTTATAGAGGTGGAAAACGGGCAGGTCGGGTTCCACGGGTGATAGGCTAATAGATACAGGTAAAAAATGCCAGCTTTCTAATAGGTCTATTATTTTATGCCCATGTCCATCATTAAAAACTGGTGAACGAGCGGGTCTCTATTAAAATTGTCCAACCCATTTTTTATCCCATTATTTTTTTTATCAGACGTAATATCATCCGCATATTAAAGGCTTAAAGCAAAACTACTGAACTAGCAACATATTCATATCAAAGCAAACCAAACAATAGCACTACATCAATGACAATTCTCTATCCAACAAGTAGTATCATCCTTAATTGTTTGACATCCACATCAAATAAAATATAAATTCAGCATTATCCAAATTAAACACAAGTATCTTAATTAAGAACTAAGTATTTCATTACACAACATGGTCAAGGATCAAGGGTGTTAGAAAATTCACTCCATTCACTTCCATCACCAATAGAGAGGTTCACTAATCTTCATCTTTAAGTTCTTCATCCTCATAAAAAAAATACAAATAAGTTTTTTAAGCACATAAATGAAAAAAATGAACTTACAAAAATATTTGTTATATTATTATAAGGTAAATCAAGTATATTACCAAGATTTTGATAACTAAACAACCAGTTTCTCATGCATATTATTGCTTCAGCAGTTGCAAGCTTAAGTGAGCTTCGATATTTTGTGAGAACTCGACTTCCTATGCTAAATGCATACTCTGAAGATTGAGTGGGATCTTTTATTGCAAATTTATTGGCATATTTTTCAAAGAGAATTTACATTACTGTAATGACCTATCCCGATTTGGCCACCCCCGAGACGGTGTCATCATATTTTGAAAATCCCGCACGAAACATATATACAACAATAAAAATTTACCAACTGCAAGTATTTACATCAATCTACAACCCTTAACATGAGAGATACATCATTCAGATCTTAACTTAAACATTGAATACAATATAATATGCATGAATATTTACAAGTTTTTTTTTCTCATTAGTTTGAGGATGTGGACCACGTGGCTTACAGATAATGAATCCGTCTGAATCTCAGTTCACCAACTATCTGTCATGCCTGCTGCCTGAAATCATTTAACATTAAGGGATGAGCTTCACAAGCTCAATGAATTAAATTTACTAGAAGTGTTCAATTTGTATAAATAGTCTTTTAATATTTAATCATTTATATCTCATATAACTTGATAATAGTATTCTACTGTCGCTACACATATCATAAGCCCCGTTCTCTATCAATCTCTTCTTCTTATTTATTTGTTCACCTTAAGACCATCAATTATTTCATAATTACCTCGTTATGAGGTTCACAACATATAGTCTACCATTTAGATAGTTCTTATCATATCATACTTTCGTGTTTTTTTCTTACCATAACTATCTCTCTGTGAAACTCCTTCATCTATAAATAAATTTACAAAAGCAAACAACACTTCAGCAATACAATCAATATTTAAAACAGATGCAATACATGAATTATTATTAAGGAACATCTTCCCACATATCGACATGTTTTTATCTTAGACCGGCTGCCTTCCCAATTCTTTTATTTTATTTAGACTGGCTACCCTCTCGGTTCTTTTATTTCTAGCATATACCGACTGTCATGGTTTTTCATTTAGACCGTCCCCCTCTTGGTTCTTTTATTTTCAGCATATACTGGCTATCACGGTTTTTTATTTAGACCGGCCCCCTCTCGGTTCTTTTATTTCATGAATATACATATGAACAATAATACAAAAATAAGCATGTATTCAGACATTCAATTTAGCTATCCTGCTTTTTCTCAAATTATTATTTGATCAATTTCACTAAATTCTTTTTCTCATATATCATATCAATTTATCAACCATAACTCGTCAAGAATTTCATTTATCACCTTCATTATTAAATCGACTCATTATTCTAATAATATTACTTCTTATATAATAACTTTCCACATTTCAATTATACCTATCATACCCATCAAACAACTTTCATCTATCATCAAATCATAGGTTAGTAATTTATATAAATATTATCACTATATATTTTATATTTATCTTGATTACTTAAAGTAAATCTAACTCACCACGTAGCACTTAGAGCTACCCGTGGATCACATCTTGCCTTTCTTATCGAAAGTCGATCCTTTAAGTTATCATCGAAATTGTTAGATGCATTATGCATAGTAAGAGAAGATATTTTTTCTCAATTACCCATTCCTTCATGAATTTTTTTAAAAAAAAATCAACCAAAATTATACCCATATGTGGAGAGGGAATGTGACAAAAATTCAGAATTTTACTATTCAACACCCAATTCTCATCCATATAGTGTCTTATCAGATAAATATACCTTTAGCGGATGTAGAACTTCTCTAACTCGATAGACCATTTCACTAGCCTTCTAAAGATATCAAGCTTGTGAAGTCCTTGTCTTAGTGACTAGTCAGTCAACTTAGTGACAGTATGAGACTAGAAGTACGACTTCAGCTTTCGGGTTATGATTAGAAGAGCATAAGCCATCTTTTCAATAGGGAGATATGTTGTCTCAGAATTATGTAGGAATTTGCTAACGTAATAGATTAGTTTTCATGTCCTGTTTTCTTTTCGGATCAAGACAGAAGCAACCACATCTTGTCCAATAGTAACGCAGAGTTCTTCTCCATCTGCGAGCTTGGTTAGGAGAAAAGGCAAACTTAGGTAGTCTTTCAACCCTTCGAAGGTTTTTTGGCATTTTTTGATACATACGAAGTCCTTGGCTTTCTTCAGGGCCTTGAAGAAAGACAGACACTTTTTGGCAGATTTGAACATGAAGCGGTTGAGAGTAGCAATACGCCCGATCAATCGTTGGACTTCTCTAAAATTTTAGGGAGGACTCATGTGTAAAATTACTATTATTTTCTAAAGGTTGGCCTCTATTCCTCATTGAGTAACCCTGAATCCAAGGGATTAGCCAAAAGTGACCTCAAAGGCACACTTTATGAGGTTTAGTTTTATTTGATAACATCATAGTATCCCAAAGGCTTCTTCAAGATCAGACTCATGATATTTTTCCTTAATGCTTTTGACTATCATGTCATCAACATAGACTTCCATATTTCTTCTGATATGCTCTTTGAATAGCTTATTAACCAACCTTTGATAGGTTGCACCTGCATTCTTCAGCCCCAAAGGCATAACCTTGTAGCAATAAATGCCTCTATTAGTGACAAAGGTAGTCTTTGACTGGTTCAATGGGTGCATGAGAATATGGCTGTAGCCTGAATATACATCCATAAAGCTTAGCAGCTCATACGTAGAAGTAACGTCGACTGGTCTACCCGAGGTAAAAAAAAAGCTATCTTTTAGACAGGCCTTATTGAAATCAGTGAAGTCTATGCAGATTCTCCACTTTCCATTGGTTTTCTTGACCATGAAAACATTAGTGACCCATTCTAAGTAATGTGCCTCTCGGATGAAGTTTGTCGTCAAGAGCTTATTTACTTCTTCTTCTATAGTTTTCTACCACTCTGTGGCAAACGATCTCTTTTTATGAATTATAGGCTTATAATCTGAATCTATATTTAGCTTGTGAACAATAACCCGCAGGTTTATTCTTGGCCTGTCGAAGATTGACCAAGTGAAACCATCTTGAGTCCTTATAAATAATAAGACCAATGATTCTCTGAGTTCTTAGAGTAGGCTCAATCTAATCATCAAGGGGTATTTGCACCCCTTCTAGGTCATCTTCTATGAAAGAGATCATTTATCCAGTCTTAACCCTTTTATGCGGTCCACTTACAGAAGCTACCGACTGAGTGTAGGCTTTCCTAGCCTGCGATGAGTGTCCTTTTACTGTTAGTCCTCCATAAATTGTTTTGATAGTTTCTTTCACTGTGGTTGTGTGAATTTTGTCATGGCATCGCATGTCACATTGTCTTCCTTCTTTTGAGTTCCTTATTGGACTTTGGTCATTCCGAGGGCTTAGATTCCTCTAAGGGTTTCGTCTCGGGCTCTATCGAGAGTTTTATTCATGGTTCCACCATTAGAAACTATGTTTAAAAAGGCATTCAGGATTTCACCTTGGAAGATCTCTGCTATGTGGATTGATTAACTCTTTTAGGTATCCCCGACGGATGAGGGACTCAATTTGATTTTTCAATGCTCGACATTCCTTGGTATCGTGCCTATGATCCCTGTGGAATGTGCACCATTTGGACTAATCTTCGTCATCGTTAGGGTATACAGACCTTATGGTCTAGTGGATAACATCATGGTTATGGATATTCATCAGTATATTAGACACAAACGTATTCAAAGGGGTATAGTTATCATATTGTCGAGGCCCATTAGCTTTGCCTTCTTGTCAGGGTTTCTTCGATAAGTAGTTATTTGCCTCAATGACTTCCTTCTTCTTTTTTTCTCTCCTCTCTTATCTTTCTCTTTGGAATGTTTAATCTTATTTAGCCAATATGAACTCTTCAGCCCTAGTAAAGATCTTGTTCATATCCCTGGTCAGTCACTTGGTAGGCTTGGAGCTAAAGATCTCTGACCTAAGCCCGTTTTTAAAAGCAAGAGTTTGAACCGTCGGATCCAGATCTGGGATCTTTTATGCTGCAGTATTGAACCTTGAGGTAAATTCTCGAAGTTTCTCTCCTTTGCACTTGATGATATTGAAGAGACTTTCTGAAGTTTTTTTAGGTCATTTGCTGCAGAGGAAGTGTGCGGCGAAGGCACAACCGAGGTCCTTAAAAGAGTTTATACTCCCTGGTTTGATATGAGAGTACCATGTGCTGACGGCCTTCTCGAGGGTTAAAGGAAAGGCCCGAGATAGTATTGAATTTAGGTTATGATACAACATCATAGTGGTTTTATAGAGCTGAAGATGATCCATTAGATCAATCGTGCTATCATTAGCCTTAATAATAGGCATTCTGAAGTGTCGTGGGAAAGGAGCAGCAAGGATGTCCTAAATGAATGGAGGATCTTGGGAGTTAAGCTCGTCTGGGACATTGATACCTCACCCTTTGAATTCTTCTCCTATTTTTTTGTCCATTTCTTCAAGCTTACAATCCAAGTCAGTATAGTTCTTGGCGATGGAGAAACTTCGAGATTTTGTCATAGGATCTGGAGTTGATCCCATAGTAAATTGATCACGAGCTTAATGATCGGGATTATTATGCCTCTCAAGTCAAAGATTTTGCTGGGATGGAGAGGGGAGATTAGCCTGTTCCTAGTGTTTTGCTGCCAAGTTGGCTATGGGCTTAGTAAGCTCTAAGAATTGCCCTGTGTAACTGGAGCATTGGGTTATGAGTAGTTAGAGCATCTTGACTTGGTGGGATCTGGATGTCCCGGTTTGTTAGAGCCTCATTGATGGGTCGGTTTATCTGGATTTTCTGTTGGAGGGATCATTGGGGTTTTGGTCGAAGGTGGCCTGTTCTTGGATGGCAGAGAAGTTGAAGCCAACGCGTTGGCTGCGACTAACGGCTCTGGTAGTAACTGTTAGAGAAGTGGCATTAGTTTTGTGGCAGTATTCTTTGGCATCATCATAACAGATGAGTTCTTTCCTCTCAAAGAAAGAGTTCCCTACAGATGGCACCAATATGTTGATGTCAAAAATTTACTAGGAATATGAATGACCAAGAAATGGAACCTGTGTGCACAAAGACCACAGAAACTCTAAAGAGTAATCGAATAAGGGATTATGCCTCCAGGGGGAATCTCTGATGCCTAAGTTAGTATAGGATTAAAAATATGAAAGTTATTTAGAGTAAAAAGAATGTTTAGTGTGTGTACCTTTTGATGGTGAGAGCCCTCTTATATAGTGTGGGAGGTGGAATCCCGATAAGAATGTAATAGTTGATAATATTGAATTTCTTTAAATTTGAGTATCCCGATAGAAAAAGGACTCGACTAGAGATAAGATCGGGCTATCCATAAGTTGGAATATGGGATATTACCACTTTGTTCTTTTGCCACATGTCTTGCTTTTAGTGGGAGAACCAATTTGACTAGTGTGGCTGCCACGTGTTGTTATGTCGTTGGATGAGAAATTTTCCCCTACATCATCTTTCAAATTGTAGGTCCAAAATATACTATGGCAATACCTAAGAGGGGGGTGAATTGGGTATTAAAAAAATTAAATACTTTTTGCAATCTCAAATAACAAAATATATGCGGAATTAAATCTTTCTAAATTACTAGCACAAAGATGAGAGAGTTTATTGCTTAATATAGAAATGATAATTGAATTATAAAATAATTAAGCAATCAATCTCATTTACTTGAAAAATAAATAATTATAAGCAAGTAATTATGAAAGTAATTAAGGAGATAGAGTTAGAGAGATGCAAACTCGATTTATAGTGGTTCGGCAATATCGGAATCCTTCCGACCCTACGTCCACTCTCTTCAAGGATCCTCCTTGAAGTCTTTCACTAAACCAAGCAACTTACGGGTGTTGCTCAAACCGAAACACAACCAACTTACGGGTATTGCTCAAACCGTACAATCCCCTTCATCTTGGAAGTAATCCCCTTCCTCTCGGAAGTAATCCCCTTTACAATAAAAGCTGTAAAGTAAATGGTAGAGAGACAATAAATGAAAGCTTATACAACTGAATAATGTCTCTCTTTCAAAGAAAAGCTTGAAGAATAGCTCAACATGAGTATTTCAAAGCTTTTTTGAGTTTCAAAGAATGAATGACTTGATTGTGTGTGTTCTTCTCTTTTTGAATGTCTTCTCCTCCTTATTGAATGCTAAATTGAGTGGGTTTATATAGCCATCAATTAATATGGCCGTTAGACTTCAATTTGAATTGATTATGCTTTTAAAATCTCATATTTCGAGTCCCAACGGTCATATTTTTGAACTACCAGTCGACTGGGTCCTCTTAAAAATTCACATTTTTGCTGCTACAGTGTTACCAATCGACTGGTAAGTCATCCCAGTCGACTGGGAACCTTCTGCCACTTTTACCAGTTGACTGCACTATTCACCCAGTCGACTGGGTCACTGTTGGAGCGCTGCTACAGTGATTTCTGGATAAACAGTGTTTTCAGCATAATTTTCTTCATATCTCTTTATTCTTTTTGGATTTTTGAGTTCCAAAAAATCTCATAATTCAATCAAACTTTCTTGCACATTAAACACACGAGTTAAACACTTCAAAAGTGTTTTGTTATCATCAAAATTAATCTAATCAATTTCTTGATTGAGGCATTTTTGATGATGACAAAACATATTACAAATTCAAGCATAATGTGTGTGCTAGATATATGAAGAATGATATATTACAAATGCTCAAGTAATTTTCTATGTCAACATAAATTCTTCTTAAATTCAATTAGAGAATGTTAAGAATTGAGCCCAAAGGATTTATTTGCATTTAATAAAATCACTTGGAGATTTTATATCTTCAATTAATTAAGACTATATAATAAAATGCAATGCAAATATAATTAGCTCCTAACAATTGAAATGCTTACAAAGTGTATCTTAGGATTCAAATCTATAATTTATCCCTATTGACTTTGAAGATGAATTTAAATTATTCTCCTTGAATTTGATCTTTTGGAGAACTTATTGACTTTTGAGATCATCAACATTGATTCACCAATTTCTACAATCTTGATCTCTTTTGAGGTATAAGCACTATTAACAATCTATATTACTTAAGTAATACTCATTAGTGCTTAATTAAGATTTTTGTTACTATTAAAATCATTCAGGGTCAACAATCTCCCCCTTTTTGATGGTGACAAAAATCTTAAGAATAAGGTCTAACAAGATCTCTAATGTTCTTATTTTTCTCCCCCTTTTTGTCATAATAAAAAAGGGTGGATTTCAAAGAAGAGCTCCCCCTCAAAATATGCCATTGAAAATATTTTGATGAAACATTTTGAGAAAAGAATCATTTTACAAGATATCAAGAACTATAAAGCTTTTGAAAGAGTTCCTTTAGAACATAGAGATAAAATTCTCAAGATATAATATCCAAATTTAAAACATGTCAAAAATAGTTTATCAAGCATTTAAAACTCATTTGAGTAAAATGATTTTACCAAAGGTTTTCTCTTTTATCAATAAATTAGATTTTCTCCCCCTTTCAAAAAGTCTAAAGTAACTATTTTTAACTCTTAAGAGAAATAAAATTAGATAAAACTTAACAAGCCTTATCGGTAGTTGATTGATTGAATAATCAAGACAAAGAGCTCATCAACTACTCAAAAAGATGTTCAAATTGAAAATATCTATAAGTACTTGAAAAAAAAAATACTTCTCTTGCATATATGCACCGAAATATAATTTTCAATTATTAATCAAATATCATTTTCAGGGTATGTTAGATTCAATAATTAGATGATTATCAATTCAACGCAGAGATAATTATTAATTTCAAACTCAAGCATATATAATAGAAAGTTTCATATTCAGCTCATGCTTGATAGATAAATAACTCAAAAATAATTCTCAAATCTAAATTCAAGCTCATCACTTGATTTATCCAATGCCAAATCAAAGAGAATTTATCAAAGAACAATTAATATTTGAGTATTAAATAGCTCCAAACAAAGTCTAGATGTACTAGTCGACTGGGTAACACTTACCAGTCGACTGGAAGATTTGGCAGTGACTTACCAGTCGACTGGGTCATATTTACCAGTCGACTGAATAAAAGGGCAGTGACCTATCAGTTAACTGGGATAGAATTACCAGTCGACTGGACCTCTTAAGAAAATTTTCAGTCTTGAATTTGCAGTACGAAATTTGTTTATCTATGACATCTTGAGTGAGGGAGATATTTAAACAAGGATTAATACTCTTTCACTCAATGTCAATCATGCATATGATGAATTGTAGACGCAATCAAACATTCAGTTTATCAAAATCAAACAATCTCATCAACATTCTAATCTTACAAAAACTACCTTTACTTAGGGGTTTTGTAAGAATATCAACTATTTGATCTTCTGAGGGTATGAATTCTAATCTTATATCACCTTTTTTAGCATGGTCTCTTAGGAAATGATGTCTAATCTCTATATGCTTGGTTCTAGAGTGCTAAATAGGATTTTTGGTTAGGTTGATGGCACTAGTATTATCACAAAATATAGGAATATTTTTTAGACTCATGCCATAGTCTTCTAGTTGTTGTTTCATCTATAATACTTGGGCACAACAACTGCCAGCTGCTACATATTCCGCCTCAGTGGTTGATAGTGCAACGGAATTCTGTTTCTTGGAAAACCAAGACGTTAACATAGCACCTAAGAATTGACATGTTCCATTTGTGCTTTTTCTATCTAACCTACATCCAGCAAAATCAGCATCTGAATATCCTACAAGCTCAAAAGATGAATCTCTAGAGTACCATAATCCTATGGTTTGGGTTCCTTGCAGATATCTAAGGATTCTTTTTACTGCAACTACATGTGATTCCTTAGGATTAGACTGAAATCTAGCACACATGCATACACTGAACATAATATCAGGTCTACTTGCAGTTAAATAAAGCAAAGCACCTATCATGCTTCTATAATACTTAGTATCTACCGGTTTACCTCCTTCATCAAGATCAAGCTTTGTAGATGTGCTCATTGGAGTACCAAGCGACTTTGAGCTTTCCATCCCGAACCTCTTAAGTAGGTCCTTGATCTACTTTGATTGATTGATGAAGATGCCTCCTTTTAGTTGTTTGATTTGAAGACCAATGAAGTAGGTAAGCTTTCCCATCATGCTCATTTCAAATTCACCTTGCATGCACTTTGTAAACTCTTGACACATAAATTCATTAGTAGCACCAAATATAATATCATCAACATATATTTGAACTGTCAATGTGTCATTTTTGTGAGTTTTTGTGAAGAGAGTTGTATCTATTCTACCTCTTACAAAATCATTATCAATCAAAAATTTACTTAGTCTTTCATACCATGCCCTTGTAGCTTGCTTCAACCCATATAGAGCCTTAGAAAGCTTGTAGACATGATATGGAAGACTAGGATTTTCAAATCCAAGAGGTTGCTCAACATAAACCTCTTCTTCTATAAATCCATTTAAGAAAGCACTTTTTACATCCATTTGAAATAACTTGAACTTATTAAAGCATGCAAAGGCTAACAACATTCGAATAGCTTCTAATCTAGCTACGGGAGCATAGGTTTCATCAAAATCTATTCCTTCTTCTTGGTTATATCCCTTAGCAACTAGTCTAGCCTTATTTCTAGTTACTATACCATTTTCATCCATTTTATTCCTATACACCCATTTAGTTCCAATAATTGAATGATCTTTAGGTCTTGGAACTAGTTTCCAAACATTGTTTCTCTCAAATTGATTTATTTCTTCTTGCATGGCAATAATCCAATCATTATCATTTTCTGCTTCTATAAAAGTCTTAGGTTCTACTTGAGACAGATAAGCTACATAATTGCAAATATTTCTAATAGAAGAGCGAGTTCTTACCCCTTTTCAATTGGGTGATAGTTCACATACCTCCAATCTTTAGGAAGTCCATCCACTTGTTGGCTTATAGATGGTTGGTCCAAATTATGAGCTTCCAGCTCTTCATTTGCTTAAGTTGGATTCTTCTTCGGGTCAACAATGAGAGTAAGTGTTTCCGTTCTTGGAATAAAATCTGCATCATTATTAATGGAAACTTCTCTACTACTAATAGGGTTAGATTCATCAAGAGTTACATGCACAGATTCTTTTACCACTAGGGTTCTCTTATTGAAAACTCTATAAGCCTTACTCGATGTAGAATATCCTAAAAATATCCCTTCATCGGTCTTAGAATCAAATTTACCCAAATTAGTTTTATTGTTATTCAAGATGAAGCATTTGCAACCAAATGTATGAAAATAGGAAATATTAGGCTTTCTACCTTTCCAAAGTTCATATGGAGTTTTATCAAGTATAAGCCTAATTAAAATTCTATTTAAAATATAGCAAGAAGTGTTCACGGCTTCAGCCCAAAAATATTTTGGTAAACTATTTTCACAAAGCATTGTTCTTGAAAATTCTTCTAGAACTCTGTTTTTTCTCTCAACAACTCCATTTTGTTGAGGAGTTCTAGGAGCTGAAAAATTGTGATTGATTCCATTCTCATCACAAAAATTCGAAAAGCTTTGGTTTCAAATTCTTTTCCATGATCACTTCTTATGCTTGAAATACAAATTCCTTTTTCATTTTGAACCTCTTTGCAAAACTTTTCAAAACCTTTGAAAGCTTCATCCTTGTAAGCAATAAAAATAACAAAGGTATATCTTGAATAGTCATCAACAATAACAAGAGCATATTGATGGCCACCTAGACTAATGGTACTTATTGGACCAAAACAAGTCCATATGCAAAAGTTCCAAAGATCTTGTAGTTGAAACTACATTTTTTGCTTTAAAAGAAATCCTGGTTTGTTTTCCCATTTGACAAGCATCACATACTTTGTCTTTTTCAAAATTGATTTTAGGAAGACCAATGACTAAATCTTTTCTTGAAACAATTTTCAGCAAGTTTATGTTTACATGACCAAGCCTTCAATGCCATAGCTATGGATTTTCACTAAAAGTAGGAAAACATTTTTCATTTTCAGAATGCAAAGATTTCAAATCAACTATATAGACATTTCCATGTCTATGGCCAATAAATTTGATCTTGTTGCTCTTGATGTCTATAACTAGACAATGAGAGGACTCAAATGTGACTTTGTTGCCTTTGTCACATAGTTGACTAATGCTAAGTAAATTTGGCTTAAGGCCTTGTACTAGCAATACATTATCTAGGGTAGAGAAATCATTACCAACTTTTCCATGCCCGATGATCTTTATTTTGGTGTTGTCTCCAATGGTGATATATCCACCATCTCTTAGAGTTAGCTCTTGAATACACTTCTATCATCGGTCATGTGCTTTGAGCATCCACTATCAAGGTACCAACAGTTACCTTTCTCCTTTGTGTAGAGACATATCTACATCACACTAGGATACACGATGGCATTTTTAGGTACCCAAAATTTCTTGGGTCCTTTGAGGTTAGTCCTAGAAAACACGGTTCCTTTTGAGACCCATACTTTCTTGATAACATATGGAGTTCTATAGACATGATGATGCACAATCCTAGGATAATAGTTACTGAAATTTCTAGGATTTCTTAGTTGTGCATGTCTATAATTCTTAGGATAGGAGTTCCTAGGATACATGTTTCTATTGTAAGGAATATGAATATGCATGCCATTTCTAGAAAATGTATGATGATAATTTCTAGGATATATGCTTGCATTATTATGAATATGCATATTATTTCTAGGATAACCATGATGGTAATTCCTAGGATATGTATGTGCAATGTGCAAGTTTTGATTATACATATTGTTTCTAGAATGCATATTATGATTATTTCTAGAATGAGTATAAGCATTTCTTGAATGAGCATACATATAAGCCTGTGTATTTCTAGGATGCTTCATTCTTGTATAAACATTAAAATTGGTATTTCTAGACTTGCTAGCATTTATAGAGGGAGTGCTTTTAGCCTTGCTAGAGATTTTAGAAGTAGAAGCTTCATTCACACCTAAGGCTTTAATGAATAAAGTCTCTTTTGATGTTTGTTTGCCTAATGGAGAATAACCTAACCCAGATTTTTCTTCATTTTATATTTGGCAAGATAGCACTTCATCTAGCTTTTCTTTTCCAAGCATAAGTCTAGATATAGTATCATTTAATTCTATTATCTTCTTCTTTCAGTTTTCATTTTCATCTTTAAGAAGACATTAAGAAGAATCATAAAGTAATGAAGATAGTTTATCTTTTTCTTCTCTTAAACCTACCATCTCTTTAGAAAGAGATGACACATCTTTTTTAAGAATGGTGTTCCTAGAATCGAATTTCTTCAATTCTTCATACATTTCATTTATGACTTCTATCAATTCTTCACTACTGCTAACAATGTTATTTTTTGAAGAGGAAGAAGTTGATACCTCATTTTCGTCGTCGATTGCCATAAGATATAGGTTGGCAATTTCCTCGCATTTGATCTCTTTATTCGAGGAGACTTCTTCTTCTTCATCACCATCACGATTAAGATCTTCAATTTCCATAAAAGGTAAGAATGTGGTGGAACCATCAATTTTGTAATCCAAGTAGCTTTCATGCTTCTTGAAGGATTCCACAAGCTCTTCTAAACTTTCACATGTAGAATGCTTTGTCAAAATAATTTTCCATTGATTTGACAAAGATCTAAGAAATATTCTCAAAAGTTCAAGGTTAGAATAAATTTTATCCATGAAAGATAAAGTTTTAACAAGTATACTAAAACGAGTTTGCGAATAAAAAATTGATTCATTTTCATTCATTTTAAAATGCTCTATGTAATGAACAAAGTTTTTCGATTTGAAATTCTTTTCTTGCTCATTTCCTCCATGTATGACCTCCAACAAATCCCAAATTTCTTTTGCGGTCTTACATGCGGAAATTTGATCAACTTCATTTTGATCAAAAGAACTATAAAACATGTTCATAACTTTAGCATTTAGTTGAATGAATTTACAATCATTTACATCAAAATCATTTTCATTTTCAAGAATGAAATACCAAGCATAATAATCATGAGCTTGAATAAAAATCTTCATTTGAGCTTTCTAATGGGTGAAATTTGTTCCATGGAGAAGAGGTGGACTAGAAGGATCTCTTCCTTCCAAAAATATAGTTGTCATAGGATCAACTCAAGGATATTAAGCCTAAAATTGAGAACAAGGCTCTGATACCAATTGTATGTCCAAAATATACTATGGCAATACCCAAGAGGGGGTGAATTGGGTATTAAAAAAAATTAAATACTTTTTGCAATCTCAAATAACAAAATATATGCGGAATTAAATCTTTCTAAATTACTAGCACAAAGATGAAATAGTTTATTGCTTAATATAGAAATGATAATTGAATTATAAAATAATTAAGTAATCAATCTCATTTACTTGAATAATAAATAATTATAAGCAAGTAATTATGAAAGTAATTAAGGAGATAGAGTTAGAGAGATGCAAACTCGATTTATAGTGGTTCGACAATATCGAAATCCTTCCGACCCTACATCCACTCTCTTCAAGGATCCTCCTTGAAGTCTTTCACTAAACCAAGCAACTTACAGGTGTTGCTCAAATCGAAACACAAGCAACTTACGGGTGTTGCTCAAACCGTACAATCCCCTTCCTCTCGGAAGTAATCCCCTTTACAATAAAAACTGTAAAGTAAATGGTAGAGAGACAACAAATGAAAGCTTATACAAATGAATAATGTCTCTCTTTCAAAGAAAAGCTTGAAGAATAGTTCAACATGAGTATTTCAAAGCTTTTTTGAGTTTCAAAGAATAAATGACTTGATTGTGTGAGTTCTTCTCTTTTTGAATGTCTTCTCCTCCTTATTGAATGCTGAATTGGGTGGGTTTATATAGCCATCAATTAATATGGCCGTTAGACTTCAATTTGAATTGATTATGCCTTTAAAATCTCAGATTTCGAGTCCCAACGGTCATATTTTTGAACTACCAGTCGACTGGGTCCTCTTAAAAATTCACATTTTTGCTGCTACAGTGTTACCAGTCGACTGGGA
Organism: Bretschneidera sinensis; assembly: GCA_023935145.1. Classification (NCBI taxonomy): domain Eukaryota; kingdom Viridiplantae; phylum Streptophyta; class Magnoliopsida; order Brassicales; family Akaniaceae; genus Bretschneidera; species Bretschneidera sinensis. Next base: position 3,550,299 of record CM043705.1, read on the forward strand.
ACCTTCTGCCACTTTTACAAGTCGACTGCACTATTCACCCAGTCGACTGGGTCACTGTTGGAGTGCTGCTACAATGATTTCTGGATGAACAGTGTTTTCAGCATAATTTTCTTCATATCTCTTTATTCTTTTTGGATTTTTGAGTTCCAAAAAATCTCATAATTCAATCAAACTTTCTTGCACATTAAACACATGAGTTAAACACTTCAAAAGTGTTTTGTTATCATCAAAATTAATCTAATCAATTTCTTAATTGAGGCATTTTTGATGATGACAAAACATGTTACAAATTCAAGCATAATGTGTGTGCTAGATATATGAAGAATGATATATTACAATTGCTCAAGTAATTTTCTATGTCAACATAAATTCTTTTTAAATTCAATTAGAGAATGTTAAGAATTGAGCCCAAAGAATTTATTTGCATTTAATAAAATCACTTGGAGATTTTATATCTTCAATTAATTAAGACTATATAATAAAATGCAATGCAAATATAATTAGCTCCTAACAATTGAAATGCTTACAAAGTGTATCTTAGGATTCAAATCTATAATCTATCCCTATTGACTTTGAAGATGCATTTAAATTATTCTCCTTGAATTTGATCTTTTGGAGAACTTATTGACTTTTGAGATCATCAACATTGATTCACCAATTTCTACAATCTTGATCTCTTTTGAGGTATAAGCACTATTAACAATCTATATTACTTAAGTAATACTCATTAGTGCTTAATTAAGATTTTTGTTACTATTAAAATCATTCAGGGTCAACACAAATGATCTCTCAAATTTCATTTAACAAGATAGATATAAAATTTGAAGAGGCCAGTCACCTCTTGCAGAAACTCCAAACTATCATAGATTCAATGACTGTTCACTTAGATTCATCACTAGAACACTAGCAAAAGATTCAAAGTATTCAAAATAGTAACAAGCCGAAACTAAAGGAATATGACATTTAAGAAGATAAAAAAAACAAGAAGATGCAGATGAAGAAGAACATACAAGAACATAGGTATGTTGAAGAAATTGAAAATGGGCAGAGAAAATTTGAGCAAAACGAACCTTCAAAACAATTTTCTTCTCTACCACAAACCTATTATCTGGATAAGAAATCTTTCATCAAGAACCCAGAAATCATAACCCCTCCCACCACGCTAACCATCGCACACAACCCTCTGATTTCATCTCCAAACCCAAAAACACATCATGTTTCCCAAAATCATACCCAATAATTGGTTCTGATTTTGCTTCTGAACTAGAAAAACCCATCATGTTTCCCAAAATCTTACTCATTAATCAGTTCTTATTTTGACATTTCAGCAAACAAAGACAAACTCATTCCTTGGATAACAAATATCCTCCAAAACTCTTCCGCCTCAATCTTCACCATTCGACATCTTCCAAGTATTGAAAACATCTTCACCACAAAACCGAAAACCCTTGCCACCACAACTATCCATCAGCCCAGATCCTTTTTTTTAGCCTCTAGATCAGAGTTTGACTACGATTACGAATCCAAAACTGAGACACCCAGTGGAGCTTCTGCCCCAAGCAAGAACCATTAAGTAACTAAGGATTGGAAATGGGTAAAGAAAAAGTCAGATGGCAAATATGGGGATGTGTTCACAAGAGAAGATACCAAGAAGTAACTGTGTCAATATTTATGCAGTTTGATGCTAAAATCATTGTTTTAGGCTTACACACACAAGAAATTTTGAGTCTGTAAAGCTTGACACCAATTTTGATTTTCCACGATGACACATCAACGAAAAACATGGAGGGAGAATTTTCGGTTAAAACAACAGGTTTAGCAATTATTGAAGACTTCCATTACAGTGGGCTTGTCTTGCATTTTTATGACGACTTTATGTGGGCTTTTTGGGACCTTGAAAATGAAATACCATTAAATGGGTCAGATGTGCATGTTTGGATTGTTGACCCAACAAAAACAATTATTAGTGTAGCCACAAATGGTCTCTATGTTCTTGTTAACAAAAGATTCCTACTTCTAAGTTTGATGGTTCAGTCAATTGTCAACAAACATTCCAAGGAAAGGACTACAGTTTCGTAAGAATTGCTTCAGTTTGGCGATATAAACCAATTTTTTGGCCATCTCCTGTAGATGCACTAAATTTTGTTCTTGGTACTTGGTTAATATGTGTACACAGGTGTGAGAAAGAATGTTTGGCTTTGTTGCCTATGATGAAATTGTTTATTGGAATAAGGGTATTACTTTAACCTTGGGGATAAGGTTCATTTGATGGGTGCGATAATGATAGAATTAGAATTAGTATTAGAGACTACACCAATTGAATAGGAGATTTGTTAGTTCGTAGTTAGTTAATAGTTGGTTAAAAGTTTGTTAATTGGTTAGTTAGTTAGAATGACAGTTGGTTAAGTCTTGTATTCATCTTTCATTGCCTATATAAGGCATTGTATTCCGATTTGTGGATTCAATAAATGAATAAGAACATTTTAGTGTTTAGAAATTCTCTCTTCTTTTTCAATATTTCTCAGGGGTTTGGTCACTAGTCATTAATTAGTGTCAGTTATCATCATATTTGTTGTTATTTGTCTAAGTTTCAAACATATCCAAACCTGGTCTAAAGTTGGTTAAAGTCCAAATCAAATGTGGAGTATGAAATTTCAGCAAGTTAAAAGGCTGCACACAAGTGTGTGCTTAAGTTTTGAGCGTGGCAAGGTCAGGCACACTGCTGTGGAAGTTTCTGCCCACAGGCAGGAGGTGTGCGCACAGCATCACTTGGAGAGTGATGAAGGGCTGAGATTAAAGGAAGAACATGATCAAAGGGTCAAGAATGATTCACAAGATTGTCCAAGAATTAAGAGGCTATAAAAAGGGTTTCTTAGCCTCATTTCAAATGGTGAAAAAGGTGTGTGAGAGAACCACACAGGTTGTGACATTGTGAGATCATTGTAAACACAAGAGAGAATTTTGTGAGAGACATAAACACAAGAGGGACTCTTTTAGTGAGGCTGGTTGTAAAGAAGAGAGGTTAGTAGAGAATTGATAGAAAGCATTGTAATAGGTTTATCACTTTCTCGTTCTCTTCTTGGTTCTTCAAGAACTTGGATTCTTGAAGGGGATTGCTGTAACTTTGTAAGAACCATTGAAATAGTGCAGAGAGTTCGGAGGAACTCACGGGGACATAGGCACATTGTCGAACCTCGACAACAAATTAATTGTCTTCTTTCTTTCTTTGATTTTCTGTTCTTGTGTTCGATTGCTGAAATTCTTTCTACAAGTCATTCAAGACTTGGGTGTTTGGAAGATCACCACATGGGCATCTTGTCAAGGTGATTTCCAACAGTGGTATCAGAGCTTTGGACAGTGGTATCAGAGCATAGCAGCTGGTTATCGGAACAAGAAGTAGAAGGTACGGAGCCAAGACTCCAAGAATCAAAGATCAAACTTCTTGGGTGATTCAAGAACGGTGTAAAGATCAAGATCTGGTCGTGTTCTTAAAAGTGATTCAAGAACGGTTAAGATCCATCTTCGATCTGTGTTCTTGAGGTTGAAGAAAGCATTTGTGGGTACTGCATAAGACAAGGGATCATCTCCGCAAGATGGGTTCAAATTTCGGTATTAAGAAGTTTGATGGAAAGGGAGATTTTTCCCTATGGAAGCGGAAGATCAAGGAGGTTCTTGTGCAACAAAAAAGTGGACTTGGCTATTGGAGAAGATGATGCTTTTCTAGCAAGTGTCACGGAGGACCAGCGGACCGAGATGAAGAAGATAGCTTACAGCACCATTTTCTTGCACATGTCGGATAATGTCACAAGGGAGTGCGGAGACTCAGAAGATCCAGCTGCATTATGGAAGAAACTAGATGAATTGTTTCTTGCCAAGACTCTCCCACATAAGAGGTATCTTCGGAAACGAATCTTTGCTTTTAAATTTGATCCTAAGAAAGAGTTGCAAGATAATCTTGATGCCAAGAAAAGGAGTGCATCAAGTGGTAAAGGGCTGTTCTTTAAAAGAAGGCCAGCAACTTGGTATGGCAGCAACCATGGCTACTACCGGGATAGAGGTAGAGGAGAGAGCCATGGGAGAGTGCACAGCAGCATGCATGGCTACTACCGGGATAGAGGTAGAGGTGAGAGCCATGGGAGAGTGCACAGCAGCATGCATGGCTACTACCGGGACAAAGGTAGAGGAGAAAGCCATGGGAGAATGCATTCCAAACTGAGATTTGGAGGGAAGAGCTGCTACTAATGCCATAAGGAGGGTCATGTCAAGAAAGATTGCAAGAAGATGACAAGGGATAGAGGAGGAAGCCATACCAAGAATGGAGAGGCTTCGGTTGACAAAACAGAACATCAAGATGATGATGTTCTTGTTGTGTGCTCAAGTGTGAGCAAGGGGCAAGAAGGCAGCGGGAAATGGATCTTGGATACCGGGTGCACTCATCATATGAGCCTTCACAAAGAATGGTTCAAGAATTTCAAGAAAATCAATGATGGAAGGGTCTTCTTGGGGAATGATAATTCTTTCCAAGTGAGAGGGATTGGAGATATCCAATTGAGGATGTTTGATGGAGTCACAAGGTTGCTGGAAAATGTGAGGTATGTTCCAGATTTGAAGAGAAACTTGATCTCATTGGGGCAGCTGGATTCCATGGGCTATACATGCAAGATCGAGGGAGGAAAGATCAAGGTGGCCAAGGGATCTTTGGTAGTGATCAAGACAGCAAGAAACGATGGACTCTATGAGATGATCGGAGAAACAGAAACCAATGATCAAGCAGCAAGCTTGATGGCTGAGCTGGACAAGGCAGCCCTTTGGCACACTCGCTTGGGACACATGAGCGAAAAGGGCCTGCAAGTGCTTAGCAAGGAAGGTCTACTTAGTGGTGACAAAGTAGAAGAACTGGATTTCTGTAAGAGCTATGTTTTTGGGCAGCAACATCGGGTCAGCTTCAACACCAGAGTGCACAAGTCTAAGGGCATTCTTGACTACATTCATGTGGACCTTTGGGGACCAGCAAGGACACCAACATAGGGAGGTAACATTTACTTTCTGTCTTTAATTGATGATTATTCAAGAAAAGTATGGGTTTATTTGGTTAAGAATAAATTAGATGCCTTGAATAAATTAGTGGTGTGGAAAGGGCTCGTTGAGACTCAAATGAGTAGAGTAGTTAAGGGGATAAGAACCGATAATGGCTTAGAAATTTTTAACCAAGAACTTGATCAATTATGTAGGTTAAATGGCATTCTAAGACATAGGACGGTTGTGGAAACTCCTCAGTAAAATGGAGTTGCTGAGTTGATGAATAAGACCCTTATGGAAAAGGTTAGGTGCATGTTAGATGGATCCGGGTTACCAAAATATTTTTGGGGAGAAGCTGTAGCTACAGCTGCACATTTGATTAATAGATCACCCTCTAGGATTGTGTTCCAAAAGACTCCCATGGAGATGTGGAGTGGAAAACCCCCTGAGTTGGACAACCTTAGGACTTTTGGGTGTGCTGCGTATGCACTCCAAAAGGAGGATAAGCTTAGCCCATGATCTAGAAAATATGTGTTTCTAGGATATGGGGAAGGGGCTAAGGGGTACAGGTTGTGGTCCTTAGAAAAAGAAGGATTGAAACTCATAATAAGTAGGGATGTTATTTTTAATGAATTGTTATTTTCCTACTTGGAGATTACTAACCCTGCAGGGGCTAGTGAGCAAACCAGTTTGGTTCTTGTTGAGCATAGCATCAAGGGAGATTCTGTTCAGGTAGAGCAAAGGAGGCAAGAGGGTTCGGACCAGGTAGAGCCCTCGAATGATTGCCAAGCTCAAGAAACTCAAGAAGAGGCTGAACAAGAAGAGGATGCTACAGCAAGTCAGAAGGACTACCAGCTCATAAGAGACCGCGAAAGAAGAGTGGTTAGACCACCCTTGAGATATTGGTTTACAAATGCTGCAGATGCAGCAACTCCTTGGATAGAAGGAGGGATGGCTGAACCAGAAACTTACACGGATGCCATGGAGTGTAAGGATTCGTCAAAGTGGCAGCTAGCTATGGAGGAAGAAATGGATTCTTTGAGGAAGAACAACTTCTGGGAATTGGTGAAAATTCTAGGAAATCAGAAAGTTGTGGAATGTAAGTGCACTTACAAGATCAAAGAAGGGTGCCCTCCAAGAGATGAAGTCTGGAACAAGGCTAGGCTGGTGGCGAATGGGTTCACGAGAAGAGAAGACATAGGTTTCACATAAACTTTCTCACCTGGACACAAGGTGGAGAAGATGGTGAGTATCCTCACCTATGTCATTGATGGGCTGTTAGTTTGGAATAGCAGGAAGAGGATGGAAAGGTTTACATCTCAACTCAGTGAGGAGTTCGAGAGGAAGGATCTCAGCCTTGCACAAAAGATCCTTGGGATGAGGAGAATTATCCGGGAAAGGAAGAGAAACAGGTCAAGTGTTTCTTGGGCAATGGATGTTTTCAGCAAATGTGTGAGTAATCTCGAAAAAGAGCGTTGTCTTGGGATGAAGTGGTTGCTGAGGTACATGGAGGCTCAGTGGCAGCCAGTGGTAGCACTCATAACAACCAGGGCAGAATGCATAGCGGCTACGGAAGCCATAAAGGAGGCTATGGGGTGCAAAGGGTTGTTGGACGAGTGGGAGGTCCTAAAAGAGCAGGTGGTGGTATCTTTGGATAGCCAAAGTGCGGGGCACTTGTGGAGGTATCTGGTGTTCCATGAGGGGATAGAGCATATGGATGTTCGGTATCATTACATTCTGGAAAATGGTACAGAAAGAAGCATTCATGTTGACAAGAAGACCACAGAGAAAAGTCCTGCAGATTTAGGCACCAAGTTTCTACCTCTAAGTAGGTTCAATCATTGCCTTGAATTACTTAGGAATGGAGTTGGTTAATTGGTAACTCAATATGAGTTTGGATCGCGAAGCTTTCTGCACAATGGTTCAGATTTTTTGAACATTTAGACAAAGGTAGAGATTGTTGTTATTTGTCTAAGTTTCAAACATATCCAAACATGGTCTAAAGTTGGTTAAAGTCCAAATCAAATGTGGAGTATGAAATTTCAGCAAGTTAAAAGGTTGCACACAAGTGTGTGCTTAAGTTTTGAGCGTGGCAAGGTCAAGCACACTGCTGTGGAAGTTTCTGCCCACAGGCAGGAGGTGTGCGCACAGCATCACTTGGAGAGTGATGAAGGGCTGAGATTAAAGGAAGAACATGATCAAAGGGTCAAGAATGATTCACAAGATTGCCCAAGAATTAAGAGGCTATAAAAAGGGTTTCTTAGCCTCATTTCAAGTGGTGAAAAAGGTGTGTGAGAGAACCACACAGGTTGTGACATTGTGAGATCATTGTAAACACAAGAGAGAATTTTGTGAGAGACATAAACACAAGAGGGACTCTTGTAGTGAGGCTGGTTGTAAAGAAGAGAGGTTAGTAGAGAATTGATAGAAAGCATTGTAATAGGTTTATCACTTTCTCGTTCTCTTCTTGGTTCTTCAAGAACTTGGATTCTTGAAGGGGATTGCTGTAACTTTGTAAGAACCATTGAGATAGTGCAGAGAGTTCGGAGGAACTCACGGGGACGTAGGCACATTGCCGAACCTCGACAACAAATTAATTGTCTTCTTTCTTTCTTTGATTTTCTGTTCTTGTGTTCGATTGCTGAAATTCTTTTTACAAGTCATTCAAGACTTGGGTGTTTGGAAGATCACCACCTGGGCATCTTGTCAAGGTGATTTCCAACAATATTCCCTAAAATTCACCACCAAAATCCATAATTCATCAAGATTCACAATTCACCCAAATTCTAGTATATATCACATATCGATAGAAGTAAAACATGAAATTTTATGGTCTTAAAGTCTCAGTCTTGCTCTTTTACCAATGAACCAAAATCTCATTGGCTTGAGTTTTATATTGTCAATCAAACTCCATTTTCTCTTTTAGTAACTAAATTTTACTGTACCTTGTTTCAACTGGTTCATTAATTTTATTTTGGATTCTTTTTAGGATAAATTACAAATTCATACCTCAGTTTTAGTCCTTCTTACGACCCACTCTTCTAGTTTGCAAATTAGACAATTCATTCCTATCATCAAATTTCTGTAAGAAAAAAAAATGAAAAAATGTATAAATTACCCTTCATACATACATAATTGAATAGTTTATGCCAGTCCATTTATAACTCATCCCTCTCATTCTCTCTCTCACGGGCTAACTGGTCATTTCTTAATTCCATAAATTTATAAAAAAAAATCTTTAGTTTGAAAAAAAAAAACCCAAACATTTTTCATCCTAATCTACTAATTCATCATTAATGACTACTTTTCTTTCTCCAAGTAAAAGAATAAGGTCTGTAACACTTTTGACCTAAGAAAGAAAAGCCAACTAAAATCATGTGTTTAGCACCACACCAACATTTTTCGTTAGTTTTCTTGACGAATCTTAATGGTAAGGATTGAACTATAAGGGATATTATAATTATAGGTGGATAACGGACGGGTCGGGCTGGGTGCAGGTAATCCGTCACAGGTCACAAGACAAACGAGTGTAGGTGAAAAAGACCTTATTTTAAACTGGTCAACTTTTTCACACCCAAACCTATATGACTCATAAAAAATTCTTTATATTAAACATAAAAGCTTATAACTTGACCACATGATATTATATTTAGCATATGCATTATAGTTACAAAAAATAAGACTCTGATATGTGACCCTGTGTATCTATAAGATAAAATTGTGATAAAAATTGTGGGAGCACAATAAAGTAGAAAACAATTATATGGCTTTTAAGTATAGTCAATTAGGTATCATGCTTGTGCTCAAAATAAATTCAAATTGTAACCAATCTCAAGCATAGTCAAAGTGTCAAACAATAGGAAAAATCAACCCTTATCTCAATAGGTTGACTTAAATTTAACTCGCATAAGAAAATTCATAAAAACCAAAAAATAGAAAGGGAAAATACTTTTAATGAGAAAGGAGAAAAATGCCTCCTATAGCAACTTGAATTTTCCAAACAAAACCACATAACTGAAGCCATGTCTTAATACATAATTGAAGCTGAACACAATAGTTCACAAAAATTCAATCATCAACAATGAATCAAACAAGGCTAAGCAAACAAAATCGTAGAAAAGAAAAGCTTCAACACACCACATCATTTGGCAGTAATATAACAGGTCACCCATTTGATCTGCAGGTGAACTCAACCTGACCTGAAAATTTTCAGGTCGGATCAGGTGTAGATGAATTTTTAACGGGTTTATAAACTAAGATGCATATCTATTTTTTTACGGGTAAAAAAATTTAGATTTAATAGGTTCAAGTCAAAATTCCCACCTCTAGTAATAATCTTTTAATATGGGTTGTCTGATTTACAAATTAGAGAATTGAATTTTGATTAAAACTAAAAGTCAATGTTGAATTTATAATTATCCTTTACACCATAAAAATCACTTAAATTAAACCAATGGGTTGAACCTTTTGATTGAAAATGGATTACAATAGTTTGACTTTGACCTCTTTTCTTTTGCACATACACTTTTTCTAATATTAAGGTAGAGATCAATATTAATTAGACATTGTCTACCATGTGATTATAGACTAATCTAATGAGAAAGTGACATAACTAAATAACTCTAACTCTCCGTTTGCAATCAAATGAAATGCAAATGAAATCTGAAATCCATTTCATTTGAAAATTCTATTAATTTTGATAATGTGATTTATTATAAGCTTATTCAATTTATAGCTAGGAACAATGACATATGTATTTGGGGACTAGTGAAGGCATGTGCCTCAACTGAAATCCCCAAAACTTTTGTATGTTCTTTGTATTGTCAATGAATTTATTAAAATATCTCAACTAATTTTTTTCTTCTATTTTGTCCCTATTTTAATGATAACTAAGTAAAAAGCTATCTTTATGAAGTAAAAAATGTCCCCCAAATGGTTTAATGCACTTTTCCCCTTAAGGTTTGGAAGTCTTTGCACTTTGACCCTCAATGTTTCAATTGTAGTACATTAACTCTTCAAGTTTCAAAATCAATGCAATTTATCTCTTCCATCCACATTTCATTTAAATAGATAACGGGAAGGACATATGTCATTTTCACAAAAAAAAAAACTATAAAATATAAAATACAAAATTGAAAATTAAACTAACATCAATTTTTTTTTAAATGTAATACAAAAAATCGAAAAATAAAATTAAACTTAACTAAAACTTCAAAAAATTAAAATTTGTCTTCACCTTTTTTTTTTCCTTGTTCTCGATGAAGCAGATCCCAAGTCATTATCTCATTCATTAATTCTTTCCTCTCTTCTCTCCAATCAAATTCAGAATTCAAACCCTAAAAAAAAGTGGGGGTTTATACTAGAAAATTAAAAGTCATCGTCTTCTTCCACACAAAATCGAAACCTATTATTTCCTTTTTTTTTTTTCCACCACCCTCCTTCTTATACTCATCAGTGATAGAGACCCGAATTTCGTACTAGGGCTCATTGAGACACAGGACCAACTAGCCAACATCGTCTTCGTCGCTCTGTCGCACCTTGTAATGGTGTGACTCTGCCAATCTCAAACAGGGAATTTACCATAAACAACTTTTCTAGTAGGAGAAAATGGATAGGTGTGTAACATGGAGATGGAGAGATCTGTGAGGCTATGACGGTTGGGCTATTGAGAGAGAAAGATAGATTTTTTTTTTGTTTCTCTGCAGGCAATGTGGCAGCTTGAGGTAAGGGAAAGGAAGGTTTAGGATTCTGTTTTGGCCCTCTCTTCTATTGTAATGGTGGAAACCGATTTTTATATTTTTTGTCAATTTCGGTTTGTTGGTTGTGGACTATTAGTGTTCTTGGTTTTACTTGGAAAACTTATGGAATGATTTCTAAAAAGCTTGATTTTAATATCTCACAATTTTGAATTTTCAAAATCTTGATTTTAAGATCTCATTAATCTTCCAGTCATATCCATCCTCCCTATATTTACAATTGGTAAGCACATGCTTGTGGTAAAAATAGTAAATCCCTTTCTTTCTTTGTTTTCCAATCTTTGCACCTCGTCATGTTTTTTATTTGAGGAGGTGCATTTGGTGTCGAGATTGAAACAGATCTATACAACTTAATGTCTCGACAACAAATCGAAGATGGAAAAATAGTTTTGTGATTCATGTCTAATAAGACTAAAGAGGAAAAAATGTGACTGTTATGATGCAGCTGCAGATGGTAGAATATATTTTGCATATTGCTAGTATTTTGATTTTGAATGTTAAATCTTCTTTTGTGCTGCTATTATTGTCTTTAACTTGACTCAAACTTCAATTGCAAATGGATTTTCTTGTTTTATTTATTTTGGGTTTATATGATTATATTCATGTATTTTAATTTTTAGTAAAATATAATTTTGTTTCATTTTTTGCATTTAATTTTAATTTTAAAAAATGATTTAATTTTAAATTTTGTGTTTTATATATTATATTTTATCTTTTATGGAAGTGACACGTGTCATTTTCGTTATCTATTTAAACGGAATGCATATGAAAGGGATAAATTATGTCAATTTTAAAACATGAGGTATTAATGTGCTACAGTTGAAATGTTGGAGACCAAAGTGCAAAAACCCACCCAAACCTTTGGAGGACAAAGTGCATTTAAACTTAGATGCATCAATAAAAGATATTCTAGATTCTTTCATGTGAAAAAAAAAAGTTCCAAAATACTAGTTGACCTATTATAGAGACTTCCTTATTGTTACTTTTCTCTGTATGTGTTAAATTGACAATATAATGGATTTTAAATATGTTATTTATTATTTGACTTAAACAAAATTCTAAGGATTTAAAATAAGAATGATTGATATCTTATGACAATTCAAAGAATTCAAACGTCAATTTTGTAGATACAATTTTTTGTAATAACCACATTGCAAATAATTAGTGGTTGAGACGAAATCATCTCTAGCAAGACTTGTGACAGAGTCGGTACAAAAGAGAATATGGGATTCTTTACTTAGGGTGTGGATTTTGATGAAACTCCTACATAAAACCTATTCATTCGCTCATAATAGTAAAGAAAATAACAAAAAAAAAAAGAACACTTGTCCATCATCCACGTAATTAGCACAACATTCAAAAATTGGTTTAAAACAAATTTTCTCACCTAAAATAAACTGAGCTGGCAGTGAGATTAGCTATCAATGCTTAGGTGGCATAAGAGAGTAATTGTTTCATTCCTAAAGAGAGCCCACCTCATTTTCCTATAAATAGGACATCATGATTCATTTACAGGGATTTGAAAACATTATTATTATTAAGAATTTTTTTTAGCACTAAAAATTCTCTCTAGAATTTTCGATCAATTTTTATGAAATTTACACTTTGTCGTTGGCTGTAAACAACAAGTTTTCTCCATTCTCGAATTCCTAAAATTTTTGTCACCTGTTAAAAGTAAAGTGTTTTAATAGCTATACCAATTCTACCAATCCACATTCGAAGTAGAGAAACTCTTTGCTTGTGTTCATTCAATTTTATGTTGTAAACTAAGTCAAATTTTACCCTTTTATCCAAAATATTTGATCAATTGTGTTGGTGCAATTATAATAATTTACTTGAAATAATAAAGAAAGAGTTATGTAGTATTGGACTAAGGCGTAACACTCACTCTCTTTAAAGTGATTCCAGTCAATGCGGGAGTTACTTTCTCAACCGGTGCAATAGGTCACCAATTTGTCACCTCCATGATACAACAGTCCAGTTATACTATACAATATAGCTCTCACAATATTTCACTTAAAAGAGAGCCCAAAGCTCCACAAAATATACCCTTCTTTGCCTGAAAAATAAAAGAACAAAAAAATGATAATAAAATCCAATGTAAGAGTGAAGTGGCTTGAGGTGTGTCCGAAAGACTATCATGTAAGTCTTATATATAGGATTAGAGAGTAAAGGATTAGTGGGAATGAAGTTACATATATTGTGTAACTCTCACTAAAAATCCTCATTCTCCCATTAAATGTAGATTTAATTGTTTATTATTTTTTTATTAAAATATCTAACTAATTTTAATAAAAAAATAAAATATCATGAAAATAAAATTACTAGGCAAAGATAGACAATTACGCATCATGAAAGTGTGATCTGCATTGAAACTTCACTTAGTAATTCAATGATTCCCATTACAGAGTAGTGGACCAATGCTTGAACTATGTTTGCTTAAGAGAGATAGGATATTGCTTTACACACATAATAGTCCAGATATCGACATAAACTTTATTAGTTAACACGTTACAACTATGTGCTTATCCTAGTTTAGTGAACCGTGTAGAAAACAAACCTAGTTCTCCTAGGAAGTGACCTCACTTCCAAGCTCATATAGGTGAAATCCATCAAGAGTGATCCTGCAATTATGACACCCCACTCATAAAAGTTATGGATTTTCATTAAGAATTTAAAACTTATCCTCCCATTTCATTACAGGATGGATGCATTTACACCTTAATGATGGGTTTAGGATCCTATATGCTCTAAATTTAGTGCATCTCACCACCAAACCACCCTATGATTCGTTCTTCCAATTGAACCCAGTTTTCGGGATCTCCAGTCCCCGGTTTGGGTATCCTTATAGTTGGTGTTTGAATCTATGGGCTTTAGCTCCATCCCCCTCGATGTTATCAAGACTTTTTTCTAGCTAGAGGCTTTGTTAAAGGATCTACAAGATTATCACGTGATTTATTATAATTAACTGTTATAATACCATTATTCAAATAAGATCTCACAATACTGTGTTTTCTCCTTATAGGTCTTGATTTTTCATTATAAACTGATTATGTACTCTACCAATTGTAGTAGTGCTATCTCAATGTATCAAGATTAGAGGTACATTTTTTTCACATTGGAATTTCAAATAACCAATCTCTTAACCAATTAGCTTCCTCACTCGCTGAAGCTAAGGAAATAAGCTCAGCCTCCATAGTTGAGTTAGTTATTATTTGTTGTTTTTTCGATTTCCAACAAATTGCACCACCTCCAATAATAAAAACATAACCAGTGGTAGATAATGATTTACCTACAAAGTATTCCAATTGGCATCACAAAAGCCTTCAATTATAACACTATAATTTTTATAAAATAGATCATAATTTTTAGTACTAGTTAAATATTTCATAACTCATTCAACGACACACCACCAATGGTTAGAACTCGATTTACTGGTAAATCTACTAAGTACTCTTATTGCATATGCAATGTCAAGTCTAGTACAATCAGTAGCATATCTTAAACTCTCAATTATGCTAGCACATCCCTTTTGATCAATGATCTCATTATCATTAATAGTAGGATACAAATGAAAGCTAGTATTACAGATTTGCAATCAAAATAATTGTATTTTCACAAGATTTTCTCAATGTAATGTGATTGATCAAGAAAGATGTCATGATATGTTATAGTAATTTTTTTATACCCAAATAAAGTTAACATCACCAAGATCTTTCATATCAAATTTTTTATTAAGCAATAATTTAGTTTCTTTGACAATCTCCAAATTAAGAGATAATCCACATAAAGGCTAACAATCATATGCATATCATGAACATTTTTAATGTATATGTATTTGTCATACTCATTATATTTAAAACTATTTTCTATTATGCACGTGTCAAATTTTTCATGCCATCGTTTTGGGGCTTGTCTTAGACCATACAAAGATTTGGTCAACTTACACATTTTCTTTTTCTTGACTTTTCTCAAAATACTGCATCACAAGATGCTAAAACTTTTTTCAATGTTATGGGAGTATCCCCAACGTAACGTTGTATTTTCATTTTCTTTGCTCCATAATTTTTTTAAAAATTTAAAAAGAAATTTATCTCCATGAAAAATAAGACTCAAAACAACCTTTTTTTTTATGTTACATTTATATACACTGTGTGCTACTTTTTACACTTTCTAGCAACTCATTGTACTTAACAGAATTACCACACTTTTTTTTTATTTAATACATGTGTACTTTGTATATTCTCTTAGGATAACTGCTAATTACAAACTGTTTATGTCTATTATTATTTAATTATTTCATGTCATATTCTTTTGTTGGTATTTGTCTAAGGTTTAAACAAGGAAAAATCAGCATCAAGTGCACACCAGTGTGCACCGCGGCCCAGCTCATTCCAAGGTGTGGCGCCCAGCATGAAGGAGCTCCTGGCTAGGTATATGCCGTGACTCAGACTCCCCCAAGCCGCGGCGCCCAGAAAAGTGAAGAAGGGTGAGTTTTTTCAGCCTTGCTTCAGGTCGCGGCTTGCCCTGTTCTAGGCCGCGGCCTGAAGGCACACTGATGCACTTTTGTTCAGCCTTTTGAAAAGTGCGTGGGGCATGTCTAAAACGCACAGGATCACTTAGGATTGATGAAGGGCTAAGGTTGATTGGTTCTCAAGATCTAAAGGTGGAGATTGACTCTCAAGAGTGGTTAAGAAGTTGGTGCACTATATAAAGAGTCACCTAGGTTCAAAGAGATATAACTTGTGAATAACTTGTGATTGAAAGTGAGATCAATTATAAAGAGTGCAAAGACACAAAACAAGAGAGACTCATTTGTAAGGCTGGTTATTTAGAAGAGAAAGTAGAATAGAAACGGGATTCAAGGGCTTGTAAAGGGAATTTTCTTAGGAAAATTTCAGGATTAGTTCTTATCACTTTCTTATTCTTCTTCTTCTTCTTCTTGTCTTTTTGTTCTTCAAGAACCTGTGTGTTCTTCGAAGGGTGTTGCTGATTGTAAAGACCTTCATTGATAAGATAGTGCAGAGAGCTCGGAGGAGCTCACGGGGACGTAGGCATATTACCGAACCTCGATAACAAATTTCTTGTGTTCTTTTCTTTCTTGCTTTGATTGGTTGCTATCTTTTTTTTTTTATACAAGTCACTCTAGACTTGGGTGTTTGGAAGATCACCTCCTGGACATCTTGAGGGTGGTTTCTCAACATCTTTTTACAAACACACAAAGGTTTGCTTTAGTAATTAATATCATTATAGTGCTTACATGCTTTGTACATCACGCCGTTGCACATTTTTATTACAATAATTTCACATTATTTATTGAAAGACTTAATTTTCTTCGGTTTTTAAATTTAACATTTTAGCACTTCACTACTCTTGAATGTGATGCCGTTTTTTTTTCCAATGTTGTTATACTTGTACTATAGGTCTTTCGTATGTGCAACTTTACATGTGAATTAAACTTTTTAATGCTTTTATATATATATATATTTGTATACTACATTCTTACTTTTACACATTATGCAGCTCCTAGTTTTTGTATTTTATGTTCATGTATCTTTTTATCTAATGGCATTCAATGGGTAATTCCATGTGCATATTCCTTACCGACAAACATGTCATGATTTATAATCACATATTAATCAAATTTCATAATTTGTTTTAAATCAACCTTATTGAGGAGAAAACTAGAAATTAAAATTCTTTCTCATAATAGAAGTGTGTAACACTTCCTTTAGAGTGAATTTCTTTCTATAAGTGAAATTCAACTCAACCTCACATTCACCCAAACTTGAGCGGTATTAGAATCACCAATCATAACAATTTTGGATTATTTATAAGGAGTATAAACTTTTGAACCATTTTTTTTTATCACAACATATATGCTTTGAGGCATCAGAATCTGCTTTCCACCAAATTAATTTCAGTTATCATAACCCACAAGTGGCTCCTTGGTAACATTGGCTAGAGGAATAAACCATTGTTTCTAGAATCAACAATTTTGAGCAACATGCTCACTTTTGCCACAAATAAAGTACCCATTATTTTGGTTTAGTTTTAGAAGGGTAATTTTGGTACCTACTCATTTTACTCGGGTTTTTTCCTAGTTTGATTTTGGTGAGTGAATCGTTTTCCAAAATTTTTACTTTTCAAGTTTCTCCTCTTAGGCTTCAATTGTGCATGATTTCTCATATTTGGTTCTTTGGACTATTTATCACTAACTTTGGTTTTCTACCGTCTGAAGTAAATTCCCTTGAAACGAAATGGCTTGTTTAACTTACCAATTTTCTCAGTGGCTTTCTCCTCAACATCCACCATGAGTGTTGAATCACCTTAAAATTGTTAGTGCAATTATAATAATTTACTTGGAATAATAAATAAGAAAGATTTTACAAAATGGAAAGTGTTATGTAGTATTGGATTGAGACACAACATTTGCTCTCTTTAAAGTGATTCAAGCTAGTGTGAGAGTTACTTTCTCAACTAGTACAACAGGTCACTGATTTGTCACCTCCAGGATACAAAAACCCAACTTTACTATGCCATATAGCTCTCACAATATTGTACTTAAAAGAGAGCCCAAAGCTCCACAAAATATACTATTTTTTGCTCAAAAAATAAAAAAACAAAAAAATGAGAATAAAAGAGTGAAGTGGCTTAAGGTGTGTCCAAAAGACTCCCATGCAAACCATATATATAGGATTAGAGAGTCAGGGGTAATTGGGAATGGAGTTACGCCGATTGTGTAACTCTCACTAAAAGTCTCTATTATCTCATTAAATGCATATTTAATTGTTTATTAATTTTTTATAAAAATATCTAACAAATTGTATTTTGTTTTCTCTGTAATTTTTGAGAAAATGAAGAGTGTAACTTGGTAGAAAATCTACTGACAACTCCATGTTTTTCGACTTAACCAAATTTTTTATCTACAAATCTCAAAAGCCCCGAATGCCTCTGATTTTGATGATTTGATACTTTGATTTGGTGGGAGTGGGAGCACTCCAAGTTATGTGTAAGTGTTTAACTTAAAAGAGATGAATTTAATGTTTTTATTGCTAGATGATTGCTTATATCCTTGTTGATCTATGATGATGATGACGAGTTTGGCTATTAAGGTAGCTCTGGAAGGGGGAGAAAAAAACCAAAGGGAACTAGTTAGAAGGAAAATAAATAAACAAAGAAGAAAAATCAAAGAAAAATAAAGAAAAGAATTCAAGAAGAAATGAGATCAGGAAAGGAGGAGAAGAAAATGGTCTTGACAAAAGGTATTTCCGTATTTTTTTTCTTCCGTTAAAACTTAACGGAGTTCGACAGTCGATGGGTATCTACGAGTTTTTATCATTGGATTTTACCATACTACAAGAGGGAAAAGTAAATTTCTCCAAACTATTTCATATCCCACAATCTTTTTTTTTACTGTTACGCCGAAACACCAGTTAATTTTTTTATTCAACATTTTATAGAAGATCTACGCTACCCTGCCCAAACCCAAACCCAAACCCAAACCCAAACCCTGGGATTTGTCCTTAGGGCTGTTTTAAATTTCGGTTAAAGCCCAAAGGCATCTAAACAGCGCAAGACCGAAGATATTGCGACAAATTAGTACATTAGGGACAAAAGCCTATTCCATCGTCAGAGAGGATAGATTGCACCAAGTAGCAGAAGAAGTGGGAGCAAACGATAATGGGGTCTTCTTGTTATTTTTCTGCAAATTCTACTTTTATGGTGATCGACTCTTCTACGCGGTTGAGGAGCTCCGGTCTCCGTTATCTGGTTCGTTCTTTGATTCATTGACAACAAAAGGGTGCAATTGCACTTCAAAAATAAAATGAATTGCTAGCTTTTTATTTTTCTCTTATAATATATAAAAACATCAAATGCTCAAAATGAGCAGAAAAGCTATTAGCTTTTATTGATTTTCTTTCTGTCTTCAGTGTAAGAAGCAGAAGAGACTCTTTAATGGGTCTCAAAGAGTTTCAAAAGTTGTAGCTTACTATGGCTTGAAGACACCTCCTTATAAACTTGTAAGTGAATCTAAACTTTTTAGTTTGCAATTCAGTAGTATTTCTAATTTCTTTATGCATATTGACATACTTAATATGCTTATTAGCTATTTTTAGTGCAAGTGACTCTTTTATTTATTTTAATGAAGTCCAGTGACCTTCTTTGGCTTGATATAATCTTTGACGACTCAGAATATCATCTTTGAGAATCCTGCAATTGTAGAAATATGAACTTAATTTCATCGTATACTATGTCTGGGAGTTCAAGAGGAAAGGAGAGTAAGGGAAGGGTTGATAACTTACTCTTGTTTGGGGATTTTATAAACTATGGGAGAGTAATCTAGAGATTGATTTTTACCATAGTTTTTTTTAAATTTATTTGGAGCATGTCATCACAATTGTTGTTGTTGCTGTTGCTATTACTAAGGGTTTCAGCAAATGCGTGTGAAAATATATTTAAATTTTTATTGGAAAGAAATCAAGAGATAGTTGAAGTAGAATGGAGAGTTTAAGTTTTATTTGTTTGGAATTGGTTTTGGGGGGGGGGGGGGGGGGGAGGAAGATGGTAGAGGTGGGGGGGCGGTACTAGAGAGAAATAGTAGGAAGAGGCAGTTACAAAAACTTTTGAATTTTATTAGAGAAATAGTAGGAAGAGGCAGTTACAAAAACTTTTGAATTTTATTAGTTAGTTAATGATTTATAGTTTGAGTACTTTCGTGGGACAAAAGTGAGAAATTTCATCTTTGAAAGCTGCCCAATAGTTTACTGAATTATTTGCAGAGATTACAAGCAGGGATCATTTTGTATTATATAACTACTTGTTCCATTTAATATTAGATGTAGGAGAACTACAGTTGACCTGTTAATCTTGATGCAAACTAGCATTTGATCCCTATTGTAAAAGTTGGTTGGATAAACTGAATGCAGTTTTGCTTATTGCACAACTTTATTTCATGAAAAGAAGAAGAAGAACAAAATGGAAAGTATGAAAGCGAAAAATACGCATACGGTATCCCTAATCCCGAACATTAAGTGCATATGTAGGGTAGTTTCCCACATGTCTTATGGTGGAGCTGACAAATGGTTGAGTAGATCAGATAAATAGAAATGAAATAAAGAGAAATAGTAGAAGACAGGAGATTGATTCATAAAAATAGATTATTTTGATTAAAATGTGTTTGTGAAAATGCATTTTGAAGATTAGTGTTGATGCCAAAAGAATTTATTACTTTTACTAGCCTATTTGTAGACTTTAGTTGGTTTTTGAGCCGCGCACTTGGATACTAATCTATTTTTCCTTTTGTTTTTGTAGGACGCTTTAGAACCATATATGAGTCAGAGGACACTGGAGATGCATTGGGGAAAACATCATCGTAATTATGTGGAGTCTCTGAATAAGCAGCTTGAGAAGAATGATATACTATATGGCTACACTATGGATGAACTTGTGAAAGCAATGTATAACAATGGGAACCCCTTACCTGAATTTAACACTGCTGCCCAGGTATGTCTAAGGTTTGCAGCTTCTAGGGCAGAAGTGTATGCTGATTTTAAATCATGTTCTCTTGTATGAGCTCAGTGGTTAGAAAGTAAAACCTGCTGGCTGTTTTTAATTCTTTTCAGTTTTTTTTTTTAATTTCTTTTTTTTGTTGGGTATATGGCATGGAAAGGAACCAATGAAGGTTTTCTATTTTTGCAATTTTATCTTTAATAACTGCAGAATGTGGTGAAAGGAGATATATATTCCTTCATGGATTCTCTCGATATTTATCTCAAAAATAAAAGTCAATGATTCTTGTTAGTCGTTGCAGAAAATTTGGTGAAAAGGGGTAACTTGTGCTTAATTGGCCAATGAAGGATTTTCCATCTTTCCAATTTTATCTTTGGTAACTGCAGAATATGGTGAAAGGAGATATATATTCCTTCATGGATTCTCACTATATTTATCCCAAAAATAAAGTCAATGATTCTCGTTAGTCATTGCAGAAAATTTGGTGAAAAGGGGTTACTTGTGCTTAATTGGTTCTCTACGTATAGAAAGGATGGTGAAAAGCGTGATCATTTGTTACTACATTGTTTACCCTTTTTTGCACCTTTAAGTATCCTTTCTTATTAAAAGAACTCTTATTCTTAAATTTCCTGTAGAAGAGAAATGCCAAGAAACTTGATGTGGCAGGTTTTCCATGCCTAGAAAAATGGTATCAAGGATTTTAGTGCGTAGAGCAGAACCATCCCGTTTGTCAAATTGCATATGGTAATCAGAGTCCCCATTCTAGATTTAGTGTAGAGTACTCTGGAGAATTTTACCCTATATTTGTTGGGATAGAGTTGAATTGACTCTAAGAAGATTGCACAGCCGCAAGATTTCTTGAACAAACTCTTTTTTTTTTTCCTTGGAACAATTTTGAGCTTAAAAAGAGAGACAGAGAAGGATCATAGAGATTAACAGGAGAACCTTGTTTGCTATGAATCTGTATGCTTTTTTTATTTGTTCAGCACAATTCAGTAAATGTGTCGGCATGCACTACTTTAGTCCCCATTAGTTGACCTTATATTACCATATTGTTACAAGTTTCCAAGTGTTTGTTTTTCATACAGTTCTAATTCTTTGTTACTTTTATAAATTCTCTCCAGATTGTGCTTCATGTGGCATTTTTTTTTATCTGAAGGGCCTAGACTGACTCTTGAGCTTTGCCTTTTCTTTTTCTTTTATTTTTTGGATAGAGACAAAATATTAATAAAATATAGGCGTCAAGGGGATACTGCCCATGCACAAAAGCCTTACTTACAACTCCAAATCTCAAAGCAATCAGGAACATCAGTTTCATTTAAATTTAACCTTTCCTTTAAACCAAAAAATTAAGCTATTTAATTAGTTAACCATCTATCCTTAAGGGAGTTCACTGGGGTTTTCACCCCTTCAAAAACTCTTCTATTCCTTGCCACCAAACCAACCTAAAAATAGCAAGTGGGACTAAGGCCAAAACTTTCCTTTTTTCTTTCACATTGTGAATACCCCTCCATGCCCATATCTCCCTCTCAACAGAACCCGAAACTGCCCAAGACCCAACCACTGAAAGCGTCAAATCCAACAGTTGTCTAACCCATGGGCACACAGCAAAAGGTGCTGCACTGTTTCAGCATTATTCTTACAAAAATAACATCTGTTTACTAACACAATACCCCTTCGGTTTAGATTACCAATAGTCAAAATTTGACTCCAAGAAGCTTCCAAGCAAAGAAAAGCCACCTTTGAAGGGGCAAAGGACTGGCCTTGCCTGTTTATTGGAAGCACTGTCGTTGGATATTATTTACTGGGTTTATCACTTGTGCTGAACGTTACTGAGTCAAATGAGCTCTCCTACTTTCATTCATTCAGAGCTTAGTCCATTGTTTCTGATCTAGCAAAATCATTTACAGCAAAGACAATTAGGATTTTAATTTTCCACATTTATGCTTTAGGAACCTATCTTTTTGAACTTCTCTTCATTTTATTGTAGTAGGGAACGCAGATATAAGATTGGGATATTGTCTCCAACCTTAGTTTCCTAATGCTCTCCTCTTCTAGCAGTAATATCTTCTTTCCTACATCTAGGAATGGTAGTATGTTTCCTTGTTGGTTTGTGTTTTGGTACCTCATTATTAGTGTGAATCTCTTATGAAGACATTTTCACTGTGGATTAGAGGAAGGGAAATGAGAGAGAAATGTTGTAGAAAAGGGAAAATACATATATAGACCTAAGAATATAAATCCTAATAGGAATAAGAAACACAAACTAAGAAAGATTAGAAAACTTAATGCATATGTAATTAGGAAATATCTCAACACTACCCCTCAAGTTGGAGCATACACATGCACTAACTTGTTACAAATAAACCCATTGAACTTGTTAAATATAGATCCAATCCCAAATTCAACAAAACTCGTAATAGCTTAAGATCAACAAGACCCACGACACTTAGGTCAACAAGACCTAACAACATCGAATCAACAAGATCCACAACACAAGGTCAACAACACCCACAAGATAGATAGGATTGGAACAAGTTGCTTGACATGGGTCTGATCTACCAAAACGCATCGGACTGGGTTCTTTCCACAACAGAGAGCCAAATTCGAGTTGGTTAATGGATCCGGGTCGGGTTGGAGCATCTATCTCCAGAACAAAACTGGTCCTCTTCAACCCCAAAACCCACGAAAGCTAACAAACTCAGCAACAACAAAACTTTTAGGCGTAGAGAAGAACGACTGAGCTTTGCAGCGGGGTTACGACGGTTTGCGATGGCGAAGGTGCGATGAGGACGAGTCACGATCTTTGTTAACCAAAAGCAAACGATGAGGACTGTGACAAAACTTGCACCAGAGAAGAAGATGGACCAAACAGATGACACACCTGAGATGATCTCGACTGATCGCGCCAGAGAAGACTGAGAAGAGCTCGACTGTGTTGGAGAACAAACAGAACCTGTCGGAGATAGAGGAGAGTCATGCCGGAGAAGGACAAACACGCCAGAGGGTACTGAATAGATTATATACCTAGAATTTTTTCCTTTTTCTTTTCTCTCTCTTTTTTTTTCTTTCTTTTAATGGGGTTTACTCAAGACTACCAACAGAGTCCCATACCCATGGGTTCTAATACCATGTTGAGATTATGTTAGAGTTTAAATAGAGAGAGGTTGAATAGAAATATTGTAGAACTCTTATTATTGTTGTTGTGTCTAATGAACAAACTAACACAGTTATATATATATATATATATATATAGAGAGAGAGAGAGAGAGAGAGAGACCTAAGAATATAAATCCTAATAGAAATAGGAAACACAAACCAAGAAAACTAGAAAATCTAATATATATGTAATTAGGAAATATCTCAAACAGTTAGTTTCAAAGAGCTATAAAATGTTGGTCATGGCATAGGTTCCTTCGATTAGCTAAAGGGTAAAGTTGCAAGGATGTGACGTGTGACTATTTGGCATATATGGGATGACCTATTTAAAGCTTAACCATAGGCGGAGATCATCCTTGTAAACTTCTTAAGGAAAATTGGATGTTGAAGATCTTTGTTCATAGTATTATCACTAGAAGATTGTGCTTCCTTATGAATATTTCATTTTTTTTGATAAATAAAAAATTTATTAAAAGGCACCAAGAGGGTGCAACTCAAAGCTCAAGGCTATTTACAATGAAGGAAGTCCACCAAATCAAGAAAATCATCATTATTTACAAATAAATTCCTTTTAAAACAAAAATTGAGGGTATTGAACCAACTATCTCTAATAATTCTAATTGGTCTCTCCACTCTATCAAAAGCTCTCCGATTCCTTTCTCTCTCTACTATCCAAAAAATAGAGTGTGGAATCAAAGACAATGCCTTCTTGACCTCCTTATAAGCTCTCATACTACTCCAAACCCAAATTTCGTTTTTCACGGAGCCCGCAATGACCCAAAACACTCCCATAATTTTATAAGCTATCTCCCACAAACTTCTAGCTAAAGAGCACTCCATCAAGAGATGAAACACAGACTCAACAAACTCATTGCAAATGTAACACCAATTAACAATCATTTTGCCCCTTATTTGAAGATTGTCCAGAGTAAGAATTTTCTCCTATGAGGCCTCTTATGCAAAAAAACTTACTTTCTTGGGAGCGTGGGAGCACCAAATTGCTTTCCAAGGGAAATTGGAATAACCATTCGAAGGGCTCTATCAAGGAGGATTTTATAAAGATCTTTCACTTTAAAACCTTTTTCCGGGAAAGGTTCCCATCTCATCACATCCTCTCTACCTATCTCAATCCTAGAATTATATAAAATTTTCAAAAACATCGCAATCTCTTCTACTTCCCAATTTTGAACATTACAGATAAATGGCATAACCCAAGAGACCTCTTCATTAGTCATGGAGTAACAAGAGCTAACCTGAGCTTCTTTATCTATATTGAAGATGCACGGAAACTTGTCCTTTAAGGGAGTGTTCCCACACCAAATATCGTACCAAAATCGAACACCATTAACCACCAATATCTCAACAAAGGGCCGGAAGTCGTCCCACCCTTTTCCGAATCCATTTCCAAACCCCCACTCCATAGTACGACCCCTCCACCCCCCCCGCCTCATTCGACAACCACCCATCATAATCCATCCCAAACTTGGTTTCCACCACTTTTCTCCACATGTGATCTGATGGGGAACACGAGGAAGATTAGAATTAGGGATTTTAATTTAAGAATTGGGGGATATGGGGATAATTATGTAATAAAAAAATATTATGGGTATCTAGGTGTAGTTAATTTCATGTCAGTTTCCTTTCACAGTTCAGTTTCCTTATCAGACTAGGGTTAAGATCTCTATATAAGAGGCGTCCCTATGCCATTTGTGATTGAGTAGTTGTTTTGCCCCATGTGATTTGGTTGCGGTTACCATGTGATTTGGGACGATCCATGTGATTTGGATTGGTTTTATTTTTTATTATCTCTCCCTTATTGTACTACATCAAGTGATATCAGATTCTAAACTCGATTCCCCACCACCACTCTCAAACACTCCACCCAAACAAGTCCTTAAACCCAAACAGTATCCAAACAAGCCCTTAAACCCGAAACAACACCCCAACAAACCCTTAAACCAAAAACAACATCTAAACAATCCCTTAGACCAAACAAAGCCTACAGTAGTCATCACAATCGTCTCCCGCCGTCTGGCGCCGCTGCCACCATTCGCCACCTCAGGAGCTCGTTCCACCACAAAAAGGTGCGTCTTTCCCGTGCGACCAAAACCTATGATGCACGACCCAATCCACCACTAGCTTCCTCCTCATACCTCACTGCGACTGTCAGATCTCCCTTCTTCATTGTCGCCGCCGCCACCCAAGCAGCTGGTACCACCACTTGTCGGTGCGGAATCAACGGGCGACCTCCACCCCTCCTGTCCGAGCCGTCACCGTCGCCTCATTCGCCGCCAGAGTCTAAAATTAGCTTTATTTTTTACTAAGAATTTTAAAACATAAGAATTTTACTAAAATTAGCTTTATTTTTTTCTTCATATTTTAAAAGAAAAAAAAGTAAAAAAAACAGAAGAAAAAGAGAAAAAAAAGACCAAAAATAAACATTTGAGCTATTTTAGTTTACTATTATGTTTTATCATACTAGGATTCGTATTCGAAACCTACAAGCTCAATTGTCAAGTGCTTACTATCGCTTCGATGATTTGAAATCCAAAGCGATAAATTATGGTTGGTGTTATCTTCCCCGGAGTATGTACGAAGAATATAAAGAACTCAAATATTGAGTTTATTGTGATGGAAGACACCTTGAAGAATTGCAGCATCAATATGAGTATGAGTATGAGTATGAGTATGAACAGAGTTCTCAAATATTGAATGGTAACGACGATTATATCTATGATGATGAAGAAGTTGCTTGTAAGAATTATTATTATGCTCCTCAAGATGCTAACCATGGTTGTGTTGGGTATGATTGTGCTCACGGAGGTTATGATGGCTATGGTATATACGATGAGCCTGTGAATATCGACCCATTAGCTTCACCCTAAGTTCGAGAGAATATAATCCAATTGCTAACAGAATATAAAGAATTGTGCAAACCCTTGGATGTTGTGACCGTGAAGGATGATCCCGAAATTGATAATTCAAAGCTCACAATTGCTAGGGAAGACACCGAAGAGCAACAAGATGCCGATGAAGATGACGAACCGGTTGACGACTAGCTTGATGTTGTTGAGCCGGTTGAACTTGTTCCTTGTGCAGTTGACTTGGTTGAGCCTGGCCCACAAGATTTTATTGAGCATATCAAGGAAGCTGAAAAGATTCAACACAAATAGGATGACAAGCTTAATGGTACGATTGAGGGTCGAGTTGACACACATGTCTTGGATATTGACTTTAGGTTCCACGCACCTCGTCAACAAGCATTTCCAACGACTGGCTTCCATGAGTTTCGCGACTATGCCTTATTTATCCATCAATCTAAGCTGTTGATCCTCGTACACTTTTAATTCGAGGACAAGTTCTTTCTAAGTGGTGGAGAATGATGGGGAACACGTGGAAGATTAGAATTAGAGATTTTAATTTCGGAATTGGGGGATATGAGGATAATTATGTAATAAAAAAATATTATGGGTATCTAGGTGTAGTTTATTTTATATGTTAGTTTTCTTTCATAGTTCAGTTTCTTTATTGGACTAGGGTTAAGATCTCTATATAAGATGTGTGCCTATGTCATTTGTGGTCGGCTTGGATTTGAATGAAAAAAGAGATTATTGAAATTAAATACTCTGTGATTGAGTAGTTGTTTCGCACCATGTGATTTAGTTGCGGTTTCCATGTGATTTGGGACGATCCATGTGATTTGGATTGGTTTTATCTTTTATGTTTAGTTTATCTTTATCTCTCCCCTACTGTATTACATCAAGTAATTTCTTATTCAATGATATCAAAAGCTATTACACCATTGCCTTTATATAGGCTACAAAAGATGAATGCAAGAGTAACTCAGATATAACTATATTCTAACTAACTTATTTTCCAAAAACGTCGCAATCTCTTCTACTTCCCAATCTTGAACATTACAGATAAATGGCACAACCCAAGAGATTTCTTCATTAGTTAAGCAGTAACAAGAGCTAAGCCGAGCTTTTTAATCTCTAACAATATTGAAGGTGCCCTAAAACTTGTCCTTTAAGAGAGTGTTCCCACACCAAATATCGTACCAAAATCGAGTTCTAACACAATTACCCACCAATATCTTAACAAAGGGCCGGAAGTCCTCCCACTCTTTCTGAATCCATTTCCAAACCTCTACTCCATAGGCCCCTGCACCTCTTTCGACATCCACCCATCATGATCCATCTCAAACTTGGCTTCCATCACTTTTCTCCACATGTGATCTCTCTCTAAACAAGAAACCTCCAAATCCATTTGTCAAGAAGAGCCTTATTGAGTAAGGAGATAGATTTAATACCAAACCCTCCTCTTTCCAAAGGTTGTTTAACCATACCCCAATTAACCAAATAGTACTTATATTCCTCCGTTGTGTTACCCCAAAGGAATCTTATTTGAATGCTCTCCAATCTATTAGCCATCAAATTCAGAATAGGGAAAAGCGACATATAATAGATGGGATGGTTGGAGAGAGTGCTCTTTATCAGAGTGAGCCTACCGACTTTTGAAAGGTAATGATTTTTCTATCTAGACAACCGTCTCTCAAAATTTTCCACAATTAGGTTCCAAATACTTTTATCTTTGAATTTAGCTCCTAAGGGAAGACCAAGATAAGAAGTAGGGAGAGTTCCCATCTTACACCCCAGTAAGCTAGTAAGGAACGAACTGTTACCAACTTCTCCAAGAGGGATTAAGTCACTTTTACCAATATTGACCTTAAGACCCGACACCACCTCAAAACAAAGAAGAATGCATCGAAGGTGGAAAATCTGAGTGGCATCAACTCCACAAAGAACAATCATATCATCGGCAAAAATAAGATGAGAAACATTCACGCTACCACCATTACTTTCAACTTTGAAATCGCTTAAGAAGCCCTTCTCCACCGCTTTCGCCAATATCTTACTAAATGCCTCCATAACCAAGGTAAACAAGAAGGGAGACAAGGGATCCCCTTGCCTAAGGCCTCTAGAGGCTCTAAAAAATCGGAGGACTTCCATTAACCAAAATAGAGAAGGAAGTAGAGGAAATATACTTAAGAATCCACTTGCACCATTTATCCCCAAACCCCATTCTTCATAATAAATAAATAATAAATCCTTTGGCTATCAAGTTTACAAATCACCCCTCCCCCACCATTCTTAAGATGAGCATCGATCACTTCGTTGGCTAGCAAGACGACATCCAAGATTTGTCTTCCTTTTATAAAGGCATTTTGATGAGGGCCCACTACTTTTCGCATCACCTCTTTCAATCTAAAAGTTACCCCTTTCGATAAAAGCTTGTAGATGCATCCCACAAGACTAATAGGTCTAAAATCTTTAATAGTAGATCTCCCAAAGAATGAAACTCCTCAAAGACCCGAACAATATCCCTCTTAATCACCTACCAATTATGAGCCAGAAAAGACATAGTAAAACCGTCGGGTCCCGGAGCTTTATCTCCATCACAATTCTAAAGAGCGGCATAAATTTATTCCTCAATAAAAGGATGCTCAAGCCAAACAGCTTCTATCTCATCAATTCTGGAAAAAATTATCCCATCAAAATTCGGTCCACTACTCCACGACTCCTTATAGAGATTCTCATAGAATTCACTGATCACCCCTTTTATACCCTCTTCCTCTTCAAACACAGAACCATTCACCTCAATTGAGCTGATAAAATTATATCTCCTATGAGCATTGGCCATATGATAGACGTACTTAATATTTTTATCACCCTCCCTTAGCCACAATTCTCTAGATTTTTTCCTCCATGGAAATGAGTTTAGCCAACTCCTTTACTTCTACCCTTCTATCAATATCCATTATCAACAGTTCCTCACTAACCTCTTTCTCATCAATCCCATTGATTTCACCCAACAAAGCATTAATAGTGGAGCTGACATTGCCAAAGGACTCTTTATTCCATTTTTTAATTTCTTCTTAAACTTTCTTCAGTTTCTGTGCCACAACAAAGCTAGCTGCACCATTAATATTATAGTTCTCCCACCAACCTTTAACAAGATCCCGAAACCCATCTATCCTCAACCACATGTTCTCAAACCGAACGTGGTTGGATCCACCATCATACCTCCAACTTTAAGAACAATAGGGTGATGATCTGACGTAGGCCGAGGTAGGAGCTTGTGAATCAAATCAGGACATTGAGCTTTGCAACAAGCAGAAACAAGGAACCAGACTATCCTTGAGAAAGAAGGAGAATCTTTGAAGTTCGACCAAGTAAAGGTGCCTCCTGGTAAAGGTAGATCAAGAAGTTCATGGCCCCTCACAAACTCTAAAACCTCCCTCATCGACCTGGTTTCATGAGATCCACCGGATCTTTCATTATTTTTTTGGAATGTTGCCGGTTCTCAAAGTTACATGGAAATCAAGGTGGAAAGAAAAATTCTTTCTATTAGTGGTCCTCTAAACCTTTTCACTTGATCTGAAGATGAGAATCAATGTTAACAAGGACTGGTCTTCTTCCTCAAGAGTTTAGGGTGTGATTGGTCGAAGAGGAATTGAGTAGAGATAAAGCTTCACTGAATGTAGACTTTATATCTAGTTGGTAAGCTTACATCCAATTCACGCTTCATCAACATTTAACATTTGATCTAAGCTAAAAGTTGTGAGAACCATCTTAGAGAGATCCTTTCACCTGGATAGGCTGAGGACTGGGAAGAACGTAATGGAAGAATCATTGGATTGACTAGTCTGTTTTGTTCTAGTTTAGAGATAGTGATGTGGTTGTGGTGGTTTCCTAAGAAATTGATAGACCAATATTTCTTGTGATCTTGAGTTGGTATGGATGACACTCTTTAGTTAAGGTTCTTACTGCAGCTGTTATGGACTCCGATTTTACTATGCTGGTAGATTTCCCAAAGTTACTTATGCCAGGAATGTGCATCAGACAGGGATGTTGAGAGGCTGGACATGATTGCACCCTTCGACAAATAGTTTGTCATCCGAAAAAGTTGATGATGTTTGGGACGAAAGAGCTTTACAAGTGACATTGCCCTTCTGAACTCCCAAAGCCTTTATTCCGCTAGTCTCTGTCTGTCTCATCTCTGATTGGCATCAATTTCTTGGATGACTCATTTTTAAATAATGGTTTGGGTAAGGGACCTGTCAACCTTTGCCTTCTGTTTTTTTCTTTCCTGTTACTTTCCCATTCCATCACATCTGGAATTCCACTAAGCTGATTTGCTCTTCTAGTATGCCTCAGTAAGGCAATGTTCAACATAATATATAGGGTAATCTCTTCAATTATTTGTCTAGTATCTCTTCCAAGAGTAAAATAGCTTTGTTTATTTGTAACTCCTTTTGTATTTTTGCTGATACCTATTGGACTCTCTCTTAGGCCACCACCGACCACCTTATGTAATGCAGGTTTCTTTAATGTTGAGCATTTTATGGTACCAGTAGCGTTTGGAGGCCTTTGGTACAATTTCACAATTTTTCGGTGTGTGGAATTAAAGGACAAGATCTTGCTTCAGCTAGAGATAAAATCTAATTAATAGTATTTTTGAAATTTAGGTTAGGGAGAGAGACCAAGAGAGAAAGATGAGATTGAATAGAAATATTATAGAGTTCTTATTATTGATGTGTTATGTGAATAAACCAACAACCCTGTATATAAACCTAAGACTATAAATCCTAATAGGAATAGGAAACATAAACTAAGAAAAATTAAGAAACCTAATACATATCTAATTAGAAAACCTCTCAACAAGTATCATTGAGAATTCAATATTTATTTGGACCCAAAAGGCATTTCACTTTCGTGGTAACTAACAGGTTTCTCCTATTTTACTTATAAAAAACAGGTTTCTCCCATTTTTAAGGAGAGGTAAGTTACTTTATTCTTTTTCTTTATAGTCCATTGGTTACACCTTTCGAAGGGTCTGTCAATTCAACTTTAGATCTGTGGTGCTGCAAAATCCTTGTCATTCTGCATAATTGGCTTTGTGAAATTAATTATGATAGGGCAAGATCCCTTTTTCTATTGCCCCAATCATAGAATAAGGCAATGGAAAAGAGATTGATCTCATTATTTGTTTTGGAGGAGAAGAAAATGGTTCACTCTAAGGCTGATACGACTATAAAGATATTTCCAGTAACCTTTGTTTTTTATGTGGGACAGGTAACCAAAGAAGTAGAAATAGATTTAATGGAGAAGTAGAAAAGGAGGAATAAAGGAAGACAAGGGAAGATAGGAGGGTAGAAACAGAAAATAGAGGAAGAAATTAGAAGAAACATGAAGAATCAGAACAATTAATAGGGAGATATGAAGAACAGAAAGGGAGAAGGAAAGAACTAGAGAAGAAGAAGAGTGATAAAGATGGGAGATAACCAAAAGTCAATAGTTTATTGTCATATTCAAGTCCAATTAAAACCCTAATAAAGGTGACTAAATAAGGAAATAAAATCAAACCATTTAAATAATTTCCTAAACCTAAAATCCTAGAATATTCCTACTTGATTACCAAGAAAAGTAAAATTAAAAAATAATCCCACAAATACCCAAAATCTTAAAATAACAAATCTTTGTTTTCTTTCTTTATGTTGGTTAATGTTTCTCTGCACTTAATTTTCTTTGTTAATCTTCCTCCGCACTTAACTCTATGTGCGTATGTGTGTGCGCGCGCACTCGCGTGCGCATGCTCACGTCTGTGTATGCATACGTGTATCAATGTGTGTTCTATTTGTTGATAATGTTTTTTTTTTAATCTTCTTTCATCCTTATTTGATATGGAAGTTTAGACTTGTCTTCCATTCTAGCTTTAAATAAATTTGAGTCTATTTTCAAGTAGAAAACTCTAATATTGGATCACCATTGAACCTGAGATTGCAGGTCTGGAACCATGACTTTTTTTGGGAGTCCATGCAACCTGGTGGTGGCGACATGCCCAAACTTGGTGTGCTTCAGCAGATTGAAAAGGATTTTGGTTCTTTTACAAATTTCAGAGAGAAGTTTATTGATGCAGCCCTTACATTATTTGGCTCTGGCTGGGTTTGGCTTGTCTGTAAGTTCTTATTAAGTTGATATGCATTTTATTAAAGCTGAACTAATTGGTGATTTTGTTAGAGGGCTTGCAATAATAATAATCTTTAAGTTCCTTTTTTTCATTTTCTTATAAGCTAAGCTTGTATGAAATAGTACTTTTAGCTCCATGCCTCAATTATTGGAGTGCTTGGAGAATATAAATGTATTCATTTAGCCATATGTTTGTACTTCGTATAGTACCTGTGATAATCTTCGTTGTCTCATTATTTCAGTGAAGAGACAAGAGAGACGACTTGCAGTAGTTAAAACTTCAAGTGCCATTACGCCGCTTGTGTGGGATGACACGGTATGTAGATTGTAGACCTCTATCCCTATGTGCAATTTCTTGGTTTTCTTCCCAACAATTGCATTGATAATCTTTTCTTGTGCAGCCCATCATTAGTTTGGATATGTGGGAGGTAAGCCTCTCCTTCTCTCTGAGGGATCTGACTGTTAAAGTTTTGTTACTCTGGACAGTATTGATAATTCTTCTGTTTGTCTTCATGCAGCATGCTTATTATTTGGATTACAAGGTATGTAGCCCTCACTTTCACATTTTCTTTTTTCTTACTGTTAGATATTTTCTTAATGATCCTTAGGCATCTTCTGTGCAGAATGACAGAGTGAAATATGTGAATACGTTCATGAACCATCTGGTGTCTTGGAATGCGGCAATGGAACGCATGGCACGTGCAGAGTCCTTTGTGAATTTAGGCGAACCTAAGATTCCTATTGCTTGAAATATTTTTAACACCAAGAAGCTTTGGATGAATGCTATCAGAAGGCTTCCCAAGTTTGAAGCTCCTCAAAGGTAGAACTGTGGTGCAGGCATGATTAAGATTCCAGTTTCTGCTAGTTAATCACACTTATGCTACACCAATGCATCAGAAGCCCAAGTGTCGTTTCTGCGGCATCCCATATGAGATCTTCGAACTTCAGTTTGCGATATGCTGTGTTTCAGTTGAAGAGTAAAGGAGTATTTGATTGCTGCAAGTACTGATTTTCCCCCTTAGCTCCCCTCCACCCCCAACCAGAAGAAAAGCGAATCAAAGTGTTGCAATTTTGCTTGTCTTTGTTTATTTTTAACGTAGTTGAATTGAATGGTAGCTGCATTTTAAGGAAATTCCCACTGCATGTTACAGTCGGACAAATGGAAAAAAAAAGGCAAATTAAGTATTGCTTAATGCAGGTAATTTAGCTGGTGAAAAGTCTGTGATCATCTCCAAAGAAAAACAATAGGAAAAAGATTATTACCATTTTTTTATGAGAACTTGATATGAACGTTTATCTTTGGAGATCATTGCCGGAGAGGAAGTCCTAGGGTTTTGATTGTTTGGCCATTATTGTTTGAAGTCTAGGGATGCAAATGAACTAATAAGACCCACAAACCGAAGGAAAACCCATACAATGCAGCACATGAGAAATAACTTCCCTATACATAGATAATAAAATAAAAAACTTTTGCAGTGGGCGAAATGATGGATATCTTGTGGAATGATAACAAGGTTGTTTGTTTCAATTTTCATATCTAAGATGATCAGGTTATTAAAATTTTCTTTGTGAATTCTTTAGGTTTGGGTGTAGATGATTTGTTTTTAATCTGTCCGTAGAAGTGAACTTAGTACGATAAGTTATTGATCTATGATATCATTCTACTGTTTAATCTCATCATAACTTCCTGTGTTAATCCCAATACTCCCCAACTTGATCGATCATGGCAGCAACGAAGTAATTGAAGAAAATCTGTTGATCATCAGCCATCATATTCACGTAACCCCTAGTTATTGGATCCAAAGCCAACATTTGATCTATTGCCAGCAACCCAAGCCCCTTTTGAAGGTTACCATAATAGGCATTATCAAAGATAAACGGTGTGGTTAAATGATTAAGTGCAACCACAATGGGATCAAGAGTGTTGTTATTAGGACATGGAGCCGTAGCAAGACTTTGTGCATAATCTTTGTTCATGGTTGGCTTAATATCGCAAGTGTTGTTGTATCCGTAAATTCTTGGCATGAATTCCTTGCAATGAGAAAAGCCTATAGTGTGGCCACCTGATAAGGCCATCATGTCCAAGACAGATGAACCTTTGGATTTGAAGAGTGATATTAGCTGGGAGATTGTGTTGTTTACTTGGGGAGCATTTGCAGCTACTCTTGATGCCTTGGAAATCAACCCATCTCTTCTTCCTTTTGGACTTCCCGTCTTGAGGCTCTCACCTGTAAAATTTAATTGAAACAAGTTACTGGTTTGTTTGCAAATATTGGTAGTTGTGTAGGCCCAGTCCACCAACTTAGAGATGAACCCTTATGTAATTTTAGTAAGAGTCATGGTAGAGGGCCACTCAGCACATACGCCTCGGACATGCATCTAGGGTCTCGAAATTTGAGTAGTAAATTCACGGAACTTTAGTAGTACAATGTAAGGTCAGAAACAAAGGATTAAATGCTATATTATCAAGTTTATGGTGAGATTGAATACCGCATTATCAAATGAAAAATATTTAAATTCAAATTTATCAATGTAGCATTTAATTTCAAAATGACATTGACATTTATTAGTTACCATCTCGATGTGCATGTTGGGTGTAGATGCTGGTCCATTGGGTGTCCTCTAATCTTTATTCTTTTAAATAATTAAATAATATATATATATATGTATGTATTATATGTAAAAGTATGAATTTAGTGTATGATATTTGCCCCAAAAAACACCATTGCCTAATAATTATTTATTAGATTATTTTTTTTTTATTTTGCTCATAAAATTAAGATTTATTTATATTAATTATACAAATAATTCATAATTTTATATGAACAAATAATGGGTCCACAAACACTTTCTTACTATGTAATTAATTTTATTAATTTGATTATAAAAAATAAATATTGATAATAATTAAAACAATTATATTTGTTATGTATTTAAATATTTGATTAGATTTTTAACGGATTACTATAATTAAGTTCATCTGCATATTAGATTTTAGTTACACTATAGTAATATTAAATTATTTTATATGAAATATTAACTTTTGATATTATTATTTTTATAAACTAATATTTGTCCTAATTGAAATTTAAAAGATTATAATCATTAATCAACTTGTATATTTCTCTTTCTATTGAAACGATGATAAGTCGAATGAAAACTAAGCATTATTTTCACATAAAAGATGTGTAAACTTTCATATTTTAAACCCAAACTATAAGGATCCGTTTGATACATAACAAGATTATAGTGAGATTAGGATTATGATTATAATGAGATAGGATCAAGAGGATTAAAGTGAGACTATTTTAATTCTATGTTTGGTTTATGAGATTGTTAGATTGAGATTAAAATGGAATAACAAATCAAAAGATTAAAATACTCTTTTATATTTTATTATAAATCTTATATATATATATATATATATATATATATATATATATATATATATATATATATAAACCTACAGCGAGAGAAGAAAGCTCTCTTTTTTTTAGCTGTATCGTGCAAAGAGAAAAGGGAAGGAGGAAGCACGGGGAGGATGGGGGAGGGAATGAGAGAGGAAGGGGGAGGAGAGAGGTCGTGATTTGGTGAAGAAAGAGAAGGAAAAGGAAGAAGGGAGCAAGAAGAGGAGGAGGGAGAGGTGGCGCGTGGCCTGAGGCACAATCTTGGCAAGAAGGAGGAGGAGAAAGAAGGAGAGAGGAAGAATGAGGAAGGAAAGGAATGAGAGAGGAAGGTCGTACAATTTGTTGAGGAGAAGGAAGAGAGAGGAGGGGAGAGAGGAGGGGGAGAGAGGAGGAGGAGAGAGGAGAGGAAAGAGGAGGAGAGAAGAGAGGAAGGAGGAAGAGATAGCAGAGGAAAAAGGAGGAGAAGGGAGGCGCAGGGTCGAAGGGGAGGAGAGGGGAAGAAGTCAGGGGTAGGGGAGGTGGTCGAAGGGGAGGATAGGAAAGGGGAGGTGGTTGGGGGGAAGGGAGAAGGGGAGGTGTCGGGGCTGGTGGTTGTCACAGGGAAGAAGAAGAAAGAGGGAGGGGTAAAATGGTCTTGGAAAAAAAATCAATCCCATAAACTTGGGATTGATTCTGACTTAGGGAAGCTGGGACAAATTTTCAGGGATTGAGACTAATTTAGTACTAATTTAATCCCAAATGAATAGTTAGTCCCTCCAAGCAAACATGGAACTAACTGTTCATGTGAGATTAAGTTAGTCAATCCCAACTTAATCCCCCGTACCAAACTGCCCCTAAGTGTAGCACAATGAATGCAGAACAAGGGAAGAACAAGATTGATGAATGAATGAGAAAGTGAAAGTACTTTGTTAAGAAAAAGAGAGAGAGAAGGAGAAAGTACCAGATTAACCAAGTCCTTAATGGTAGGGCATTGCAATTCCAAAACTCTTTTCGCAATAAAGAAACATCATGTAACCATCTCCGGTAATCATAAATTGATTTCTAAATCTCTCTCCGCCTTGTTTCTCTCACTTGATGTGATCAACTCTGATGCATCACAACCCTAATTCCCAACCAAATTTTTTTAATCAAATTTATTTTAAATTTAATAATCAATTAGCGACGATCGATCCAATCAGAATTTATAATCAAATTCTTAAACTTTTTACTCTTTCAGGATGTTTGAAATTTTTTTATTGAAAATGTTTTCATCCAAAAATAAATGTGGGAATCAATTCAAAATAAAACAAAAAATATTTGACCTTTAACATAAAAAATAAGATCATTTATGTAATTTTAAAAACTAATGAGAAAATGTATACCAAAAATAAAAATTTAGAATTATATATAATTTTGTACTAATAAAGTTTCGTTATTTTTTTTTAAAAAAATAGTTAAATAATTAATGAAGAAAAATCCATTGGCTACATGCCTATATATGGATCAATGGCAATGGGATGGGGAGTGCCTTTCCGTTGAGGACAGAGATGAGGAAGGCACTCCCCAACTCATTTCCGTCTCTGTCCTCGACGAAGATTTCTTTTTGTTTCTGTGTTTATCATCGACGGAGATTTTCAGGACTTAAATCCTCTTCTTTTACCTGTTTATAAAATGAGATTGAGAATTCCCCATAAAAAAAATGAAGGAATTTCTCGATAACCCAAGTTTCCTTTTCTTAAAAAAATACACTTACAAAATAATAATAAATATATCATATTAATATATTCATAAACAAAAAAATAGCATAATAAGAATTAAAAATGGGATTCGTGGATTATACGGATATGATAGTGCCATCTCTTCATCCATATCTCTTAATTCGTCCGAAAATTTTCATCCTTGTTTGTTCTCATAGGATACAATTTCTTTCAAATCCAATTCCAATTCAAACACCATTCCAATTCTAATTTTATCGGATCGGGGAGTTTGGGTCCCGTAGGAGACATGGACTTTTTGCCGTCCCTAACCTCCACCTATATTATTCCGCAGTCCCTTGTTCTTAGTACTGCTAGTTTGGAGTTTCAAAACAAAAGGGCAACTTTTCAATATTAGTGCAGTACTGTGACTTAAAATGGAATCTGCTTTGCTAGCATCTTCATAATCACGGTGAAGATACGCAGAGCCCCAACTGCGGTGATAATAACTTCCAAAAGCTTTTGAGACACCACATTGTGGATGATCCTCTCCACGTTTGGGCAACTCTTACTGTAGAAATCATAGTTGAGACCTACTACATTATGTGCTCCTGTGTTGCATGGGATCAAAACCAATTGCAAGAAGAATTGTACAGTCGCAAAATGAAGAGAGAATGTGTTACGAACTAGAATTTGGGTGAATGATACTTGTTGGTGGTAATGGAGATGAATATGGATTTTGATTATGAATTGTAGGGAAAATAAAGATAATTGGCACGACTTAATGGTTAGTTACCAAGGTTAGTTACCAAACCCTGGGCAACAAATTTACCCTAAATTCTCTCTTTCCAATATTCAAGATACAATCTTGGCATACCCATTTAATTTATACTCTTTTTCTGTGGGAGTCTCAACAACTAATATGTTATCCAAATGTATTTTAGATGCATCAACAAATAGCATAAATGAAGTAGATACAAAAGAATGAGTTACTCCGGGATCAATTAATATTCTAGCATTTCTACCGAAAATAGAAACCATACAAGTCACAACATCGGGTGTAGCCTGGGAATCTTGCTGGGTAATGATATAAACACAACTCCACCCTTGCTGACCTTGACTTGCATTTCCTCTCTACTACAGTCCCTCGACCTTGAGTTCCACTTCTACCACCTCCAAATCCACTACCTCGACTCGGTTGGCCTCTACTAGAACCCCCTGCAGTACTCATATTGCCAGGTGATTTAAACTTTGACCAACACTCTGAGCCCACATGGCCACTATGACCGCAGAAAAATCATATACTACTTTGTAACATAGGACAAACCCTAGGGCGATGTCGAGTTAAACCACAATGACAACACTCTGAGCCCACATGGCCACTATGACCGTAGAAAAATCATATACTACTTTGTAACATAGGACAATCCCTAGGGCGATGCCGAGTTAAACCACAACAATGGCACAACCCGTTAGGGTAGTTCCGAGAAAAAATGGCTCACCTGACCACATTGGAAACAAGCCCTATAACTTGATCTTGAGACCACATTACCTCCTCTGCCTTGAGTACCTACTCCTCTGCTTTGACCTCCCATTGGTATCGACTATCTTACGATTCTTTGACTTATTCCTGTCGAACTATATACAACCAATTTTGTCGGTATATTCTATTGATTTTGATTCATCACGATAGGTTTACTCCCCACACTTTGTCCCCCTTAAGTAACTGATCTACTTTTCTGAAGAGGACGATCACCTTGAATTCCAAATCCATAACCACTCTCCCTAACACCTTTCGACCTACCTCTTTTTTGCCTTTCACGCCGTCCTTTTCACTCTATTACATCATTTTCTGCCGTAACACTTCATCAACTAATCTTGCATAAGTGGGAAGTTCTAAACAAGAAAGCCGAAGGCGAATGTCATAATTTAAATCATTAAGAAATTGTTTGCACTTCTTTTCCTCTATATTCACCATTTCAGGGACAAACGAGATAAGGTAATAAATCTCCCGTCATACTGAGTCATTGACATGCTATGCTGCTTCAAGTGAATGAAATCCTTCTCTAGTTGAGCTTTGACAGTTTCAGAGAAATGTTTCTCGAAGAATACGTTCTTAAATCTTTCCTAATCAAAGGTCAATCCATATCTCCACTTAATCTAGGTAAGATGTTCTCCCACCAATTTGATGCTTCTCTTTCTAATTTGAATGATGAAAAGCCACTTTTTGCAATTCAGTAAATGGTAATACTCTAAAAAGGTGTTCCATCTTCTTGATCCATTCCTCTGCGTCTAAGGGGTTATCAGCACTATTGAAACCTGATGGTATCAATTTTTTAAACCAGGCAAACAAATCTCCCCCTATTTCCTAGCTCATGTCTTCTTCCCTTACTTGAACACCACACTCTTTAGGAGCTCTTGTTTGACCTTCAAATAATTTAGGAGCTTGTTTATCTTATCCTTCCAACCAGTGCTCCAATTCTCCAATTCTTCCCAATGCTTGGGCTAGGGTTTCTTATAATTCATCCCTCTCAACAGTAGTATCCTTAGCAATCCTACCAATAGCACAAGTTGCACTACCAACATATTCCTTTTCAGGGACTTTAGGTTCCACATGAACATCAACCCTACACAAAAGGGGCCGTCCACACCCCTGAGTTAGGACATTACCCCTTCTTTGGGTACGTCCTGCACCCTTACCTCTACCTCTATTCCTTCCACGTGGCATCCTCGAACCCTACACGAAAGAACTTATTTAGAAATGACAACACTAGACTCAGAAAGTCTACAAAATTTTAAACTTAAAGTTCTATTACCAAAAATGTAACGACCCATCCCGAGCGGGCCCTAGTCGAAACGACATCCTTATTGTTCAGAATTGAGCACTTCGATGAATATAATGTGAATAAAATCTAACACAAACGTAGGATAATATATATGTCATAATAAGCATGTACAACTTCGATCTATAATATAATCCTTTAACTTTACAAAAAAGGCCTCTCAAAAGGCGTAAATTTCAAAATATACAACTTAATACAAAATATTAACTTCTACTAAAAAAAGGGGTTGAGTAAAGATACCAGCACACAGACCCACCTAGAGATTTCTTCCTTTCTTATTCACTTACAGTTCAAGGTCCTCAAATAATCTTCCTGAAATAATAAAAGGGAGGGGGTGAGCTAAAAAGCTCAGCGAGTAGTCACCTTACTCGGAGTAACCAAAGAATTCCATTTATATAATCCCTTGTGGGTAATTTAGTACATGACTCACATTCTACACAATTGCCTCTTATTATGAGTATAAGCAAATTGTAATACTCATAGATTTTGAGTATACAACTCAAATATATGATTTAATACAACATAATGTACTCCTTTAATCACTTCAAGATTTTTACCCTTTCAAACATCAAAATGTCTCCCATTAAATAAAATTATATCCTCCCTCTACCCCTTACCGAGTGAGGTCTTTACTCCTCAATAACACAGACCTCCTCCCTGCCTCTTACCAGATGGAATTCTACTACTTAAGATACTGGGATTTCCTCCCTACCCCTTATCGGGTGGAATTTACATAATCCCTTAATTAATCCATTCATTTCACATTACACAATAACAACAAAATTAATATAACAAGTATAAAGCATTCTTGTAATATAATTTCTCAATACAAAATCAATGAACTAATTACTTTCAATATCCCCCAAACATATCGAGTTCAAATATACAAGTGTTATTTATAAACATCTCATATTCTTTCAATCTTTAAATCTATAATACCTAAAATACCTAAATCCTCATAATCATGTATAATCCAAGCTTTTAATTTCATTTAAGATTCTCACACTTACTAGGAATAAGGTGATACTCATATTGGAGAATAAGCTTTTACTCTCGAATCACATTCTTTCCCTTAGAACGTTCCTAAAATACACCTAAAGAATTTATCGATTACAATCAACCACTGAGGTATATCTAATTACAAATCAATTATTCAAGTCAAGAAATCAAGATAAACTATTTATTTCATCTAGTTATTCCTAAAGACTTGTGATTTGAAAGAAAATGAAGAAATTTTTGTAAAAAAAAAAATGAAAATAGGGTTGCACAATCAACTGTCCTTCTTGCACACTCGACTGTAGGACTTCCAGAGAGTTTCACAGTTGACTGTTTAACTCCAAAGTCGACTATGAGTTCTCGAAAAGAGAATTACAGTTAGCTTTCTATTTGCTTAATCGACTATGTTAAGGACCAGAACTATCTGCCTTTTTCACAGTCAACTGTGCAATCGCCACAGTCGACTGTCTTGAGGTCTGAAACCCAAAAACGTGCGAAATCTTTACCTTTTATTTTCAAAAACTAAATCAATCCTTCATAAAGCCTCAAATTCTTTTGAGATACAAGTTTTCTAAGAACTTGAATCAATTTTCTTCATTACCCATGACAAATTTCTTAAGTTAAAACTCTCCAAATCCACAACCAAGCACAAAACTCTTTTCTTCAAACCAAAAATCTAACTTTTCTTAAACTCTTTATTGAATACAATTTAAATTCAAAAATATTGAAACAAAACCTAAGGGGTCTTGACTAATGTAGTATAGAAATGAAAAGAAGACAACTTACTTGAGATCTTTGCACTTGAAACTCACTAAAAACCAAAGGGAAAAGAGAAATAGAAAAAAGCTAAAGTGTTTTCTTGAAAAGGAAAAATGAAGAGCTAAAAAATGAAAAACTCTCCTGTCCTTTATCCATTTATACTGCTTACTAAAATAAAATGGCTAGGTCACTAAATAATTAAATTAAAAGAAAGAGATAGACTCTATGATAAAAGCTTTAATGTTTGATTTAGTTTTCCAAACTAAGAATCTGAACTTTTCCTTAGCTCAGAGATTTCTTGATACTGAGAAGTCTGGAACTATTGAAGATTATCCATTTTGGTTTGGAGAGTCTTCACATGTTCCTCTATTTTGTTGTAGTTTCTGGTGCCTTCTGCCATGACAATGGTACGGGTTGTATAGTGAAAGAAATGAGGGGGTTGGTTCTTGGAAGAAAAAAAATTAAGAAGGGAAAATGAAAGCACCAATGTTAGGATGGGACTAAAAGAAGAAGAGAAAACAGAAGAAAAATTAAGAAAGGAAGAACAAAAAGATTGGAAAGAAAAAGGAAGAAAGAAGGAAGAATGATTTAGGTTTGAAATCTAAAAAGGAAAGCCATTTTCCAAGTAAGTGGAAAGCTCAAAAATAATTTCAAAGAAATGTCTCAAAGGATTATTATTAAAAAAAATGTCTTTATAGAAACATGAATAAAATTATTTATACAAGTTGTCCTTAAGCTAGTAAGAAAGTTACAGCTCTAA
The DNA here is from genome assembly GCA_023935145.1 of Bretschneidera sinensis. Classification (NCBI taxonomy): domain Eukaryota; kingdom Viridiplantae; phylum Streptophyta; class Magnoliopsida; order Brassicales; family Akaniaceae; genus Bretschneidera; species Bretschneidera sinensis. Next base: position 3,593,216 of record CM043705.1, read on the forward strand.
CTAACAGTAATAGAATTCTAACAACCCTCTAACTGTTTGTTATACTACTAGACTTAAGTGCTTTGATCGGTGCACTTTTCTTAAGTGTAGGTACTCTTCTAGGAACAGTGTGCACCTGATCTATGCTATGCTCAATAGTGTGCACTGGTTCCTGGTCTGTAACAACTTGCCACACACAAGATAGAACATAGACTTTTTATATTTTTGCATATAAAAGATAGACCATAGACTAGTTGTGTTTTTGCACATATAAAATAGACCAAGATCCTCATCGTTGATAGTGAAGCGATGAAAGATCAAAGACCAATCACCTTTATAGCTACATTTCTTCTTCGCATGTTTGTCATTAATGGTTGGAAATAATTTTTTCCACATATTTGTTGAACTACGCTTGGTCTCATCCCTAACGGGGTACATAGGTAACTCATAAAGTTGAGTGCGACTATACTTGTGTGTATCTGATTGATTGAATGTTCATCATTTGCAAGCTTTCCCCAATCGTTGCTTACAAGAGAGAAAAAAATAATTTCTCTATGCCTTTGAGTGATACATACATAATCATGTATGTACCCTCAAGTAGACACCCAATTTTGCATCCTTTTCGTAATCAACAATTAATTTTTTCTTGAACCTTAGTGAAAAGAACTAAGATGGTTATTCAGGTCTATGATCGAGGTATGATCTTTTTAGAGTTCTATGTTTTCTATAATTAAGATATAATTTAAAATAAAATAAAGAAAATGATTAAAGTCAGGAAGATAAAAAGGCCAAAATCTCTTATTTTGAGTATCTGTTTATCAAGGTTAATACTTTTTTACTCATAAAACACAAGACATTTTCCTATTTTAGAGTAATACAAATTTTAATTATTTTTCCAATGATATATTGTGGGAATTTATGTGATAAGATATGAGTGAGAACTTATTTATTTATCGAAATAGGTTCGAAACTGGTCAGTTTTAGTGCGACAGATCTCATTTAAAATAGGTAACGAATTTTGATGTGAGATCAATTCAACTTGAAATTAGACTCCCTAATATTTTCAAGAGTTATAAATAGGCCTTCTAACTCATTTAGATGACCCCATATGGTCCGTTTGAATTTAGAGTTCTAAAATTTGAAAATTTTTCTATTCAAAGCAGTAATTCAATTTTAGAAATTGCCTCAATGGATGTTTCTCTGCCTCCAAGTCGGCCATGCATGATTTCTAACCCTAATAGAACCTTTTTAAACTTATAAATACTCCTTTATAACACCCTTTAAAGAACCTTTGGCTGAGTATATATTGAATTTTCGGATTTTGAGATAATTAGTGAGAGAATGTGCCATAAACTTCAATTTTAGTGAGAGAAACATCAAAAACTTGAGCCTAATACTAATTCCCTAAAGTCAAAATTTTATTGTCCAAAGAAGAAAAAAATAACCAAAATCAAGTAATCTCTTATCATAGCAACAAAGAACAAAGCGAAGAATCATCATGGAATTGTAAATCGCTCAAGAACGAGCGTCTTCTTAAGAGGAGAAAGGAGACCATCCCATCCCCTATTCGGAGAAAGAGAAAAGTTTCATGATTCTTTTTGTACATTCTATAATACTTAAGAAAGATATCAAAACATTTCTATGATCTTCACAAGCATCTAAGCACGCTTCGAAGGTAGAATTCAATATTTTTTCTTACAAAGTTCTTTAAATTTAATTTTTCTTCATATAGTTCATCTTTATAAATTGATTACTTATTTCATTGAGTGTTTTTTTATCATTTGATAAATCAAGATTGATAATGTGTTAGTTTAGAAGACAATTTACATGTTTAGATAATTTAAAACTCATTAGAAAACCCTAAAAAAATAAAATAAAAAACCTAAACTAGTTGAAGTTGGAAGAGGTTTGTTTGATTCCAAACTTGTTTGTATGATTTATATAATGTATCCAAACAATATAGAAACATGTTTTATTATTTTAAATCATAAATTAATATGTTTTAATGATCATGAAGTTGAAACCCTAAAAAAAGCATGCTTTGATGATGATTTTGTGATTTGGGATGCTGAAGTATGTTTTAATTGTTTATGGATGTTATATAAAGATAATAAGTATGTTAAAGTTTCTATCTTTTTTTATGGTGATCACTCCATGGTATTATCTTACAATGATATGTATGCTCCCATTTCCTTATCTTGTGTCTTTCATAAACTACATGTTTAATAATTAGATTCTCCATAATTTTATGCTCAAATTGATGTTAAATAATTGTTGTTCATGCTATGAAAACATGATAAACTATGTTTTGGTTGAGAATGTGTCACATTTTTGCAGCTTGATGAGATAACATGCTCTATTTAATGATTTCATACTCAATTATATATTTCTGTTTGAGCTATGTGCTTGAATGGGTGGATTAGTTATTGTTTTACTTGTTTTATATCATGGATGACTTTAATTGTTTATTTTATGATTTATAGATGAATTATTTTTTATGCATATATTGCTATAGGAATGGAGTCAAATTACTTTTCTACTTATGAATTTCCATGGATGGATTTATTTAATGTTTTTTCTCAACTTTTGAGAATGTAAACCGTGGTTAGGCACATTTTTTTTAATTATCTATATTTCCTTGTAATTTTTAGTTATTTATTTATTTTTGAGATGTAAGTCGTGGTTAGGCACCTTTATTTTTCCCTCTATTCCCTGTAATTTTCACAATTTATTTTCTTTCACTCTTTAATTGCTTTATAATTGTTATGGATGGATGCATGCTCATAATATTATATGTCTCTTCATTATTTCATATCATTGTGTGCGTGTGTGACCATTGAAAAACGAAATGATTAATCTAAATTAATTAAAAGGACTCTAAGGCCAATCAAGGTCAAGGTACACTTGGGCCGTTCATTTGTGACATTTCCATTGCGTACCCAATCTCAGAACTCAAATCACTAATCATATAAAGACCAATAGAAATTTTGTTTCTTGGTCCCTAAAACCAAGTAACGACTCTTTAATGTGATTAACCACCAATGGCCTTCTCTCATTGGCACGTCCCTAGGAATTATGAATTATCCATTTAAAGAGACATTATATCCATTTGGATTGTCCTTTTAATATAGAACTTTGGGAATATAAAGTGGAACAAAAGTGAAGCATGAATTCATGTATTCATAGCTACCAGTTTCTTACTCAAGTAATACACAACTCTCTCTTTCTTATCCCCTTATTCTTGTGCCAGCATGGCACCCATGGCTATACTGGTGACTGAAAAATATAAGATGTCACGACCCAAACCCATAAGACTACCCTTATAAGTCTAGGATGTGCAATCAAATTTATTATTTTATTTTACTATAAATTCATTTTTCACATTTTTATCCTCTACTGTTATCTCAATAAAAACCTCCAGTTTTATCTTCTCATTATTTATCCATGAGATATATATTACAAACCATATCAAATTTATCAAACTTTACAACATCACCAGAAAATAATTACAATAACCAACAGCCAGAGGAGAAGATGCCAAAGATACCACCCAAATCAGAAGATGCATCTAATGGGAAAAAAAATGTCTAATGCTCCTCGAAACCTAGTCATTTCAATATAAAAAATGACCAGTCAACTTTTAAAGCCGATATGAGTTTAAACTACCAAAATTCAATTCTCATACATCAAGAAATCACATTTAATGTATAAAAAAGTTAAAACACAACTTTGCATTTAATTCAAACACAAATCATTATTCATCATTTTTAAAAAAATCATCATGAAACAATGCTGAAAATCATCAAATATTTCTTTTCATCATCTCAAATCTCACAAGTAATCAAATCGTCTCATTTCTTGGGCTGGTTTCCAAAAAGCAAGTATACACAGAATCAATATATATATATGTCATCATCCTGTATCCCCATATAGTAGGACACATATGATAACTGTCCCCATCCAGTAGGACACGTACCCAGATACAAAAAATCAAACAGTAGCTGAGGTCAGAGTAATCTCTAGGGCATATCCTTTTTATCCTATCGTATATCCATCTAGCAGAATACTTGTATCCTCATCCAACAAGATTTGTACATAATATTTTTAAAGTTGGTGCATACTTTACGAGACCAGATCTGTAGAACCTCGGACGACCACGGGGGTCCCACTCCTCGGTGAGCAGGCCTTGTACATGAGTTGGGTCTGGTTTTTTGCTTGGTGATTTTGGCTTGGGCCCACGAATAGCCGTAGTTCTGCAGCAGGGTGGAAATCCTAATTAGATCCTAATTAGGGTGCCTTAAGTTGCTTATAAATACTCTTTATGTACTGAGCATACATAGTAACGAGAGATTTGTGAGATTGATTATAGTGAAACTTTTGGCAGGACATAACCCTATTCTGGGGTGAACCTGGGTAAATCTTGTCTTCTTTTCTTTCTATTTATAATTTGTATAATTAACAGGTCTCGAATCATTTAATTGGTATCAGAGCCTTATGTTCGAGGATTAATGATCAGAGATATCAATTGGATCACGGATTGAAATTGATAAGTTCGAAGGGAAGAGCTTCGAGTTATGAAAACTGAAGAAGGAGAATCTACTTATGGATAAGGATCTGTGGATGGTGATAGTCAATGACATACCAAAGAGTACGACATCCACGGCAGAGGCATCGCTAGTGGTGGTTTTGATGTCATCTTCGGTGACCATCACAGAGTGAGAGAAGCTCGATCGGAAAGCACGAAGTCTAATTCAACTGTGCTTGGCCGATTCTATCCTGATAAATGTTTTTGGAGAAAAACTGCAAAAGATCTCTGGAAGAAGCTAGAAATCCTTTATCAGAGTAAATCTATGGTAAACAAATTGTTTATGTAGAAAAAGTTGTACAACCTTCGGAAGGTTGAGGGCGATTCTTTTTTTGTTCATCTACATGAGTTTAACACTTTGATAGGTTAATTATTATCTATCAGTGTTGATGTGATGGATGACGATAAGGCTATTATGCTGCTCTGTTCACTGCTTGATTCGTGGGATAACTTGATAGTTGCGATTGGTAGTGGTACGACTGATCTGTCTTTTGAGAATGTTGTGGCAGCCTTATTGTTTAAAGGATGAGTGATAGGGTATAGAGAACTCGTCAAAAGAGACCTTATCTATGAGAGGGCGAACCCATGATAAAGACTACAAGTGGTCTGGTGATAAACTCAAGTTTAGGGGAAGATCGAAAAGTAGGGATAAATCTGGGTTGAAGTGTTGGAAGTGTAGGAAGCTTGGGCATCTAAAGAAGGATTGTAGAAGTAAGAGTATGAACCTTGAAAAATGGACATGCGAGAGATCAGCTTCAGGAAACAAGGACCAGTGTGATGATGATGATGCTGATGACTTAAATATGGTATCTTGTTTGGCTCAATCAGATCAGAGTGTTTAAATAATTGACATAAGAGCATCATTTCACATAACACCTCATAAGGACTGCTTTCGTGAGTATGAAACCTTTTATAGGGGAAACATTTTATTGGGAGATAACTCTCTGGTGAAAATTATTGGTCGTGGGAAGGTAAAGTTGAGGATGAATGATGGAATGGTCAGAACACTTCTAGGCAGGATGCATATTCTGAGTCTCAGCAGAAACCCAATGTCAGTAAGCAAGATGGTAGATGGGGGAGTAAATTTTAGCTGTGACAAAAATTCATGCAAGATGACTCATGGATCATTAGTAATTTCACTAGGTCTTCGGTATGGTACGTTGTACAAGCTGCTAGGAAGTATAGTACAAAGTCAGTGCAGTTGAGGTTTTATCTTTGAGAATGCGACTGATGATGAGGCGACGTCCTCTATGTTGTGGCATCAAAGGCTTGGGCCTATCGGTGAAAAGAGACTATCTAATTTATTGTTAAAGCAGATGGTGAAGGGAGTCCCATATTGGTCCATGGGATTCGGTTTCTGTGAGCACTATCTACATAACAAGCATAACCGTGTGAGTTTTAAGTCCGCTGGCACGAGGGCAAAGAGTATTCTGGATTTAATACATAGTGATGTGTTTGGGCCAGTTTCGATCCAATCTCTTTGAAAATCAAGGTATTATGTCTATTTCATTGATGATTTTTCAAGGTATGCATGATTTCTTCATGAAGAGTAAAACTGAAGCATTTGATAAGTTCTGTGAGTTTAAAGCATTAGTAGAAAATCAGATAGAAAGAAAGATAAAGGTAGAATAGATAATAGAGGGGAATTTTAGTCAAATAAGTTTGAGCAATTCTATGTGGCAAGTGGCATTGCAAAACAGAAAACAACTCCATTTACACCTTAGCAGAATGAGTTGGCCGATAAACTTAACCAGTCACTCATAGAGAAATCGAGGAGTATGTTGAGTTGTGCAGGCTTAGAGCTGAAGTTTTGGGTAGAGGCAATTGCTACAACATGCTATTTGAAGAACAGGTCACATATATCAGCTTTGCAAGATCAGACACCGTTTGAGGCACTATTCGGGAAGAAGCCGAGTTTGGTTCATGTTAGGGTATTTGGGTGTGATGCTTATATGCATGTGCCAACAGAAAATATTAACAAAGAAAATCAGTGAGGTGCATTTTCATTGGTTATAAAGATGGGTCAAGGGGTATAAATTATGGAATCCAGAAAACAATAGTACAGTTTATAGCAAAGATGTTGTGTTTAAGGAAACACAAAGGGATGTGACAGCTGTCTAAGATGTACCAGAATAGTCAAAGTAGGTTCAGATTGATTTTAGTCCAGGAGATAAAGAGTGGGAGACTACCCCACAGACTGTATCAGATACTTTAGATTCTGAGTTAGTTGGGTCTGAGCACGATATTCATGTTTCTGATGTAGAGGATGAGGATTCAGATGCTGGCTCGAGGGTAGAGATCACGCCTATCATAAAACGATCCACACGAGTTAGGAGACCACCCATCAGGTATTCCTCTAGTGCTTGTAGTGCATTATATGCTTTAAATATTACTGGTGATGATCCTAGCACAGTGAAAGAGGCAAGGACCTTGGAGGATTCAAATCTGTGGGAGGTTGCTATGAAAGAGGAGATGCAGGCACTGGACAGGAATGAAACATGGAGCCTTGTGAAATTACCTAGAGATAGGAAGACAATTGGGTGCAAATGGGTTTTCAAGAAAAAAAACCAATGTAGATGGAATGGTAGAAAAGTACAAGGCACGTCTGGTTGCAAAAGAATACTCACAAATGGAGGGAATTGACTATGGTGAGATATTTTCCCCGGTAGCAAAGTTGACATCTATCATATTTGTCTTATCCATGACAGCTGCTTATGATCTAGAGGTTGAGGACCTGGTTGTGAAGATAACTTTCCTTTATGGTGACTTAAAGGAATAAATTTACATGAAACAGCCTGAAGGCTTTGTGAGCAAAAGCAAGGAAGAGTAGGTATGTAAATTGAAGAATTCTTTGTATAGATTAAAGTAGTCACCACGGATGTGGTACCAGAGGTTTGATACATATGCCATTCAGCTTGGGTTCACTTATAGCTATGCTGATCACCACGTTTATATGAAAAAGTTAGGGGTTGATTTTGTCATTTTAACCTTGTATGTTGATGATATACTGTTGATTAGAAATAATAGGAAGATGATTAGCATTGTGAAGGCATTGTTGACAAGGCAGTTTGACATGAAAAACCTAGGGCTAGCAAACTTTATCTTGGGTATGCAAATAAAGAGGGAACGTGAAAATTGAAAACTGTGGCTAAGTCAGAATAAGTATATTGAAGAAGTGTTGAAGAAATTCAACATGTCTGACAGCAAACTGGTAGGGACTCCCATGCCTTTGGGAACCAAGTTATCTGCGGAACAATGTTCAAAGATGGAGGAAGAAGCTAAAGAGATGGCGCACGTACCATATGCTAGTGCGGTTGGAAACTTGATGTACGCCATGGTGTGTACGAGACCAGATATTTCCCAAGCAGTGGGAGTATTGAGCAGATATGTGTCTAATCCTGGGAAAGAGTATTGGATTGCAATCAAAAGAGTTCTTAGATATCTTCATGGCACATCAGAGTTTGCATTGTGTTATGGAGGTATGGAAGGTAAGAAGAATCTTGATATTGTAGGATCAGTTGATGCTAACTAGGGAGGAGACATTGATAGTAAGATGTCTACAAGCAAATATGTGTTCAATCTATTTGGTGGGGCGGTGAGTTGGATGTGTAAGAGACAAAGTTTTGTTGCTCTTTCATCCATAGAAACAGAGTATATGGCAAAAACTCATGCTGGAAAAGAAGAGGTTTGGCTTTAAAGATTGTGTGCTGAGCTTGAGTTTAACCAATGAACAGTGAAGGCCAAATGTGACAATCAATGTGCTATCTTCTTAGCAAAGAATCCTGCATTTCATTCACGGATGAAGCACATTGATATCCAATATCACTTTATCCAGGAAAAGATTGAAGAAAATGTGATAATCTTGGAGAAAGTCGATACAATAGTGAACAAATAAGATTTCTTGACTAAAACAGTTAGTCTAGCAAAGTTTGAGTGGTGTGCTATTGAGATCATCTTGAAAAAATTGAGTTCTGGGAAGTTTTCCATGTGTGTGAAGTATTTACCCAATGGGAGATTGTTAGAGTTTGTGCATACTTCACGGGACCAGATCTGTAGAACCCCGGACGACCATAGGAGTCTCGCTCCCTAGTGAGCAGGCCCTGTACATGAGTGATAAGTGCATAAATATTCATATTTAAGCCCTTTAATTTACAATCGTTAAGCTCTTAGTTTGTGTTATTTCATTTTGTTTTATTTCCTTAATGTGTTTTCTATGTTTTTATAGGTTTTTGGAGAAAATGAAGCATTTTGGAAAAATCAAGCTTGAAGAGCAGATCTGGGGCAAAGCTTGAATCTGGTAAAGTGATCGAGTGCAGGAGACCTGCGATCGGGCGCAACAGTGCTCAAGCACCCAAGCCAAGGATTGAGCGCACTTGCGCTCCCGCGCTCAAGAAGAAGGCTCGAGCGCACCTGCACAAGAGCGCACCACTCTGTGATCGAGCGCACACGCGTATCAGTAAATATTAAAACTGCTGGTCCTATTTTGGAAATAAGTTAGAGTTTTGTTTGAAGGGTTTTAGGGATTTCAGATGTTCTTAAACTTAATAAATAGGCCTATAAACACAGAAAGAGGAGGTGGGAGGAGGCTAGAGGAGGTCGAAAGAGGCCAAAGGCCAGATGAGATTTTGCAGAAGAATTAACGACTCTTCAAGGAAGCTCTCTCGGGTTTATTCCTTTCTTTCTATGTTACCTTATGAAGATGTTTAACATCAAACTCATGCATATAATTTACTAGTAGGGCTTGATTGAAGCCCCGATTATGTTTACTCAATAATTCAGTATTGGCGCCTTTACGATATTTGTATTATGATGCTTAACTTGATTAATTCTTGTTTTCGTGAATTCCTCATATGTGTTTGCTTGATCAACATATGCATGTGGTATGGACTAGTTAGTTAAATCAATTTGGATACCGAGTCCAAGGTTTAACAATAGTAACAAAAGAAATCCACGCCGGGTTCTTGGGTTAATCAACATGGGAAACCGGGAGTATATACCATGCCCTAGGTCTCATGTGTTTGTTGATTTCCATAGATATTATGTTTTCTTAAGGAACAACTTAGTATACACCATGCCTAACTCGATGCTTAGGGAAATTAATAGCTTAAGGAGTATACACCATACCCTTAGGTTGACAACATTAGGTATTCATAGGTGATTAAAGCATTGGCATATTGTTTTTTTATGGAAGCATGATTAGTGGTGGATATCAAAGCCCTACATTTATATCATTATTGAATCTAATTTATTTGCTCGTTTTATATTGCGAAATTAATTTTAAATCGAAATTTACCAGTCCCTGTGGAAATGATCTCGCGCTTGCACACTATACTACTATGTTGACCTTGTGCACTTGTAAGTAAAACTTTAATTATTTGCTTATTAATTTAGGTAGATTTTTGTACAACAAGTTTTTGGCACCGTTGCCAGGGATTGCATTAAATTTTGTTTAGAATTATTTTTCGTTTAGTTTTATTATTTTGTTTTGTTTTATTTTAATAAAAAATCTAATTTTTATCTTCTTTTTGTTTTTATGTTTTTGCTTCAGGTCTGCAGCAGTGCAGTTCCTGGCACTACGATCGAGCGACAGCTACTGTGATTGAGCGCAGTACTAGGAGTGATTGAGCGCAAGTCCAGTGTACTGAAAGTGCTACATTGAAGCGTTTCAGCTGATTCATGCAAGGGCTTCGATCCAGGAATCCAACCATCTTTCCACTAGACACAGAGATTGAGCAGACCATTCGACAAAGGCCTAGAGACAACGTTGAGGAGGAAGAAGAAGAATTTAAAGGAGAGGCATTGATGGCGGAACAGCAGTGAGCAGTTGCACTGTCTGGCTGAAGACGTAAAACTTAGCGCTCATGAGAGGCACTCTACTACATATCCTTTATGTTTTTATTGTTTTTCATATTTCTTGTTACTGTTTATTTTTAGTATTTTTTGTTTTCCAGTATTATTTTAGTGTTTATTTTTCATGGACAGCGCGTACTTCAATTCAAGTTTGGGGGTATGCTACGAGCCATGCCAGTCCAGCTAGTTCTCCATCTCCCATGTCAGCTCTTTCTATATTATTCACATATTGGGGAAAATGTGCAATTTAAGTTTGGGGGTATGGGAGACACATTACACACACAAATTGTCCCAATTTTTTTTTTTTCGTTTAAAGAGAAAATAAATGCATGTTCATGTTGTTTTGAATTTTTTGTTGATCTTAACAAATATTGTGATGTGATTTCATTAGAAAGCTTAAAATCTTGAACATATGATCTGATGATAGAATTTTAAAGTTTAGTTACTTACTTTAGGCATTTGAGAATTCACATGTTTGATCTAATCTGACATGAGCACATTAGCACATAATTGTGTGACGTATGACATGTGATTTTAATGTGTATGTTCCATGGCTTAGTTGAAACCGGATGACTTGTTGGATGGACACTTTGGCATAGAAAAGTAAAACAAAAAAAATTGCACAAAAAGTGAAAAATGCTCATAATGATCATTGATAAACTTTCCACTAAGCAACTGGACCTCTTGCCTCAGTAAGCAGTGAGTGTTCACGTCAAAAGGTGGGAATTTTGCTCATAATAATCATTGATAAACTCTCCACTAAGTAACTGGACCTCCTGCCTCAGTAAGCAGTGAGTGTTCACGTCAAAATGTGGGAATTTTGCTTGGTTGCATTAAGGCCAGTTTAGTTTCGTAGCTTTTTTTTACTCGAGTTAGTAAGTCCTTAGGGGTGTCTTTACACCTAATACCCTAAACCATCTAGTTTGGGAGTCATTGACTCAACACTCGCTACATGAGTCAATTAGAAAGCTTAAGGGAACTAAACATAGCAGAGTATCATAAGAAAAGAAAGAAGGAAATAAAACTATGCCATGGTTGTTCATTCTGATTGGAAATTCGGTGAATCTTGAGACATGGAGACATTGCACATTGGAATTATTTGGAAGTTTCATATTTATGTGCTAATTCATTTTACACTGATTCGGACTTGTGATGTCTTAGCCAGCCTCTTGTAAGTAATTAGATTTTAAAATTCCTATTCATTGCGAAGATGGGTTTATATTTTTAAGCTTGCTCATGAATGAACATCATGATTTTGTGTGATACTTAAATTTTTGGATACCATGAAAGATGGATTTATCTTTGTGTTCTTTGTTTTTCATTTAGTTTTTAGCTTCATATTGCTAAGGGACTAGCAATATGTAAGTTTGGGGGGTGTGATAAGTGCTTAAATATTCATATTTAAGCTCCTTATTTTACATTTGTTAAGCTCTTAGTTTGTGTTATTTCATTCTGTTTTATTTCCTTTCTGTGTTTTCTCTGTTTTTATAGGTTTTTGGAGAAAATAAAGCATTTTGGAAATATCAAGCTTGAAGAGCGGATATAGGGAAAAGTTGGAATTTGGTAGAACGATCGAGTGCAACAGCACTCAAGTGCCCAAGCCAAGGATTGAGTGCACCTGCGCTTGTGCGTGCAAGAAGAAGGCTCGAGTGCACCACTCTGTGATTGAGCGCACACGTGCATCAGTAAATATTAAAACTACTGTTCCTATTTTGGAAATAAGTTAGAGTTTTGTTTGGCGGGTTTTAAGGTTTCCAGATATTCCAAGACTCTATAAATAGGCCTGTAAACACAGAAAAAGAAGGTCGGAGGAGGCCAGAGGAGGTCAGAGGCCAGGAGAGATTTTGCAGAAGAATTGACGACTCTTCAAGGAAGCTCTCTCGGGTTTATTTTTTTCTTTCTATGTTACCTTATGAAGATGTTTAACATCAAACTCATGTGTAACTAATTTATTAGTAGGGCTTAATTGAAGCCCTGATTATGTTTACTCAATAATTCAGTATTGACGTATTTGCGATATTTATATTATGATGTTTAACTTGGTTAATTCTTGTTTTCGTGAATTTCTCATATGTGTTTGCCTAATCAACATATGCATGTGGTATGGACTAGTTAGTTAAATCAATTTGGATGACCGAGTCCTGGGTTTAGCAATAGTAACAAAAGAAATCCATACCGGGTTTTTGGGTTAATCAACATGGGAAACCGGGAGTATATACCCTCTATGTCTCATGTGTTTGTCAATTTCTACAGATATTATGCCTTCTTAAAGAACAACTTAGTGTACACCATACTAAATCCTTTAAGAAAGAAAAGAGTTAGAGTATACACCATGCCTAACTCGCTGCTTAGGGAAATCAATAGCTTAAGGAATATACACCATGCCCTTAGATTGACAACATTAGGTATTCATAGGTGATTAAAGCATTGGCATATTGTTTTATTGTGGAAGCATGATTAGTGGTGGATATCAAAGCCCTACACTTATATCATTATCGAATCTAATTCATTTGTTCTTCTCTCGTTTTATATTGCGAAATTAATTTTAAATCAAAATTTACCAATCCCTATGGAAATGATCTCACACTTGCACACTATACTACTATGTTGACCTTGTGCACTTGCAAGTAAAACTTCAATTATTTGCTTATTAATTTAGGTAGATTTTTGCACAACAATGAGTTGGGTCTGGTTTTTTGCTTGGCAGTTTGGGCTTGGGCCCATGAATAGCTGTAGTTCTGCAGCAGGGCGAAAATCCTAATTAGACTCTAATTAGGGCGTCTTAAGTTGCTTGTAAATACTTTCTATGTACTAAGCATACATTGTAACGAGAGATTTGTGAGATTGATTATAATGAAACTTATGACATGGCGTAGCCCTATTCTGGGGTAAACTTGGGTAAATCTTTTCTTCTTTTCTTTCTGTTTCTAATTCGTGTGATTGACATGTCTCAAATCATTCAAATACAATATAATAAATTTTGTCGTCTAGTAGGAAACTTCTGTGTATTATTACAATATCAACACCAAACTCATTCTCATCATTTCAATAACAATTTCATTTTGGACTCTCTGATAAATCATATCCAAAACTTCACATAAGCATTTTAATTCAGCAAATTCAATTTTTCTCACAATTCATTCAAAAATGACCAACTATATCAAATCAGAGATAATAATTCATATTTTTCACAAATCATTTCAAATACACAATTTACCTTTTTTCTCAAACAGTTCATAAATTCAAGCATAGAACACAGTTTTACCACTTGAAAAGCAAATGAGAATTTATGTATAGTTTGGTAGTAAAAACTCAACTCAACGACACACAGTTCATATATTTTTCACAAATTAGGATTACTCAAACCTGCTCCTAACCAGTATTACTATCTTATAATTTGATCTAAATCCTTATAATGAGTTAAATACATATATATTTCCTATAATAATAAATCTAATTTCATCTAGTATATTTGTGTAAAAAAAATTTCAGATTTTTAACCTCCTAATACCTTTAATTACTCTATAAATTCTTGAGTAATTAATTTAAAACCTTTAATACTTGAAACAAGCAATTCTTTAGCTTATATAAAATTGAAATATGGTTTTTGAAAACTTACCCAAATGTGATGAACTTGGTATTGAAGTTGGATAACTGAATTTATCTAAAATATTGAAGAAATTTGTGTAACAATCCATCTCGAGTGGGCCTTACTCAAAACGGTTGCATTAACTTTCAACACTGAGCACCTTGACTCAAGATGCAACCACACAAAGAATACAAATCAATCATAACTCTTTTAAATCATTATAATTGTACACAATCACATTTACACATCTAACCAATCATATAATACAAGGTAATCAACTCCTTAATAACTTACAAGAGACAACAATAAAACAGAAAACCCTTTTTCGACTACAATTTACTTATACAGTTTTTACAAAAATAAAACATGACAAAAACTTAGACTCTCAACATGACCCAATAGAGGAAGATGTTGTGGACGAGGACTTTACTAATAACTTCTCTCAACTTGGACCACAAGTCATCCAGCACTTTCCTGGAAAGTTAATAAAAATGGAGGGGGTGAGCTAAAAATCTTAGTGAGTAAACATCTTACTAAAAGTAATCGTTTGGGGTTTAAGCTTTTTACTTCGAATTCTTGTCATATAAATCTCTTTTATATATATAAGTATCATATGACTTTTATGTACAATTCTGATATACTTTTTCCATTTCTTAGTCCAAAGGAAATAATCATTATAATGACATTAATGTTCTTAAATAATCATACTTTTTGTAATCCTTAATAAATTTCCACAACCATAGGATCAATCATTTTGAAAACATCCATCTTAGACTTTCGTATATATAAAGTATATTTTCAATGTACTTTTCTTATTACTTATCACAAAGGAATAATCATCACAACAACATTAATATTATTAATTATTCGTATCTCATGTAGTCCACAATATATTCATACACAACATAAAATGAACCATTTACTAGCAACCTCGTTTTTGATATTTTTCAATTCACAATACTCATTAGTTCATGCCCTTCGCTGGGCCAATCACATTACATGCTCGTCATGGGTCAATCACAATGCATTAATGAAATGTAATGGTATTTAATGCATTGCACAATCACTTATTAAATCAAATAATTTCATATCATTGCCCCTCACTAAGCTAATTTCATTATAACGGGGACATCTCCCCACGTACCGATACGTCAATCAACATAACAATTTGGGTCCTCTCCCTACCCTTACTGGGCAAGATCCTAACTTTTCAACAACTCAGATCCCCTCCCTACCCCTTACTAGGTGGATCCTACGCCCACATGGTTACTCAACTCATTCCACACTTTCACAATATCAACAAGAATTCATATCATACGCAATCCATTCACAACACATGGTTACTTAACTCATTCCACACTGTCACAACATCAACGAGAATTCATATCATATGCAATACATTCACAACACCGTAATTTCTCAAGCATAAATTCAATAAATCGTACACATCGCAATATTATTTAAATATATAAGATTTCATCATATAAGTCTTATTTATGTGCATCTTTACACTTTCATTCATTTGTATAAATATATATATACACACACACACCTTAATCCTTGTATTCATATACATTTTAAATCTTTTTAATTTCATTTATTAGTTCTTCATGCTTACTAGGAGTAAGGTGAAACTCACTTTTGCCGTGCCAAACCTTAATCTTGGGTTTACTTCTAGCCTTGGTGTTTTCTTTTCAATCACACCTAATATAATTATATACACTTAGTATAAGCACCTAAGAAAACATACACGCATTTAACATCCCAAATCTACTATGGAAATTTCATACAACACAAAGACTAAGGGTTAAGTCACAACCCCTCTTCTATTTTATTTAAAATCTTTACAAAAAAACGTTCTAGTATGGTTTAAAATGAAAGAATCTTTACGTAGAACCCGATGCCTTAATTTGAATATTTTAATTTTGGTGTTTCATTTCGATGCGTTTTTGGTGTATTTATTTAGTTTTGAGTTGCAAAATTTTTTATTTTTGTTAGTGTTAGGAGTTGTGGGACTTCAATCAAATAAATAAAATAATAGTTAAGTAATAAAAATATGCTTTAGGGGAAATAATATAGTTTTTAAAGAGAAATTAGGTAGCTAATGAATGAAAGGTACAATGGAGGGATGGTTGTGAGATAAAGGAAAAGTTATGTCCATACATATGTTGAGAGAGGAAGAGAAGACCATCATTTTGTACTGGATTATTCTAGAGGGTCCGAGAGAAAGAGAGAAAAAGAAGAAGAAAAGAAGATAACAGGAAAGAAAGAAGAAAAAGAAAAAGAAGGAGTAGAAGGATAGGAGTTTTCTTGCAAAACTTAAGGTAATTATTTGTTTTTATCTCTTCTTGAATGTCATACATGTCTCTTAAGCTAGGATTTTGAGTTAGGAGGTTTTGAACTCCAAATATTTTTGAGAAAAGTTTAAGAAAAATGTGTTTTTGACTTAATATGTTGAATTTGAGGTTTTGAGTTTAATTTTTCTTGTGGGTAATGTAAAGATTTGATGTTTAACTCTAAAAAGTTTGTATTTTGAAAGATATAAGAGTTTTTTGAAGAATCAATAAGGTTTTTAAGGAGAAAAAGAAGGTTTTTCATGGGTTTTCAAGTGCTGAAACCAGTGGACAGTCGATTGTCATCTAGATAGAAAGCCCAGGTAGTGAGGACAGTCGACTATCCATTTTCACAGTTTACTGTCCAATCTGTCTGAACTCTCTAGACCTTGGACAATCAACTGTTCAATGGTGGGACTCTGTTTTCATGTAAAAGAAGTAAATTTTTATACCTTTTTAGCACTAAACCTTTTCAAAACAATTTAATGAGATTCTTATGATAAAAACATGAACTTTATGGCGTTAAAAAGACTATTTCTTTCATCTAAATCTTAAAAGCAAAGTTTATGAAAAGCATTCAAATCAAAAAGAAAGTTTTGTATAAAAATTCAAAAGTATAGTTCTTTTCCTCTATGCAAGCAATGACTTGGATAGTTTTATATTTATGTGTGTACTTCTTAGGTAATTGTTAATTGTTGTATTCTTAAAGTGTAGTGATGGACCGTATTAGAGACAAAGAGATACTTCTAGATTATGAGTGGATTTGAGAGGTGAATACACCTTAACTTTAGTAAGTGTGCTAGATTATATAAAGGAAATGAATTATGAAAACATGATTAAATTTGGAAAGTATGAATAATAGAATTATGAGAATGTGAGTACATAAGCTTTTGGTTTGGAAGTAGAATTTATATAAGTTGAGATATGATTGTAGAAAGTATAAATATAGAAATATTTTTATATTGCTGTATTTATAAGTTGTGATGTGTTAACCATTATAAAGATTATGGATTGTACTGTTGTGAAATTGTGATGTGTTTGATTGATGAATACTTGAGTGTACATTCAATTCTTTTTTAATTCATTTCACGCTACAAAGATAGATAACGTATTATAAGAGGGGGAGTGATGAGTGAGGCTGGTAGGTCCCTTCCTACAAAGGGTAAGGGTACTAAACTGGTTGGATTTGTAGGACCCCACCCAAGAATGGGTATAGGGGATCCGAAGTGGATAATGAGAAATGTTGTTGAGAAACGTACTGGTACATTGGAGAAACGTCCCTGTTACTATATGATGAGCCAAATGAGAGGCGTTATAATGATATGAATATGTACATGATGATACATCATATACCATTTGCAATTACATTGCACAACATTGATAATGAATGTTGTGGTGGAATTAGCCTATCAGTGGTAATTATTGCAAATTCCCTTTGAGAGACATGTGATGTGTTGGGCCTGGTGATGGGCATGAATGATTTTTGAGATGTTGAATTTTTTTCTGAGCTGAAATTTTCATACTTTATTGACCTTATCATGTGTTCAGTGATGTAAATTGTGTATGTTTGAAATACTTATAAAGACCTTCACGAGTCCTTGTATAAATGGTATATTTCTTCTTATTAAGAATTAAAAACTAAATGATTAGAGGAAACTCTTCAAATTTTATTTTACGTACTTGAAATTTGTTGATTTATATGCTTTAATTATAATAAAAATGATAATTTTTCTTCCAGTATGATTACTTCTCGTAAAGTGTTTTTCATTGAGCTTTTTAGCTCACTTTTTTTATTTATTAACATTTCAAGTAATACCGGAAGTTTGATAGTCAAAGCTGAAGGAAGTTCTAAATAAGGCATTTGGCTATGGCATCCTCGTCGTTGGGGTTTTTATTAAGAGCTTAAAACTCTTGGTCTTGGTTCAGTCATTGTAAAATTAAATTTCAAGATTTATGTTAGAGGGGGGATTTTCCTTTAATTGCATCTTTTTTAAACTTCTTTTCTTATTTTATTAGACTATTGAATTGTAAAGATTGTTTAGATGTATAGTTGAAATTTTTTAAGCTTGCAATTGTTAAAAGATATGTTATTTGCCTTGAAAAATTATATGTTTACATATAAGTCGGCGTGCTCAGAGCAGAAAGGTGATGATACCTCCTCGGGTACTAGAGTTTTAGGTTTAAGCTCCTGTAGACTTAGTTGCATAGTGCATGGTGCATGGGATGATTGTAGAAAATGGTTATGTAGAGTTAGAAAGGATGTAGTTTAGGAGTGATAACCATTAATGGTTTAGGTGAGGGTAAAGTGTCTTGAGATTGAAGTCGAGTCAAATTGTGTGTGGTTGTTGTATTAATCTGATGTTGTTTGAAGTGACTTTGTGATGTTTCTAAGATGCTATATCGACGTCTTTTTTATGAGAATTGTTGGTATGATTGCTTTGATGTGATATAAAGTATTTGATTAACGTTTTGTTTATATATATATATATATATATATATATATGAAAGCATTAGTATAGGGTTAGTGATTTGACAATAATGTTGAAAGGTGAAGGATAAGGAAATGCACCTTACAGAGTTTTAATCGCTTGAAAGCCTTTCTTTGGTTTATACAACCATTGAATTTTTTTTTAATGAATTACTAGTTAAAGGTTTGAAAATATTGATAAAATTAAAAGAGTTGTATTGAATTATTAAACTGTTTTGAGTTATGTATAAATATTTCATTTGATAAATTCTTTCATGTGTGTATACTAATGTACTTGTGATTGACGATTGTGTAAATATTGTATAATGTTGGTTTATGAATTAGTTACATTAGAAATTATAGACTCGAATTTGATGAAGCCCTTAGTCATAGTTTGTTTATGCGTACACTTAAGCAATGAGTATGGGAAAAAGGTAATTTCTTGAGTATCGGTTTAAAGTACTTTGGGAGTCCGGGTTGTGTTATTGATGAGAGTCATAAAATGCCTCTCAGCAGTGGTTAATTGTTAGCATTTTAGGATTGATCTCGGTCTTTATTGTGCTTTTATATGTTAATAACTCTAAAGTAATATTATTGGACCACTGACTTATTTCAGTGTAATTTACAAGTACTTTAAGTTTAAAAGAGAAAAAGAAGCGATCATTGCTTAAAAGACCAAGATCCCATGCTTCTGGAAGGACAAGATGGACTGCTGCCTGAATTGCGATCGAGCGCACAAGCAATGCGATCGAGCGCACATCCCACATCGAGCAAGGTACTCTGCAGTGCATATGCGATCGAGTGCACAAGCTGCAATCGAGCGCATGTGCGATCGATCGCACTCGGGCTGCGATCGAGCGCACCCGGACAGTATCCCACATTGGCTAGATAACACAAAGCATTCCGGGAGTTTGCCTATATAAAGACCCACTCTGCTCAGCTGAAATCATCAATGAATTGGGGATGAATCCAGAGGGCCTTTAGGAGCAATCCAGAGGGCCTTTAGGAGAAACCCGACGTTTAAAGTTTGAAGGTTGGGAGAGATGATCGTCGGGAGGCCGGAGGCAACTCGAGGATGCATGAGCCCCATGACCGGCTAGTCTCCAAGCAAGGCGAAGGGATGAATCCCTAGGTGTAGTTGTTCTTATTTTTCTTTTATTTGATTCGGTTGTAGTTGAAATTATTTTCGTTAAATATTGTTATGTTTTATTCTTTAATTTAATTAGTAGATTTATTATAACTTCGGTGGTTGCATGGTTCTTTTCCATATAAGTTCAGTCAGGCTTTTCTTATGTGTACCTGTTTGGGTGTGATTGAGTCCGGTAGATCTCTTTTATAGATTTTTTCATTGCTGCGGTATCGTCATTTTAGATATATCGTCGTCTCTTGATAATTTATAAGTTAGGTCATATGTTATAGAAAGTAAAGAATAATTCATAGCGATTACATTAGGATTTATAAATGCGCTTTAATTGAATATTTTCCGATTGCCTATTTGGGATGTGAAACCTGCAATCGAGATAAAAACAACTGAATCAAGTTAGGATTAGAGCAACGAACCTAGGGAGGATTCTCGGAACCTTGTTGTCATTTTTATTTTAAATTTATTTACAAAATTACCCTTTCCTCGAAACAACTCAGATTTTATCCTTTTAATCTTTTATTGTTTGTGTTAAAGTTTACAACTTCTTTATAATTAACTTGTTTCCCTATGGAATCGACACCCCAGAACTATACTACAACTATCGTGTTATGTTTTGGGCGTAATCAGTTATCGATTAGAAAATATGGGAAAGTTCGAGAGTTGGAAAGTTAGAACCGACTCATAGAAGACGTAAGTATATTGTTAGGATGTGAGACTTAGAAAGGGTAATTAAAGTATTGGTAAGAATATAGAGAGATTAACGAGTGCAAAAGAAAATAGGAAAAAATTGTTGGGTAAGTAGTTAGTGTAACGAATAGGATATGAGGTAAAAACGAGTAGGAACGATGGTGTTAGATAAACTATGAGTGAAGTTTTGTAGTAATTTGGGGTTCTAAGAAAGAGAGTAAGGGAAGTGTATTGGAATGTAGAAGTGGTTATGTGAAAAAATTGTAGAGGACAAGGCTATAGTAAATTTTGATTGAATTGTAATGTTAAGCAGAGTGCGATACGAAGAATAGTAGAATTATTTAAAGCATAGAAGGATTTTAGTTTAGATTTAAAAGTGAGTAATTGTTTGGATGATGATAATTGATTGAGCTTAAAGGTTTGATCTGCTTAAAAGTGTAAGTTGAGAAATGCTAAAGTGGATTTAGTAAGAGATGTATGAAATAAAATGCTTGGAGTGCTTGAAAATCTAAAGGATAGTAAATGATTTGTTTTAGATGTGGTTGAAGAATTAGAAGGAATAATGATTAGTGAAAATTTGATGTCTATCCTTAGTAAAGGAAATTGCTAGTGGACGTAAAATTGAGATATGTCATAGAAGACTAAAAGAGTAGTAATATGCAAGCGTATTAGAATAATTACTGTAGAAGAACTTAAGATGAAAGTTATTAATTTAATAATTTATGAAGTTTGGAGTACCTTAGGAAAGGATAATATTTGAAGAGACCTTTATTATAGAAGATAATCAAAGAGGTTGGGGATTTCTAAGCATTGTGATTTTAGTAGAACTTAATGTAAAGTGAAAAAGAAAATCTTAGGTAAATTAAGGAATAATGGGAAGTGTTAAAGAGAGTTGAAAATATATTTTGACTAAATGGATGAAGGAAATTTTAATTCATGATGGGATTAAGAGATATTTTGAGAAATAGCATAGGTTGTACGACATGATTATGAAGTACCCTATTTGAGGATTACTAGTGATAGTGAGTTAAAGGGGATTGTTGGATTTCATCGTACATAGTGTGGCTATACATAAGATTCAGTAAGGAAAAGAGTTGAGATGAGATGTTACATGGTCTTCTGGAAGTTTTGATTTCCTAAATGGATTAAAAGAGGAAACAAGAAAAGAAGAAGAGTTAAACGCGTAGTTAAGTCAAAAGAATAATTTGAGCATATAAAAGGTTTGTGACAAGGATGGAGGTGGAATAAGAAATTGAGAATATTATAGCTTGGTGAGTTAACGAGAAGAATTGAGTAAGAATTAAGGAACCTGTGTTATCACCAATGTCGTTGTAAGAAAGGAGAAGATAGTTGAGTTAAGAAAAGTGAAGATCTGTCAAATATAATGTGGTTGGTTTTATTATTAGGACAAAAGAGAGATGGATTAACATAGTAAGAACAAGAAGAAATGGAAAAGGTATGTGAAGGAATGGAATGAATCTAAGAGAATAATGAATTTGAAGTATGTACAACATTAAAAAATAAAATTTTGTGTGGTAAGGCCTTTAAAAAATTCAACTGGGAGTCAAAGATCAATTAAATAAGTTATATTTGAAGACTACTAAGTGATGAAGTTAGAGAAGATGATTGTAGAATGGAAATTGTAAATTGTAAATGGAAATAGTTTATTCATCAAATGCCTAAGTGATGTTATGAAATGAAATTTCGA
This sequence comes from Bretschneidera sinensis, assembly GCA_023935145.1. Taxonomy (NCBI): domain Eukaryota; kingdom Viridiplantae; phylum Streptophyta; class Magnoliopsida; order Brassicales; family Akaniaceae; genus Bretschneidera; species Bretschneidera sinensis. The sequence goes on from CM043705.1 coordinate 3,615,558, forward strand.
CATACCTGTTATTGTTAAGAGGGATTAGTCAAATTGAAATTATAATGGAGAAAAAGTACCCAACTATTACTATTGTAAAGAGTTATATAAGAATTATCAGTAAGCATACCCTAGTTGGTGGTAGGTGAATTAAGGTTTAAATGAAAACAATAAGTGAGAAAGTTGGACTGAAGCTAAAAGATGTCTTGGATAGAGAGAGTAAGTTACCAATTAAAGCACTTGTTTGATGGATGCTAGAAATTCCTTTAAATGATCGAAAGATTGACTTGTGGTTGATTATTTCTTTACATAGGCGGAGATGGGAACCATGAATTAAAGAACTCATAATTTGAATAAATGATCAAGTTGAACAGAATAAGAGATTTATGTAAGGATATTAATAATACCTAAGTGTCATTTAGTTTTCCTCGAGGAAAGAATGAATGAGGGTTTGGAGAAAGTGATAAGTTGGCAAGTAACCTTGTGAATAGGTATCTTAGAGAAATCACATGATTTAAAAAGTTATACCACATTAGAGGATCTAGAAGTATGAAGTCAAGGAAAAGAAATGTGAAGTGTTAAAGAGACTAGTCTTTGAAGTTCAAGAGCACAAGGATCAAATGAAGAACAGAGATTAAATTTTGAGGATGAATAGTTAATAAAAAGGATGAACACTGCTTACTAAGAAAAAAGAGTTTCTGGCAAAACAGAACGGAGTTCATTAAAGTAGTGGATTTAATCATACTGGTAATAATTGCGAATTGACTATGGTGGATAAAAAGTTCAAGATGATGATGAATAGAAAGTTTAACCCTGTAATGACAATTTATGTTAAAGGTGAAGACTTTAAGGAATGTGGTGAGGATGACGAGATAGAATTGAGAAAGTGTTAATCCTTATTATTTTGTGGATCCTGATAAAGAAAAATTTCGAGGTCAAAATTTTTATTAGTGGGGGAGAATTGTAGAGCCCGATGCCGTAATTTGAATATTTTAATTTCGGTGTTTCGTTTCGATGAGTTTTCGATGTATTTAGTTAGTTTTGAGTTGCAATTTTTTTTAGTATTGGGATTTTTGGGAGTTGCAATCAAGTAAATAAAATAAGAGTTAAGTAATAAAAATGTGTTTTTAGGGAAATAGTGAAGTTTTTAAAGATAAGTGGGGTAGCTAATGAACGAAAGGTATAGTGGAGGGGTGGTTGTGCAATAAACAAAGTTTATGTCTATATATTTGTTGAGAGAGGAAAAGAAGACCAGCATTTTATGTTGGATTCTTCTAGTGGGTTCGAGAGAAAGAGAGAAAAAAAGAAAGAGAGTAAACGGGAAAAAAAGAAGAGAAAATGAAAGAAAGAAAAAAAAGAGAAAGAAATAAAGAAAGAGTAGATATTCATACATTGCATCTGTTTTAAATATTGATTTTATTACTGAAATGCTGAAGTGTTGTTTTGTTATTGTAAATTTATTTATAGATGAATGAGTCTCACAGAGAGACAGTTATGGTGAGAAAGAAAAATAAAAGCATGATATGATAAGAACTATCTAAATGGTAGATTATAGGCTGTAAACCTCATAACGAGGTAATTATGAGATAAATGATGGTCTTAAGGTGAACACATATATAAGAAGAAGAGATTGATAGAGAATAGGACTTATGATATGTGTAGTGACAGTAGAATGCTATTATCAAGTTATATGAGATATAAATGATTAATTATTAAAAGATTACTTATACAAATTGAATACTTCTAGTAAATTTTGTAGCTCGAGGTTTCAACCCAAGAGGGGGGTGAATTGGGTTTTTAAAAACTTTTTGCGGAATTAATACAAGTTTATAAAAACTGATAAGCAACAAATACTAAATATAAGTAATGAGCTGTAAATAAAGAGTTTAAGGAAAGACGATGCAAACACAGTTATAGTGGTTCGGCAATATCGGATTCGTTCCGACCCTACGTCCACTCTCTTCAAGGAACTCCTTGAAGTAATCCACTAAGAAAACTAGTCGCACAACTTAGCCGGGTGTTGCACAAACCGTACACAAGAAAATTACAGGAATTGCTTAAACCGAACAATCCCCTTCCTTTCGGAAGTTTTCCCCTTCCTCTCGGAAGTAATCCCTTTACAAAGATGGTGTAAAGTAAAAGGTAGAGAGACAGTAAATGAAAGCTTATTACAACAGAAATGTCTCTCTTTCAAAGTAAAGCTTGAAGAAATGGCTCAACAAGATTATTTCAAAGCTTTTTGTGTTTCAAGAGTATAAAAACTTGATTATGTGAGATCAACTCTTTTTGAATATCTTCAGCTTGTTATTGAATGCTTAACTTAATGGGTTTATATAGCAATCAATTAATATGGCTGTTTAGGACTTTAATTTGAAAAAGATTTACTTTAAAACATTCAGATTTGGAGTCCAACGGTCATATTTTTGAACTACCAGTCGACTGGGTCGAGATACCAGTCGACTGGGTTCACTTGAAAAATACTCGTTTTCAGACCTTCTGGGTATCCAGTCGACTGGTATATATCATCCAGTCGACTGGGGACTTTCTGTCCATTTTACCAGTCGACTGGGTAGATTCATCCAGTCGACTGAAAACTTACTGGTCAAAGTACCAGTCGACTGGGTTGTTTCATCCAGTCGACTGGGTACCTTCTGACTTATATACCAGTCGACTGGTATTTGTACCCAGTCGACTGGGTTGTCTTCCAACCCAGTTTTTCTTCTGTTTTTCATTAAAAACATTTAAAAATAATGGTTTTAGAAAAACCTTTTGTGTTTGAGCCATTGAACAAGCTAATACAATGTATGAGTGAGACTTACGTTGGTTCCAAACCTTAAGACCTATACTAGATCTTCAGTCTTCACTTGATACTTGATTTGGTTCGAGTTTTTGCACTTTGTTCCTTGGTTGAATGTGTTTGATCCTTAATACAACTTAGTTTAAACATGTTAGTTAAATAACAGTTGTGTTTTGCCATCATTAAAATACGGGCAAGGGTCAACAATCTCCTCCTTTTTGATAATGACAAAACTGATAATGTAAAAACAGTTTTAAAAGTTAAGTGACAGGATTTTTTTTAAAAATTTGGACAGAGTCTCCTCTGTTTTTCGAGTAAAACCACCTTGTAAACAAACAAACACAGTTTATATTTCTTTCAACCAATCCAGAATCAAACTCAACCAATCAATAAACATTTTTACAAAGTTATGGACCAAAGCTCCCCCTAAATCTATGCATTGGTTGCATTTACTTAGATTTTCTCGTTTTTCTCATTTTTCTCTCCCGTTTTGACAACAGCAATCAAAGGGGGCATAACATAAAAAATAAGCTACTTAGCTAATATAGTCAAATAGAGTATAAGAAAACAAAGTTGTACGCGAAGATTTGGCTTCATTCGAATTTCTGAAGCCTTCCCGGGAAGAACCGGAAGTTTTCAAGCGTATAATCATTTTATAGCAGTTTTAGTGACCAAACAGAGTTTTAAAACAGTGCTAACATATCACAAATAGCGTAAATGAATGCAAGAAATATGGCTAATAGTAATATATCATCATAGAGAAAAAGTCAATACAATCAGGGCTTCACAGAGCCATAACTAAGAAAAAAATAGTACATGAGATGTCTGTGCTATGTGATAAGAACTGGAAAACCGCTAAGTACAAACAAAAGATAGAGACTCATGGTGCGGGAGAGTCCAAGCTGTCACGAAAAAGTTCCCTAATCTCAGCTAGGGAAACCTCGGTGTGCTCTCGATGTAACTCGAAGTTGTCCCGTAGGTGGTCTATGGAGGAGCTCAGTCTCTGGTAATCAGACTGCATGGACTGAAACCGAACTCCATCGTCATCTGGAGGCTTGTGATGGCTCGTAGGATGTCGCCGTAACCAGTCCGACCAGTACTCGAGTCACCAATGGGAGGTGCTCGGGTATCCGTCTCCATCTCAGCAGCCGTATCAGCATCCTCATCACTGTCGCTCGCATCCTCTCGAATCCTTAGGCGCTTTCCGGCCTTCGGATAGAGGAACCCTTCACGAAAAATACATCCCATCTTCTTCAGAGATGAGATGTTGATGATGTCCGTCAATCCGATATCCTGAGCCTCGGAGGCAGGCAAAGGTACCCGGAAGTGCTGGAGGATGAGTGTAATGAGCATCTCATAAGGAAGACACCCGGAGTGGTTTGCTTCGCCATTTATCATGTTGGCGAGCAGCAGAGGATATATATTGAAGTGGTGCCCAGATTTTAGGCACCAAATCAATACCGTATCTATTTTAGATAGATACCCTCGACTCCCGAGTCTCGGGTGGATGGTCCAACTGGCAATCAACTGAAACATCTTTGAGTCGAGGGGTAAGTCACTACATGTATGAAATGTAATGGGTCTGTACACATAGTTAGGGTCGCCCCTGACTATCTTACAGGCCTCCTCAACTTCAAAGTTGTCTGGCCATCCATCCAGACTCCATTGAACCCCCCTTATAGGGATTCTCAGAATGCTCATCAAGAGGTCAGTGTTGACCTCAAACTCCACACCACTAACTCTGGTTCTGAATCTCAGAGCCAGAGGACTGGGTTTCACCAAGTTAGCATAGAACTGGTGAATCAGTCGCGGGTAATATTTTTCATGAATTCTGACCAGTGGGGTCAGATTTATTGCCTCAAAGGCTGGTAGAATATCGAAATTACCATGGCGAATAGATTCGAAATCAACGACTCTACCCGTCATGATTTTCTTGTGACGGATTATAGAATTATACCTCGTATGAGCCGCTGGGCTGTAAAACAGAGTCTGCTCCAACTCTGTTCTGGGCTCCTTGCTGGATGAGCCTGCTGCTCCCTTCTCTTTCGACTCCGAAGCCGAAAGTTATGAAGACTTTGGCTTTTTAGGTGCATTAGGTCCACTTGTTGTGAGTTTTATACGGATTTTGTCACTCATTTTGGAGAAATCTGGAGTTTTTGGAAAAAGTGATTTTGGTAAAAATGAGAGATTTTAACCGTAGAAAGTTAAAAATCTCTTTAGGAATGAGTAGATCGATGTGTTTAGAAGGGATTTGGATGGTTTTTGGATCAAAATGATGAATTTTTCTAGAGAGAGAAAGCTTGGGCTCTTTGAAAATGGCGTAAAAATGTCGAAAATGAACAGTCTCTTTTATAGAATCGCGATACCAATCGACTGGGGTCGATATACCAGTCGACTGGGTCCCTTTGAAAAGATGAACAGTTTTTTTACCAGTCTACTGGGTAAACGTACCAGTCGACTGGGTAAACTGGCAGTTAGTTACCAGTCGACTGGACTATCTTTACCAGTCGACTGGAGGACAAGAGATTTTCAAAAAATTGGCTCCAAATAGGATTTGATCTTATAGATGACTGGAGAAGACTTACCAGTCGTCTGGAATATTTGGCAGAGAATTACCAGTCGACTGGGTCAAAATTACCAGTCGACTGAAAGATCAGGCAGAGACTTACCAGTCGACTGGGTCACATATACCAGTTGACTGGACCTTTAGTAAAATTTCCAGTCTTGAATTTTTTGCATGATTTTGTTTATCTATGACATTTGTGAGTGAGGGAAATAATTAAAAAATGATTAATATTCTTTCACTCAATGTCAAACATGCAAATGATGAAATGAGATGCAATCAAACATTCAGTTTATCAAAATCAAGCAATCCCATCAACATTCTAATCTTACAAAAACTAGCTTCACTTAAGGGTTTTGTAAGAATATCAGCTATTTGATCTTTTGAATGAATGAATTCTAATCTTATATCACATTTTTGAGCATGGTCTCTTAGGAAATGATGTCTAATCTCTATATGCTTGGTTCTAGAGTGCTGAATAGGATTTTTGGTTAGGTTGATGGCACTAGTATTATCACAAAATATAGGAATATTTTTTAGACCCATGCCATAGTCTTCTAGTTGTTGTTTCATCCATAATACTTGGGCACAACAACTGCCAGCTGCTACATATTCCGCCTCAGCGGTTGATAGTGCAACGGAATTCTGTTTCTTGGAGAACCAAGAAGTTAACATAGCACCTAAGAATTGGCATGTTCCACTTGTGCTTTTTCTATCTAACCTACATCCAGCAAAATCAGCATCCGAATATCCTACTAGCTCAAAAGATGATTCTCTAGAGTACCACAATCCTATGGTCTGGGTCCCTTGTAGATATCTAATGATTCTTTTTACTGCAACTACATGTGATTCCTTAGGATTAGACTGAAATCTAGCACACATGCATACACTGAACATTATATCAGGTCTACTTGCAGTCAAACAAAGTAAAGCACCTATCATGCTTCTATAATATTTTGAATCTACAGTTTTACCTCCTTCATCAAGATCAAGTTTAGTAGTTGTGCTCATAGGTGTTCCAATTGGCTTTGAGCTTTCCATCTCGAACCTCTTTAGTAGATCTTTGATGTACTTTTGTTGATTGATGAAGATACCTCCTTTTAGTTGCTTGATTTGCAGTCCAAGGAAGTAGGTAAGTTCTCCCATCATGCTCATTTCAAATTCACCTTGCATGCACTTTGCAAACTCTTGACACATAGATTCATTAGTAGCACCAAATATAATATCATCAACATATATTTGAACTATCAAAGTGTCATTTTTGTGAGTTTTTGTGAAGAGAGTTTTGTCTATTCTACCTCTTACAAAATCATTTTCAATCAAAAATTTACTTAATCTTTCATACCATGCTCTTGGAGCTTGCTTCAACCCATATAGAGCTTTAGAAAGCTTATAGACATGATTTGGAAGACTAGGATTTTCAAATCCAAGAGGTTGTTCAACATAAACCTCTTCTTCTATAAATCCATTTAAAAAGGCACTTTTCACATCCATTTGAAATAGCTTGAATTTATTAAAGCATGCAAAGGCTAATAACATTCGAATAGCTTCTAATCTAGCCACGGGAGCATAGGTTTCATCAAAATCTATTCCTTCCTCTTGGTTATATCCCTTAGCAACTAGTCTAGCCTTATTTCTAGTTACTATACCATTTTCATCCATTTTATTTCTATATACCCATTTAGTTCCAATAATTGAATGATCTTTAGGTCTTGGAACTAGTTTCCAAACATTGTTTCTCTCAAATTGATTTATCTCTTCTTGCATTGCAATTATCCAATCATTATCTTTTTCAGCTTCTATAAATGTCTTAAGTTCTACTTGAGACAAATAAGCTACAAAATTGCAAATATTTCTAATGGAAGAGCGAGTTCTTACCCTTTGTGAAGGATCACCAATTACTTGAGCAATTGGATGATGATTTACATACCTCCAATCCTTGGGTAGATTTTCCTCTTGTTGACTTGAGGATGGTTGGTCCAAATTAGAAGTTGTCATCCCTTCATTTGTTTGAGGAGAACTCTCTTTTGGGTCAACAATGGGAGTAGGAGTTTCCATTCTTGGAATAAAATCTGCATCATCTTTAAAGGAAACTTCTCCACTACTCATTGGGTTAGATTCATCGATAGTTACATGCACAGATTCTTCTACTACTAGAGTTCTCTTATTGAAAACTCTATAAGCCTTACTAGTAGTTGAATATCCTAAAAATATCCCTTCATCGGTCTTGGAATTTAATTTACCCAAGTTAGTTTTATTGTTATTTAAGATGAAGCACTTACTACCAAAAGCATGAAAATAGGAAATATTGGGCTTTCTCCCTTTCCATAGTTCATATGGAGTTTTATCAAGCAAAGGCCTTATCAAAATTCTATTTAAAATATAGCAAAAAGTATTCACGGCTTCAGCCCAAAAATATTTTGGTAAATTATTTTCACAAAGCATTGTTCTTGAAAATTCTTCTAGAACTCTATTTTTCCTCTCAACAACTCCATTTTGTTGATTCTAGGAGCTGAAAAGTTGTGATTAATTCCATTTTCATCACAAAATTTTGAAAAGCTTTGATTTCCAAATTCTTTGCCATGATCACTTCTTATGCTTGAAATACAAATTCTTTTTTCATTTTGTACCTTTTTGCAAAACTTTTCAAATCCTTTGAAAGCTTCATCCTTATAAGCAATAAAAATAAAAAAGGTATATCTTGAATAGTCATCAACAATAACAAGAGCATATTGATGGCCACCTAGACTAATGGTACTAATTGGACCAAATAAGTCCATATGCAAAAAGTTCCAAAGGTCTAGTAGTTGAGACTACATTTTTTGCTTTAAAAGAGATCCTAGTTTGTTTTTCCATTTGACAAGCATTGCAAATTTTGTCTTTTTCAAAATTGATTTTAGGAAGTCCAATAACTAAATCTTTTCTTGAAACAATTTTTAGCAAATTCATGTTTACACGACCAAGTCTTCTATGCCATAGCCATGGATTTTCACTAAAAGCAAGAAAACATTTTTTATTATCAGAATGCAAGGATTTCAAATCAACTATATAGACATTTTCATGTCTATGGCCAATGAATTTGATCTTGTTGCTCTTGATGTCTATAACTAGACAATGAGAGGTCTCAAATGTGACTTTGTATCCTTTGTCACATAATTGACTAATGCTAAGTAAATTTGGCTTAAGGCCTTGTACTAGCAATACATTATCTAAGGTTGAGAAATCATTACCGACTTTTCCATGCCCGATGATCTTTATTTTAGTATTGTCTCCAATGGTCACAAGTCCACCATCTCTTAGAGTTAGCTCCTTGAATACGCTTTTATCACCGGTCATATGCTTCGAGCAACCGCTATCAAGGTACCAATAGTTACCTTTCTCCTTGGTGTGAAGGCAAATCTACATCACACAAGGATATACGATAGCACTTTTAGGTACCCAAAATTTCTTGGGTCCTTTGGGGTTAGTCCTTGAAAATACGGTTCCTTTTGGGACCCATACTTTCTTAACATGAGGTGCTCTATGAACAAGTTGATGATGCACAGTCCTAGCATGATAGTCATAGAAATTTCTATGATGTCTTACATGTGAATTCCTATAATCCTTAGGATAATAGTTCCTAGGATACATGTTTCTATAGTAAGAAGTATGAAAATCCATGTCATTTCTATAAAGAGTATGATGATGCATTCTAGGATACCCATGATGATAATTCCTAGGATGAGCATGAGCAGAATGCATTCTTTGATTATACACATTGTTCCTAGAATAAGCATACATATAAGCATGAATATTTTTAGGATGCTTCAATTTAGTATGATCATTTAAGTTTCTAGACTTCCTAGCATTTATCGAGGGAGTGCTTTTAACAATGCTAGGAGCTTTTGAAGTAGAAGCTCCATCTACACAAGAGAGTTTCATGAATAAGCTCTCTTTCGTTTTTGGTTTTCCCAATGGAGAATATCCTACACCAGATTTTCCTCCACTTAATCTTTGGGAAGAAAGCACTTCATCAAGTTTTTCTTTACCAAGCATAAGTCTAGATATAGTGCTGTTTAATTCAGAAATTTTATTTTTCAAATTCTCATTTTCATCTTTAAGAAAATCTTGAGACGAATCATACAGTAAGGATGATAATTTTTCTTTTTCTTCTCTAAGAATTATCATTTCTTTATAAAGAGATGATACTTCTTTCTTAAGAACAGAATTTCTAGAATCAAATTTCTTTAATTCTTCATGCATTTCATTTATGACTTCTAGCAGTTCTTCATTACTAGTAACAATATTATTTTTTGAAGAGGGAGAAGATGTTACCTCACTTTCATCATCGATTGCCATCAAACAAAGGTTGGCAATTTCCTCGTATCTGATTTCTTTGTCTGATGACTCATCTTCTTCGTCATCGCTCCAGGTAGTTGCTACCATAGCTTTTTTCTTGAAGCCCTTGTATGGTTTGTTTGAAACCGAACAGTCAGCTTTTATATGTCCTGGCTTCTTGCAGTCATAGCGCATAAGTGGTTCCCTTTTTGAGGTGGGATCCTTTGAGTAAGGTTTCTTGCTTTTCTTCAAGAACCTATGGAATCGTCTGGTGATTAAAGCCATTTCACCATCCTTTTCACTGCTCTCTGCTTCTTGTTCTAATTCCTTTTCTTTGTTGCTCGTAGAAGCTTTGAGAGCAATTTGCTTTTTCTTCTTCTCATCATCATTGATGATGGGAGTCATTTCTTCCATCTCGTATGTCAATAATGACCCAAGCAGCGTCTCAACATCAAGCTTGTCAAGATTCTTGGCCTCCTGAATGGCTGTCCTCTTTGGTTTCCATTCTGGTGGCAGAGATCTTAAGATTTTTCTGGTTAGTTCAACTTCCTCAATATTCTTGCCAAGCAATTTTAAACCATTTATAATAGTGGTGAATCGTGAGTGCATTTCAGAAATGGTTTCATTAGGAGACATCTTAAAAGATTCATACTCAGAAATTAGCATGTAAATTTTAGACTTTTTTACTTCACTTGTTCCTTCATATGTGACTTGTAATTTGTCCCATATTTCTTTAGCAGAAACGCATACAGATATTTTGTTATATTCAGAAATATCTAATGCACAATGTAGCATGCTTGTTGCTCTGCTATTGAGAGACATCGTTCTACAATCCTCGTTAATAAACTCAGTTTTGAGTTTAGGCATTGTATGAAGAGTCTCTCCAATAACTATTTCTTTTGAAGGAATTTTAGGTCATTCTTCTATAATTCTCCATAGATTGTAATCTTGTCCTTTGACGAAGATTTTCATTCTATTTTTCCAATAGTTATAATTTGAGCCATTGAACAATGGTGGTCTAGTATAAGAGTGTCCCTCAGAGTAGCTATTTGCTGCCATTGGATCAACTCTAGGATTTTAAGCCTAATAAAGAGAATGAGGCTCTGATACCAATTGTAGCTCGAGGTTTCAACCCAAGAGGGGGGGTGAATTGGGTTTTTAAAAACTTTTTGCGGAATTAATACAAGTTTATAAAAATTGTTAAGCAACAAATACTAAATACAAGTAATGAGCTGTAAATAAAGAGTTTAAGGAAAGAGGTTGCAAACACAGTTATAGTGGTTCGGCAATATTCGATTTGTTCCAACCTTACGTCCACTCTCTTCAAGGAACTCCTTGAAGTAATCCACTAAGAAAACTTAGTCGCACAACTTAGCCGGGTGTTGCACAAACCGTACACAAGCAAATTACAGGAATTGCTTAAACCGAACAATCCCCTTCCTTTCGGAAGTTTTCCCCTTCCTCTCGGAAGTAATCCCTTTACAAAGATGGTGTAAAGTAAAAGGTAGAGAGACAGCAAATGAAAGCTTATTACAACAGAAATGTCTCTCTTTCAAAGTAAAGCTTGAAGAAATGGCTCAACAAGATTATTTCAAAGCTTTTTGTGTTTCAAGAGTATAAAAACTTGATTATGTGAGATCAACTCTTTTTGAATATCTTCAGCTTGTTATTGAATGCTTAACTTAATGGGTTTATATAGCAATCAATTAATATGGCCGTTTAGGACTTTAATTTAAAAAAGATTTACTTTAAAACGTTCAGATTCGGAGTCCAACGGTCATATTTTTGAACTACCAGTCGACTGGGTCGAGATACCAGTTGACTGGGTTCACTTGAAAAATACTCGTTTTCAGACTTTCTTGGTATCCAGTCGACTGGGGACTTTCTGTCCATTTTACCAGTCGACTGGGTAGATTCATCCAGTCGACTGAAAACTTACTGGTCAAAGTATCAGTCGACTGGGTTATTTCATCCAGTCGACTGGGTACCTTCTGACCTATATACCAGTTGACTGGTATTTGTACCCAGTCGACTAGGTTGTCTTCCAACCCAGTTTTTCTTCTGTTTTTCATTAAAAACATTTAAAAATAATGGTTTTAGAAAAACTTTTTGTGTTTGAGCCATTGAACAAGCTAATACAATATATGAGTGAGACTTACATTGGTTCCAAACCTTAAGACCTATACTAGATCTTCAGTCTTCACTTGATACTTGATTTGGTTCGAGTTTTTGCACTTTGTTCCTTGGTTGAATGTGTTTGAACCTTAATACAACTTAGTTTAAACATGTTAGTTAAATAACAGTTGTGTTTTGCCATCATTAAAATACGGGCGAGGGTCAACAAATTTAATTCACTGAGCTTGTGAAACTTATCCCTCAATGTTAAATGATTTCAGGCAGCAGGCAGGATAAATAATTGGTGAGCTGAGATTCAGACGGATTTATTATCTGTAAGCCACGTGGTCTATATCCTCAAATTAATGAAAAAAAAATTATTTGTAAATATTCATGCATATTATGTTGTATAAAATGTTTAAGTTGAGATCTGAATGATGTATCTCCCTGTTAAGGGTTGATGATTGATGTAAATAATTGCAGTTGATAAATTTTTATTGTTGCATGTCGTGCTAGAATTTTCAAAATGTGATGACACCATCTCGGGGGTGGTCAACCCGGGATAGGTCGTTACAGTTTCTCACTGAGTTTTTTAGCTCACTTTTTTTATTTACTAACATTTCTGGTAGTACCGAAAGTTTGATAGTCAAAGTTGAAGGAAGTATTAAATAAGGCATTCGGCTACGACATCCTCGTCATTGGGGTTTTTATTAACAGCTTAAAACTCTTGGTCTTGGCTTAGTCATTGTAAAAGTAAATTTCAAGATTTATTATAGTGGGGGGATTTTTCTTTAATTGCATCTTTTTGAAAGTTTTTTTCTTGTTTTATTAGACTATTGTATTGTAAAGATTGTTTGGATGTATAGTTGAAATTGGTTAAGCTTGTGATTGTTGAAAAAAAATGTTATTTGCCTTGAAAAATTGTATGTTTGCATATAGTTCTTAGATAATTCTTCTGGAAAATAATGAAAACCTACAAGTAAAATATTTTCAGCAATATCCAAAATAATTTGAGTATCTTGGACCTCTTCTTGAATACTGGTAATTTGGATTATTTTCTTATATAGTTTTACCGTATAATGACAATCAAGTGGTCTAGAGGATGGTAATATAGAACTTCTGGATAGTGAAGTTTTTGGCTATATTTGGACTATTTGAGAGTAACTTAGAGTTGAATAAAGATTTAGAAATTCTTCGAGTGAAGCAAACCTATTTGGATGTGAAGGAGTTTTTGGTGAAGCATTTTGATTAGGTGATACTGAAATATTTCTGGAATTTATTTGAAGAATATTCATAGGACTTTGCGGTCTTGAGGATGAAAATGGTGATTTTGAGTACGGAGAAGATGGTTTAGGAGGTCTAAAGAGAGACCCCATATTCTCTCAATTCTCTCTCTTTAGTGTTTTTTTTCTTTAGTGTTTGCCCTGCAAGAATTCACAAGTGAGGAAATCAGGAAGAGAATTTGATTCTCTTTTATAAATTCTATATCAAAATCAAATACTTAAAATTGCTTGCCACATGACAAAGATTTGTTTAAAAACTAGATTTTGAACATCTTTTTTTAAAACATCTTTTGTGGCTTTACAATCAATTCTTAATAAAAATATTTTATTATGCAAATCATCTTGGAATTTTGATATGCATAAAACAATTGACAAAATTTCTTTTTTAATAGTAGAATAGTTCTTTTGAGGTCCAAGCCATATACCAGATTGAAATCTAATTACTTATTCATTTGTTCTATCTAGGAGTTTTTATTTCAATATACCACCATATTTTATATCAGATGCATCTATTTCTATAATGATTGATGCTTGAGGATTTAGAATTCCTAGACAAGGAAGAGATTTGACCCTTGATTTAAGTTCTTTAACAATTGCAGCATGTTCATCAGACCAAGGAATAGGATTTTTATGCAACCTTTTATATAAAGGTTCGCACAATTGACGTAATTGAGGAAATAAATCTAAAACATAATTTAAACATCCTAAAAACCTTTGTAATTGAGTTTTATCTTCAATCTGATCAAGAAATTTATTAGCAAATTCTATGGATCTTGTTATTGGTTTAATCGTACCCTGGTAAATATCATGTCCTAAAAATCTAATTTTTGTTTGGAATAGTTTCACTTTTTAAGAAGATAAAACTATTCCATTACAAAGATGATAAGACATTTATGCTCATAACATATATTAAAGGAAAAAGTATGGTATAAATCTCTCTCTCTTACTCTTTTATTTTTTAAATATAACTTTGATATTCTCTTTGATTTGGCATTGGATAAGTGATGAGCTTGAATTTAGATTTGATAATTATCTTTGAGTTATTTATTTATCAAGCATGAGCTAAATACGAAATTTTCTATTATATATGCTTGAGTTTGAAATTAATGATTATCTTTGAATTGAATTGATAATCATCTATGTATTGAATCTAACCTACCCTGAAATTAATCTTTGATTGATAATTTAAAATTATATTTTGGTGCATACATTTTGGGGGGTAACATTTTTTAAGTACTTATAGATCTTTCCAATTTGAACATCTTTTTGAGTAGCTGATTAGCTCCCTGTCTTGATTATTTAATCAATTAACTACTAATAAGGCTTATTAAGTTTTATCCAAATTTTTTTATCCTTTCTTAAAAGTTAAAATAATTACTTTAGACTTTTTGAAAGGAGGAAAAAATCTAATTTCTTAGTAAAAGAGAAAACCTTTGGTAAAATTATTTTACTCAAATGAGTTTAATATACTTTGATCTGTATTAAGTTTGAATATTATATCTTGAGAATTTTATCTATCTTTAACCTATTGGTAAATCAAGCAATAAGTTCAAACTCTTGTCCTTTATTGATTAAGTATAAGATACTATAAGCATTGAGCTTGTTTTGAATCTTGAAGATTTATAATGCTTGAGAATTATTTTAGATCATGTGGAACTTGAATTTGTTGGAAGTTGACTACATTTATTTTACCTTTATCTGCAAAAGAAAATATTGGGAAAACAAAGGAAACCTTGTCCTGATTTTTTTTTAAAATTCCAGCAATTAGTCTCTTTGAATCCTTTCATTTCTTTTCAATTTATCTTCTTTAATCTCTAATTAAGATTTTTTTTAACTATAAAAAAAGGGAGAGATTGTGGAGCCCGATACCTAAATTAGAATAAATTAATTTTGGAGTTTGCGCTTCAACATGTAAGGTTTAGTTCTGAGCTGCTTTCGTACTAGAAATTTGTGGAAAATTATGGAAGTAAATAATTAAAATGAGACTTTTAAAAAGTAAAAGCATGCTTTGGGGGTAACTTTTGAGATTTTAATGGGGTTTTGGGGTGGTTGGTGAAAGGGAGGTAAAGTTGTAGAGTAAATATGTAATTAGGGGAAAGTTTAAGTATAAATAGGAGGAGAGAGGGGGAGAAGTCCAGCACATATGCTGGATTCATCTAGAGAAAACGAGAGAGAAGAAAAAAAGAGAAGAAAGAGAGAAAGAAAAGGGAAATAAGGGGAAATTTTGGCAAATTAAGGTAAAGATTCTTGTTTTTCTTTCTTTCTAGTTATCAAGATTGGGGATAATCTAAATATTTGAGTTTCTGAAGTTGAATTAGAAGATTTACTTAAGGAAAGGTTGAGAAAATGTTTGTTTCAAATAGAAAGAAATGGATTTTGACTAAATGTGTTGATTTGAAGGTTTTGAGTTCAAATCTCTTATGGGCAGTCTAAATTTTTTATTTAAAACCCTTATGAACTTATATGTTCTTTAGATTGGAAGTCCCTTGCGAGATGAGTGAAAGATTTTAAAGAAAAAGCATGTTTTTCGTCAGAAATTTCTAGAATTTTGACCAAATTGTCAAATGTCCCGTGTGCACAGTCAACTATGTGACTCTGGTCATTGGACAATCGACTGTCCATTTGGATAGTCGACTGTACAAGTTTCTGGACAGATCACAGTCAACTATCCAATCCCTTAAAACTGTTTTTCAACCCCTATTTTCGAAAATATTTTTCTTAAAGATTTTCAATCCTAAACCCCTCCAAAAGTATTTTGAGCTTCAATACTTGATAAAACTTTAAAATTAAAAGCCTTGAAAGGATTTCTTTTGTTTTAAACCATTCTAGAACGAACTTGTAAAAGTTTTAAATAAAATGAAAAAGGGTTTGCGACATAACTCATAGTTTTTATACTTGTATGAAATTAGTAATGTGATTGGGTATTAATTACTCGTTTTCATCTTGGATGATTATACTAAGTATATATATGTATATTAGGTTTGATTGAAGAAAAATACCAGAGGCTAGGAGAAAACCCAAGGTTGAGTTCAGCACGGCAAATGTGAGTTGCACCCTATTATTAGTAAGCGTTGTGAAAAAAAATACAAATGAAAACTGAAAAGTGTAAATATATATAAGTACAGAAATGATTATAAAAATGTGATTAATGATGCTATGAAACTTATATGTATATAGGATAAGAGATGGGAATGTAAAAGATTTCAGTATGAAATAACTTGATTGATTCTATGTTTGAAAGTTTGTGAAGTGTACAATGGTAGTGAAAAGGGTTGTGATATAAATGGTTGATGATTGCTTATTTGCATAACATTTCATCATAAATGCATCTTGCATTACAACAATTGTTTAACGGTATGTTATGAGGGGCGAGTGATGGGTGAAGCCGATGAGTCCTTTCCCACAAGGGGTGTAAGGGTACTGAAGTGGTTTGGATGTATAGAACCTCATCCAAAAAATGGTGAAGGGGATCCGAAGATGTATATTGAGAATTGATACAATGTTTTGATGTACCGGTACATGGGGTGACGTACTACTACATGTGGAGACGTCCCCATTATAATAAGATTAACCTAGTGAGGGGTGATGATTTGATTTTGCATTACGTTGCACTACATTGTATAACATTTTATTTCATGGATTCATTATGGTGATTGGCCAGTGAGGGGCATATATGGTGCTTAGCCCATAAGGGGCATGTGTTGTGTTTTGGCCCATGAAAGGCATGTGGTTTGATTGGCCCAATAAAGGGTATGATTTATCCTTTATTGTAAATTGAAATATGTAGAGATATTTGTTACTCTTAAGTGGTTAATCTATTTGTGTTTGAATGCGATTTGGATTACGAAGACTTTGATCAAATAAGAATACTAGAATTACTTGAAGTGATGATCAT
This sequence comes from Bretschneidera sinensis, assembly GCA_023935145.1. NCBI lineage: Eukaryota > Viridiplantae > Streptophyta > Magnoliopsida > Brassicales > Akaniaceae > Bretschneidera > Bretschneidera sinensis. The sequence continues at coordinate 3,632,507 of CM043705.1, forward strand.
TTTCCTTTGTGGTAAGAAATAAGAAAAATAAATAGAAAGCTTATATATAAAAGTGGTATTATATAATTATAATTACTTAATGACCCATATAATAAAAAAATTGATAATTAATAAATTACTTTTCAAGTGATTACTTCTAGTACGTGTTTTTCACTGAGCTTTTTAGCTCACCCTTTTTATTTTTACTAACATTTTAGGAAAACTCCAGAAGTTTTTCTCTAGCGTTGAAAGGAGTCTTTTGTAAAGATCTCATCCACGACATCCTCATCTCGGGGTTCTTTTAGTAGTCTAAGTTTTGTCAAGGTTTAGATTTCATTATAAAGTGTAAAAGTTAGTTGTAGTGGGGGAGTTTACTTTTTTGTGCCTTTTGTAGATTGTAAAGATTTTGTTTTTACCATGTATAAAAAAATAGTTTTGAGTTGTATTTTTTATAGTGAAACTTGTAAATGATTTGTCGTAAATTGTTTTTTGCCTTGTAAGTTATGTATATTTGTATATAGGTCGAGGTGTTCGGAACTGAAAAGTGATGATACCTCCTCGAATAGGGTCTACTCGGGAATGGGTCGTTACAGATATTGTTAACCAAGTGTCTGTTGACCCTGAATGATTTTAATAGTGACAAAAATCTTAATTAAGCATTAATGAATATTACTTAAGTGATACAAATTGTTAATAGTGCTTATACATCAAATGAGATCAAGATTGTAGAAATTGGTAAATCGAAGTTGATGATCTCAAAAGTCAAGAAGCTCTCCAAAAGATCAAATTCAAGAAGAATAATTGAAATGCAACTTCAAAGACAAAAGAGTTAAGTCATAGGTTTGAACCTAAGATACACTTTATAAGCATTTCAATTTTTTGGAGCTAAATAAATTTGCATTGCATTTTATTACATAACCTTAATTAAGTAAAGATATATAATCTTTAGATGAATTTATTAAATGTAAATATTCAATTCTTAGACTCAATGCTTAACATGCTCTAATTGAGCTTAAGAAGAATTTACGTTGACATATAAAATTATTTGAGCATTTGTAAATTTTTTATTCTTCATATATCTTGCATACAAATTATGCTTAAATTTGTAATATGTTGTGTCATCATAAAAAAAAAGCCTCAATCAAGAAATTGATTAGATTAATTTTGATGATAACAATAACTTGTATGTTGAATGTGCAAGAAAGTTTGATTGAATTGTGAGATTTTTCGAAACACAAAAATCCAAAAAGAATGAAGAAATATGAAGAAAATTGATGCTAAAAACATTGTTCATCCTACAAACCCTATAGCAACGCTTAGAAACATTATACACAGTTGACTATGAATAGTGACAGTCGACCATAAGCTTGAAAAATCAGTTTTCTGCATCAATTCTGAAGGACAGTCGACTGCCAAAAGTTGACAGTTGACTGGGCAGGTTACACCAGCTATATTTTTTAATTTAAAAGGTTATAAACTTGTCTCTATCGGCTTTATTTTGTCTCTAATGACTATAAGGCTTCAAGACACTATAAATAGAGCCTCAAAGATCATTTAAAAGATAAGAGAAACATTCTACAACAAAAATTAAAGCAAAATCTTCATTCTCTTCTTCCTGAGCCAAAAACTCTATTGTTAAGCTATAAGCTTTTGAGAGAGAATATATTGAGTTGTAATCTTCATTGAGAAATCTCTCTCTTGTTTGTTTATTGCAAACTTTTCATTCATCAGCTTAGTAAAAGAGTTAGTGTAACTCTTGTGAGAGTTTGTAAGTGAGCTAGTGAGTGTTAGGCATATACACTTGGGTAGCAAACTTAAGACTCTTATGAAAAGGTTGAAGCAACACCCTAAGTTTTTTATTTGTATTCGATATGAGCAAATACCCTTTAAGTTGCTTGTTCATGTTAGTGGAAATATTCAAGAAGGATCCTTAAAGGGAGTGGACGTAGGGTTGGAGAAGTTTTGATATTGTTGAACTACTATAAATCGAGTTTGCATCTCTCTAACTCTATCTCCTTAATTACTTGCAAAATTACTTGTCTTGAATTAGTTATTATTCAGGTAAATGAGATTGATTGCTTAATTATTTTTAATTCAATTATCATTTCTATATTAAGTAATAAACTCTTTCATCTTTGTGCTAGTAATTTAGAAAGATTGACTTGATTTAATTCCTCATAAATTTTGGTATTTGAAATTGCAAAAAGAATTTGAAAAATTTCTAATGCCCAATTCACCCCCTCTTAGGCCATAGTATATTTTGGACCAACAATTACTATTATAATAGGAATTTTAATAATAATAAAATTATTGTAATTATAATGATAATGCATGTAATAAAAATTTTAAAGACAATTATAATAAATATTATAATAATGATAATAATAAATATTATAATATAATAGTAAGAATAAAAATAATTATTATCATAATTATAATAATATTAGTTTTATTAGTATTACAATCATTATTATTATTATTATAATTATAATAATATTATAATGATAATGATGATAATAATAATTACAATCATTATAATTTTATTAATGATAATAATAATTATATTATTATTATTATTATTATTATTATTATAATGTATAATACTGATAGTAATAATAATTATTATGATTACTAATTATAATAATAATTATCATTCTTATAATTATAATTATAAAAATATTATTATAGTAATTATAATAATGATAATTAATAATAATAATTAAATTTTAGAGTCCGTGAAGAAATTAGAGATTGTTAAGGATGATGAATAATGCTAGGGTATTTTGGTACTTAGACTTCTTATATCACTTTAGTTCTAATCCAACAATCTCATAAACCAAACAGAGGATTAAGGTATTACCTATTTAATCCATTTTTATCCTATCTCATGTTATTCTTAATCTTATCATACTATAATCATGTTTGTGAACCAAACAAGCCCTAAAGGTACATGCACCAAGAGCTAATTGGTAATTCTTTTAATCTCAAGCTCTATAAATAGGGACACTACACCATAACAATTCTAAGAGTGTCAAGTCAAACTCGGCTCTCAAATCCAACCCGTGTGGATGCGATATATTTTCGATATCAACACTAATCGTTCTTGTTTGTTAAAAGTTGTGAGAATTTGGTAAACATATTAATTGCTTTTTTTTCAATTGCAATGATATGATTTAAGATGTTTCGGACTTAGAATTTTTTATTTTGAGGGAAGGTTTGTTTAGGTACCAATTTAACTTTGTTGAAGCACAAAAGATTTATTTGTCCATGCTTGATTTATATGAGAACTAAATTAATTTATTATTTGTCTTAAGCGCTTTGCTCTAAGCAACAAAGAATTCTTGATTATATCGGCTGTAAATCAAACTAAAAATTTAACTAATAATTTTTAAGAATTTCATTAATAATGCACGACATATATAATTGTTATTACTAATGAAATTCTTAAAAATTATAAATTAAATTTCTATTAATACAAATCAAGAATTTGTACCTGATGCAGCCAATAATTTTTTGTACGCAACACCCAAATCAAGTCCTCAACAAACAGGAAAAAGAATAAAGGTTGATTGATTCTAGAGACCCTTAAAAAATGAAAGAAGGAAGAAAAGAAGAGCATATCAGGCCGGTCCAATAACTAATACACTCCTTATATCCAAGACCACGAGATTGACAAGTAAGATAATCCGTCACAAAACCAACAGCTTTTGGATATAACATTTGGATACTTTTTAAGTTTTGGTTTCGAATCTTCAAAATAATAACATTTTGATAAACAAAAAGGATTAGTGTGGTGTGGACTGAAGAAACAAGACATGTTAGATTCATCGCATTAATAAAAATAAGAGATAATGCATTAAATTTAATGATTTTAATTTCTTTCCGGTAAAATTGATTTGCACAAATTTTTGGGTGGACTAAGACAACTACATCAACACATGTATATAATATGCTATATTATGTATAATACAAAAGTCATAAAAAAGAAATGAATCAGTATAATAATTTTACGTCTGCAATTTACCATCATTCCAATTTTGTAAAATCACTTGGCATCATGCTGTGGAATTTTACAATTGAAATGTTTCTTCTATGAAAAAAATATATATTTTCTACGCAATTGCTTAAGATTTGGTTAAGAAACTTTATAAAATGGTCTATGTTTCGTATTATTGATATCGAAAATTTATCAGGAAAGCGAACAGTTGAGGAATGGTACCTGTACACATGAAACGAGAAAATATCCTAAAAAACCGTGCCTTGGGAGGCACTATCTGATGCTTAAGTTAGAGTTGGACATTTGGAGAAAGTGAAGAGACATATAAAACTAAGAGTTGTGTATAATATTTTTATTATACATTTTGATGGTGAAATTCTTCTTATATAGTGTGTCGGAACAAAGTCCAATCAGGAGAATGATTGATCGTTTAAGTATTGTAATAGGAATAAAATTCTTATAGATAGGATTGGAGTTATCCGTAAGCTGAAGTATTTTATCTATAAGTATGATTTGTTTGAATGATAATTTATACTCAAGCTGGAGAGTCATAGTAGTATTAGGACATTGGTGTAAAGTTACCATTATGCTCTTTGCCAGGTGTAGTGATTTGATTTGTCTAGGTTGTGAAATTACTTTCTTACCATAGGAGGTTCCCACGTGTTGCGATGTTATTAGAACGGAAATTTTCACCTACATCGTGTATAAACATAATTTAGGTCAAACACCTCTAAAAAAACAATTAATGAGATGGTTTTTGTTTCTAAAACACAAAATTTGTATTAAAAAAATTGTTTCTAGTGTTGTTTTAACAAATATTAAGCAATTTATAACTCCAATATTATTTTATTATAAATCGCTTTTAAAAACTATTTTAAAAACAATAAACTATTTCTACTCTTAGATTAAACGAGTTAACTAATCTAAGTAAAAATTATTAATACACTTAAAGTGAAATGTCTCTCATGTTTGGAAGTTATGTGAAGAAAAAGGTAAAAAAAAAGGGGGCAAGAAATTGGAAGGAGACACCCTACATGTAAATTTGTTTTAATATTTAAAAATAGAAAAGTGGTGTGACACACTTTGCTATTTTGTCGGTTACTATTAAAAAGTCAATGAAGTTTTTGTTCAAGTGAGGTTTTGAGATCACAATGTCTACATCAATGTGTGTTATTTGTTTAATTATATATTAATTATTTCTCTCACTTTAAATGAGTATTATGCTAGTATCGTGGGCTGGATTATTACTTATATGATGAGTTTATATTTTGATCAAATCAATTAATATACTATACAATTGTTTTAATACAAAAAAAAATATCAAAAAATTAAGGTATAAGAGTAATATAATAAAAATTGTAGATGTGTACACTTTCTCTCCAAAATCTCTTAATTTGAAAGAATATATATATATATATATATATATATATATATATATATAGACACACGCACCCCTCTTTATTGAAAAGAATTTCTAGACAAAAGGTGCAATCATCCTTCTTTTCCTCATCCTCTATTACCCACAATCCAAACAAACTCAGAAAGATTGCCCCACAATTGCAATCTGAGCTACCCCAATTTTAATAATGGAGCCATACAAGCCTATAATAGTATTATGTGATAGTGGCAGTTGGGTCTAACCCATTACTGAAAAGCTTTTGGATAACAGAAAAGAAAGAAAAAAAGCTTTACTCTAAGCCAACTTTGTAAGGTCATAGCCAACGTCCAAAGGGTCCCTAAAGAGCTTTTGCCATCTCCATATATAGCAGACAGCCCATAACCTATATACTCCACTAGCTTCTTCTGGGTGCCATCTTCTAAAGCTCAAGCAATATAAGGGATTAGAATCCTTTTTCACCAAATAAGAAGAAAAAAATTCATGGAACGCAGTTCTTCGAGTCTCTTTCGTATGCAAAAAGGCAGTTGCTCATGAGCCTTCAATAATTGAAGGGGGAAATTATTGGGTCTCTTTTATTATTTACAAGGAATCATAATTTTTATCACATTTTAATATTAATCTATTATCATGGATTAATACCACGTTATTGTGAAATGTAATACCTAGTAAAAAATATATATCATATAATAATATCGATTACTAGGAAATAATACAAATTTACTGTCCAATGTATTAAATTACTATCAAGTTACCTTCCCTGTACTACAGTGGAAGGGACCGTAGTAGTCAGACTCAATTGAATGGGAAAATTCTAATGTCCCTTTTACTGTTTGCAAAGAACCACGAAATAATATTAATTACCATGGAATGATACCGTGTTACCTTAAAATGCAACATAAATATCACAAATGTAGTAAATTACTATGAAATGAAAATGATTTACTATCAATTGTTTTAGATTACCATCAAATTTGGTATCTTTGCTATAATGCAAGGACCATAATCAGAATCTATTGAAAGGGAAAATTCTAGGGTCCCTTTTACCATATATAAATATTCGTAATTTTTTCCACAAAATGATATCAATTATCAAGGACGGATCCACGAATTTTGGAGTGGGACAAAGTTATTAAAAAAATATTTATAATTTAAGAAAAAAATATAACACTTTTATAAGAACACATTTATTATTATTTTCATTTAGAAAAAAATTTAGATACAATATCGACACAACTATAACAAAAAAAAAATTATATTTTTATAAAAGTACAATTGTCACTATTTTAAATAAAAAAATAGAAAACCCCAAATAATGCAAAGTTCTTTATTAGAGAGAGATAAAAAATAAAATAAAAAAAGATTACCACTGAAGCTTTAAGAGGGTGGTTAAGGCTCGTTTTCCTCGTCAAGAATGTTTGGATTTGAGGAGTCTTAGGTTGAGGTGAGTTTTGCCATGTGATCTAACATGAATTAATATTTATGTTCGGCTCATGTCTTTTACGCTCTTACAACATTAATAAGGACGCATTTCTATCCTTCCAAGTGTTTTTTTTTTTTCTCTCTCACAAACCCATAAAAAATGAAAAAAGTCTGTGACTTCTTTGTGGTTGATCTTAGAATTTGGAAGATAACAAAATTTATATATTTTTATTAATTTTTTTCTCTTTAGTTTTTTGAAATTCGAGATTTATTTTGGAAGTCTTAATATTTGCTGATAATATTTTTATTTTTTTAAATTATTAGTGGAGATACCTCATTAATATTAAAAAAAATCAAAATATCTACACTCGTTCTTATATAGATCCGTTCCTAAGTGGGGGTAATTTAAAAATATTACTAGGGACATTTTAGAAACTTTCTAAAAACTTAAAGTCTTTGGGATCTAACTCTATCATGGAGTATTCACTTTTTTTTCCTGCTATGGGAACTACAAACATATGGGGCATAGGTGTTTTACATCAATACATTCTTCTTGTACCTTCCCATTCCTAGGTTTTGAGTATAATGGTTTTTGCTTGTAGTGTAATCTTTTCATCTAATAAGTGTTTTAAAAACTATGATTAGATTGGTAAACGGCATAACGTTGATGTGGATGTGGATGCTTCAACCAATTTTTTAACAAGTTTTGTTAGAAAATGATCGTAATAATATTTTGAGATTATATTATAGTAATTTACTTTCGTTAATAATTTCATTAATCACTATTTAGTTTGGTGGTCAAAATGTAATTTACATCAATAAAAAAAAAATATGAAGCCCATAAAGATCTTTTAGATGCCAAATTAAACTTTTGTTCAAATACGATAATCTTAAAGAAAAAAAAAATGAAGCTTGCACAGCCCTAGTGATCACGGTAGAAAAAATTCAAGAAAGTGTAACTTTTTTCTTTTGATTATTTCTTTTATTACTTTACTCCGATATTTCTCATACTTATCATATAATTATTTAATTAAATAGTTTGTTTCTCCGATACATAGAGTGCGAAGGGTTATACAACTCGAACCGATTTTCCTATTACCCAAAAAAAAAAAGAATTTTTATAGCTTGTTTTCCTTGGGTTTATCATAAAACTTAAAGAAAGAGTATTTGATTCAAGGCTATTCGCTTTACTTATCATCATCAGAATCCATTTTTTAGTATTTTTTTTCTTTACTGCAAAAATAAACTCATTTTTGCTATGCAATTTATGGTCTCAAAACGTAAATAAAGAGGCTGTTAACCCCTAAATTATTATTAAAAAAAAAATAGCCACATGAGCCACCCATATATTGGAGATGGTTAAATTTGGCTCAATTTTTAACCTGTTCAAATTGAGTAAGTGGAGCCCACAAGAAATCAAGTTAGTATTATCAGGAGTTACCATCAGTTTCTCCATGCATTAGAGAACAGAGAAAAACGTGGAGATGGTTGAGAAAAAAGTGCAACTTTAGCGGTTTGAAAAGGAAAAATCCCTCCAACAATCAATATCTTTGCACACATCACATATTTATTGTTAGTTTCTTGTGCTTTGTTTCCAGTTTATTTAATTATTGCTAGTCCTTGCAAATAGTTATAATTTTTGTTTGTGTTTATTATCAAATTTTCACTAGTTTATGCTTTGTTTGTTGTTGTTATTTACATATCAGTTTGAACAATTACTCCGATAAAAGTTCAAGTTATTTTAGATTTTCTTTGTGTTGTAAGATTTTTCTAAACGAGAACAGAATATGAAAATCAAGATTTAGAGGCCTGTAGTAAATACTGTCTTTAAGGCTTTATTCATCTCCACTTGTATAAACAAATTTGCTATGGGTACAGATGAATAATCCTCCAGGATACAACTAAGTCTCTAAGTTGAAGTCTGCAGATAGCAAAATCTGCAGAACTTCAGATTTTATTCTGCTTTGAAATAATTGAAATACTATGGCAAAAGTTTTGAGAGAAAAAAAAAAAAGAAGAAAGAAGAAAGTAAGAAGTAAAATTGTATTCTAAAAGTGGGAAATGATGGGTATTTATAGGTGTGGAAGCACACCTTCAAATAGTTTTGGAAAGTCATTTTTTTCCAATTAGAAAGACATGATTTTTTAAAACTTAATGAGTCTTATAATCATGTCAGTTAATTTTTAACGGATCAAATCGTGTCTGTTTAAAAAATACTTATTAAATCTCATACTTTTTCTGTTTAAATCACAACTTTTGATTTAAACTGGTGCCTTTTGATTTAATCACACACCTTTTTTCTATTTAAATCAAAACCATTTGATTTAAACTAATTCCTTTTGGGTTTTCAAACAACCTTTACTCTCATTTTTCTAACAATCCCCTACTTGTTTGAAAAACCAATTTTGAAAAATACTACCACAATATCTCCAAGTATTATATGCATAAAGAATGTATCTTTTGATTTAAAACCTTCTATTAGTGTAAACAACTCAAAGTCATACCGAAATGAATGGTATCCTTTGGATTAAACTAACATTCCTATGTGATACGACCGGAACCACCACACACATACAATTCTCTTATTTCGATGAGAATTTATTTTCACTTAGCACTATTATGGTCATGTGTTATATCCTAGTTTGATGAACCTCAAAAGAGCAAACCATAACTCTCTATAAGAAGTGGCACCACTCCTTCGTTCATATAGGTGAAGTTCCTCTTGCATTTTATAACTTCATTAAGAGTTTAACTCATCCTCTAAAATGTAACGGACGATATTATCTTTGTTAATTATGGGCCAACTTTGTGATAATATCAACAGTAAATCACAATAACTTGTTATTACCCATTAAAACCTAGGACTAGTGGTCTACTAGCATTAGGTTGGGTTGCCATCACTGCTGATTTTTAAATGATTTAAGCCCCATCTCTCTAGATGTATTACTTATTAGGTCTCTTGTGAGTGCCTTAGTAAGTGGATCAGTCAACTTCTTACTTGACTTTACATAGAAAATTGTAATGATACTATTTTGTATAAATTGTCTCACATACTCATATCTAAGACTGATATATCTAGATTTACTATTTAAGGTACCTTTCACAAAACTTCATTATCACAAAGTATTGATTTTAAATGCATAGGATGTGGCCACAAAATTTATTTCCAACAATAAATTTCTAATTAATCCATTCAACATTTTTCTCAATTGTTGTTGAGGCAATTAATTCGGATTTCATTGTGTGAGACATATATATTTGTTTCTTACTCTTTCAATAAACATCACCTCCTCCTAGGTATTTTATATCTCTTACTCTCGTCATTCGACTACCATCGGTGTATTCTCTTGATACAACCAGTTCAAATCAAATCTATGATTTCATCTAGGTAACCAAATATTCTAGTAAATTTGTATATTCTCGTAAGGTACAATAAAGTACTCAAAGCCCCTACTAAGCTTTTTCACTTTAATTTTCATAAAGTGTATTTTTTGGTTTCACTTATATCAATCATATAAGTTTCAAGATTTCAACAAATTTTCACATATATTAATGGTATTCTATAATATAATTAATACCCCCACATTTAAAATATATATAAAAAAATATTTACATTAACAACAATAAGAAATTAATTATTTTATTGCTAAACAACGAAATGACCCCCACATTTCTACTACGTGTGTTATTTCTGAATACACAAGTTATTATTCAATGTAGCCATAAACAAATATACTTGAGGAATTAAATCATACAAACGAAGCCCAATTTTGATATTGAATACCAAAACTCTACACCCACACTTTTATCAATACAATGACTCTTACTTTATCTGAAACAAGTGGTCGGACTCTCTGATTCATTATTAGGACCTTTGTTCAATATTACCATACACATCACCATGTCTTCTTAATTAAAATACACATACAATAGCACTCATGCAATTTCACTCATGGTGATCCGAATGTTCGGGTTATATGGTGTCCTCGTTCACCACTTTTAGAAATGTCATTTTTCATGTGTGCATCTACAATTAATTCTTCTTATACATGTATCAATTTATCATGTGACTTTTCTATGCACAAACCAAAAAAACCCTATCATTGTGCTTCAACACAATGTTACTCATATTCATATTATGTCTTAAAGACATACACACAAACGTAAAAATTTATTAACATCATGTTTATTATACGTAACAGTAACATCTCAAGCAAGATACTGTCATTTGAACATTATTTTTTTATGAATAAGTCTAGAGATGTTATATCATTCCTACTACACAGATATATAACCATGCATTTTAAAGTCAAAATTTATTTGACAACAACTCATGCTCACAAATAAATATAGCAATAAATGTTAATAGTGACTTTTACTATAAATTTATAATAAATCTCAATTTAATATCTCATGTAAATTTATAGTGTCACTAAATAATTTAATCAACCACATAACATTAAATTATAAATTTAAATGCATACAGGCCAAATGGCGTGACATCTTTGAGAAATCAAACCAAACGAATTGACATGTTATTATCATCCTCAAATGTATTCCACATCCACTTTCGTTTTCAAAATAATTAAATTTGCATACCACTGTATACAAAAGAAAATTATCTTTCCCTTTATGTAAAGGGTATCAGAACAGCCATGACAAATAAAACAAGATCTTAAGGGACATGTTATATTTTCAAATGAAATTTTATTGCCAACCGTTTCACTTGCAACGGTTCAAAATTACTGTTGCAATCAAAAGTTTTCTTGGTGAAACTTTATCTCTTATATATGCACGCAAACTTAAAATTTAGTCTCTTAAAAATCACAAACCATCTTCACTTTAATGTTTCTGTAAACAAGTGCGCAGAAAAAAAAAATTCAAGCGTACTTTTTGATTTCGCAGGAAATTAATCAAACCATGATTTTCACATATTTGATGTTAGTGAAGAAATTGTACAAGCGATCTCCTCTCTCTTCTTATTTTCTTTTTGTAGTTGTTCGATCACAACTATTTGAGACTGTTCTCCTTCCTTAAGTACTGGATCATCAGGAATGGGTTGCAGATTATGATCCATTATATAGAAAATTTTAAATGCAGTAAGTAAGAACATTATCTTGTCTTGCCACCAGCTGAAATTATTTCCATCGAATTTGTCTATTTTGACAAAGTCTTTATTCATCACCTTGAATGATTATGTCTCCATTTTATTGGACATAAATAAAGCCTTAAAATTGTAGTAAGATTTTTATAAACGAGAACAGATCATCAAGACTTAGAGGCATATAGTAAACACTGTCTTTAAGGCTTTATTCATCCCCACTTGTATAACAAGTTTGCTATGGGTACATGTGAATAGTCCTCTAGGATACAACTAAGTCTCTAAGTTGAAGTCTATAGACAGCAAAATTGAAGAACTTCAGATTTTATTCTGCTTTGAAATAATTGAAATCCTATGGAAGATGTTTTGAGAGAAAAAGATAGAAAAAAGAAAGAAATAAAATTGTATTATGAAAATGAGAAGTGATGGGTATTTATAGGTGTAGAAACACCTCTTCAAATGGTTTTGGAAAGTCATGTTTTTTCAGTTGAAAAGACATGATTTTTTCAGATTTAATGAGAGCCTTACGACCAAGTATGTTAGTTTTTAGTGGACAAGATCATGTCTATTTAAAAAATAATTATTAAATCTCACACATTTTCTGTTTAAATTATATCTTTTGATTTAATCACACACCTTTTCTGTTTAAATCAAAATAATTTGATTTAAACTAATGCTTTTTGGATTTTCAAATAACCTTTTACTCTCATTTTTTTTCTAACACTGTGTCTTTTACAATTGCTTTATTTTTGTTTATTGCTTATCTATCGACTTGAAATTTTATTTTTAATTAAAATATTTCAATTTGGAATCATTACGTTCGTGACACACCCGCAAATCCATTTTGTCAAATTTACTAGAAAACAGAGGCTTAAGGTACTAGTTTGGCTTGCAAAAAAACTCAAAGTGAGATAAGGTTAGGATTCGATTTTCACATGTTAACCATTTTGAAACTAGAAGGCAACGAAAACAATTCATTTGAGATTAAACCAAAATAGATGAACCCATTACGAAATCACTCACATGTACGATGCAATTGACGTTATCAAAATTCGAAAATGAAAACTCGGTAAAACCAACACTAATTGATTTTGATGTCTTGGTTCAGTCAATATGTGAGATTTGGAAATAAATTTAGGAATTTAAGGTTATTAGGAAATTTGATAGAGAGAGAAACACATGGAAGAGAGAGAGCAGAGAGAAAGAGAATAGAGGAAAATCTGAATCAACAGCGTTTAAGTTTCAGTATTTATGTAAGTGTAATTTCGACTTTCTATCAGTTCTGTCAAAAGTCAACGTAATTTGTTAGGTCAAATTTGATCAAAGTAGGTTTTTGTCATTTTTAAAACTACAAGTAGGTAATAGTAATGACCTTAAACTTCAAGTAGGTATTAGTAATTTACCCCAAAAAAATAGTATACTTAGATGGCTAGACGACTATGTAAAACATTCTTTAACTTCAAATAAGTTTTAGAACTTTCCTCTTTTTTATTTAGAAATGGACAATAACTTACATTAATAAAATCAATTATAATTGTCCTTGGTTAACGAAATATAAGATATACAAAGTAGACTCTCCTAACCACAAATTACATTTGTGGTTTACTAAACCTTTTCTAACTAGCATATAAGCTACCCCAATAATTGAACGATGCACATGCTTGAAATTACTTGCATAGTGCTGACCAATTTTTTTTCCTTTTTTCAAAAATTCCTCTTAAAGTTTGATTTTACCTAAAAATAATACTAAAATTTTGGATTCTATAGCCTAAAAAACCAAGGACCAAATCTAAGCTTGAAATTTTTTGTTATGACCTTGAATGAAAAGCTCAATGAGGCTAAACTAACATGAATGCCCATTAAATTAAAAAATATGATAAAGCCTAATTAAAACTTATTAAGCATGACAAGTCCAACAATGAAGCTAAACTATCATGAATGCCCATTAGATCCTGCAACATGTCTGGAGGGTTTCGGCAGGTGGTTTAGCAACGTGGACCTGTTGGAATTCGTTGACATTGCTTGCAACGCTTCTTTCTTTGTGCCCAACTCCGCAAGTGCACCCCATGAGTTGTCTAGGCTTCGAGGGTGTGCAACTAGTGTCTGATTTGTCCCTTAGAGGGACTGTCTCTATCAGCCCCTTGGGTTTTCCTCGAAGTTGTCCATTGTTTTGAAGAATTTATACGCGATGAGGTAGGAGGGTATTGAAAAAGATCAATCAAAGTTCAACGAGTCCTACCAGAGCAGTTGAAAAGGGCCTTGGCCCATTCTATGTGCTTGTCTCTATTGATAACAAGACCGTGGTATTACCGGCTGCATGGGATGCGAAGGTGCCTCCAAGGGCTACGACGCAACGTGCAAGGCATTGTATGAACCCTTGTTCATCCTCGATCCTTCCACTGGTACAACCACATGGCGGTCACTAACAAGTTGATGATGTCTAGTTGATTTGATCCAAGTGTCCACATCTGATTGGCTACTAGGTGTACATGTGGTAATCAATGAAAATTCCTCCCAAACAATTGGCTATCAAACTACAAAGACCTACAGGAGTTAACATGCTCCTTTTATCTTAAAAATATATCTACAATACATAGTTGTAAATTAAAAACCCAAGAGATAATGTGGTTTAGCTTAAAAACATCATTAAAAATTGAAATCAGCTCATAATCACATCACTAGCCATCATTACCTTTTCCCTAAACGAATGCAAACCCATCCCTATTACAATGACCCATCCCAAATGAGCCATTCCCAAGATGAAATCATTACCCTTAAGCATTGAGCACCTAACTTACAATGCAACATTACACATGCAAAACACTACCATGACACTAGTGCAGCTGTAATACATCACATGTACCTACATCATCATCACCTGTTTTCAACCCATTACATCTCACATAACTTATACAACATAAGGCAAATTAAGTTACATAACCAAGAACATATATAGAGGAAATGCAATCCTCTAAAAGCACACAAATACTAGATTCCAACAAAAAGGTTGAGGATGTTATGTAATACCCGTATTCGTGAAGTAAAGATAAAGAAGTAATTTAATAAATATGACATGAAATTAAAATAATATATTTACGTGAAGGATTTAATATTGAATCAAATAATTCTTTTAAAAAAAAAACTGGACGCGGGGGGCGTAGTTACAAAGAAAAAGAAAAAAATATTATATTTAAAAAAACAAAACACGTGGTAACAGGTGGCAACCTGCTGCCAATTTGGGTTGTGCATGTGAGCCATGACTCACATACCATGGCAAAATTTGGAAAAAGGGGGGGGGGGGGGCATAGAGTTGAAGAAGAAAAAAATGTTTTATATATATATATATATAATTACTTATTTACTTATTTTGTTAGTTTTTCTTATATTAGTCGTTTTCTTTAAACACTTGGGAACCGAAAGAAAGATTCAAAGAGTAAAATTTTGAAGGGGTTTACCACGAAATTTCATAAAGAGTCACGAGAAGCTATCAGAAAAACAGAAGGTAATAATGAAATGTTTATTTTTGAATTTTTAGCGTACATGAAATTTCCCATAATTCAAAGTGAGAATTTTCAAAGGGTGTGGTTTATGATGAATTGAAGAAATAATTAGAAATGTAATACAAATATTATATCAGGTGTTGACGGTCATCAACCAGGGGAAATTTCAGAGAGGAACGGGAAAGGCAAGGAGGTGATCCACGGGTAGCTCTAAGTGTTACATGGTAAGTTGGATTTACTTTAAGTAATCTAAATAAAAATGAAATATATATAGTGATAATATTAAATAAATTAGTAGATTATTTTTGGTGATAGATAAAGATTTGGTTGATAGATATGATATGAATATTGGACACGTAGAAAATTATTATGTGAAAAGAAACAGTATTGGAATAATGAGTTGATTTAATAATGATGGTGATAAATAAATTTTTGACGAGTTTTGGTTATTGTTTTGATACGAATTATAAGGAGATAAAATTTAGTGAATCTTGACAAGCTAAGATGGATGATTTGATATGATATATGAGGAGAAGAAAATTGTGAAATTTATCAAGCAGAAAGTTGAAGAAAGACAAGATAGCTAAATTTAAATATTTTGAGTTCATGTTGTTTTTATATTATTGTTCATATCATTGTTCATATGCATATACATTAAATAAAAGAACTGAAAGAACCGGAAAGGAGCCGGTCTAATTGAAAAATCATGACAGTTGGTATATACTGAAAATAAAAGGGACACCGTGACAGTTGGGATAAGCTGTAAAGAAAAGAACCGGGAGGGAGCCAATCTAAGATAATAAAAACATGTCGACATGTGGGAAGACATTCCCATAATAATAATTCATGCATTGCATCTGTTTTAATTATTGTTTGCATTATTGAAATGCTGATATGTGGCGTTTATTGTGAATTTATTTATAGATGGATGAGTCTCAGAGTGACGGTTATGGTGATAAGAACCATCTAAATGGTAGATTTTATGATGTGAACCTCATTACGAGGAAATTTTAAGATAATTGATAGGCTTAAGGTAATAAATAAGAGGAAGATATTGATAGAGAATGGAACTTATGATATGTGTAATGATAGTAGAATGCTAGTATGAAGTTGTATGAAATATAATTGATTTAATATTGAAGGACCTTTTATACAATTGAGTACTTCTAGTAAATTTAATTCACTGAGCTTGTGAAGCTCACCCCTCATTATACAATGACAAATGGTTTGGTGAGTTGAGGTTAAGAAGAAATCGTTTTTTGTAAGTCAAGTATGTGTCAACATCCCCAGACTAATCAGAAAAGGAAATAAAAATTTATTTGTAAATATTCATGCATTTTATGTTGTATATAATGTTTAAAGATCGGATTGATGTAACTCCCATGTTGAGGGTTGAGGATTGATGTAAAATCTTCTATTGGTGCATTTATTTTTATTGTTGTATATATGTGTCGTGTTGGAATTTTCAAAATGTGATGACACCATCTCGGGAGTGGCCAACTCGGGATTGGTTATTATAATTTTAGTATCAGGGCATTAAATTTTATGATTCTGTAGACTGCATAGAAGGTAAAAAAGTGAAAAATTAAAATAAATTATATTTTAACGAATTGTATGAGGATGACACGTGGACGTGCTAGAGCTAGAGTTAGAGTTGTTGATTTGAGAGGGCATGACAGGCTCCCAATATTTTTGACAAGTCGAGGATGAGTCTGAATCTGTGGTTCCTAGAAAGGAACGTGTTGATAGTATGATTGATATGAGTAATATAATTGATATTAGCAAAGGTATGAGAGAATTTAAAATTGAAAGAGATGAGCTAAGATAAGCTCTTACACATGATCTTAAGAAAATGAATGTAACAGATGATAGAGTTGGTAGCCTATAACATAGACTTGATTAACAGGGTAGAGCAGTGCCTGAAGTTGTTAACCTAGTAATGATAGACATTTAAAAAAGGGGAAAAGTGAGTTTATGCATGAGATATAGAGAGATTGTTAAGTTGAATGCTGTGTAGTTTAAAGGATCTATGAATCTTTTTACTCCTGAGTTCTGAGAGGAACATGTAGACCGATTATTTGGTATTCTACCAGCAACTGACAGGCAAATGGTTGCCTTTGCTTCATTTGAGTTAGAATGAGAAGCTTTAGAATGATGAGAGGATACTCTTCCTAGGGTAGGTACAGATGTCGATAGACCCTTAACGTGGAATAGTTTTAAGGAGATTTTTCTTGATAAATATTTTTCTTAAACCTTTAGAGCCCAACAAGATAGATATTTTATTTATTTGAGGCAAATGTGTTGATTGTGGCTCAGTATGATAGCAGATTTGTGGTCTTATCATATGGTTGTACTGGAAATGATAGATCTAAAGGAGAAGAAGTGTAAGAATTTCATAGATAAACTATGTTTTAAGATTTGATTCAAAACTATCATACATGAGGCATATGAATTATGTCAAATTGGTAGATAAAACATTCCAGATTGAGAATGATGTGATGAAAATTAGAGGTTAGAGGAATTGGCAGAAGAGGTCTAGATTTGAGGAACCCTGAATTGGTACCAGTATGAGTGTGTAGGGTGGGAAACCACCCAGAGGAGGCATTCCTTGCCACAGGGAACTGAAGTACAAAAAGTAGAGGTAATGTTAATTGGGAGAGACCAACTAAGGTGACTAAGATTTTAATCTTCTTGGGGTTAGCTGGTTATTATAGAATATTCTTTCAGAATTTTTTTTTATTGTAATATTATTGAATAGACTGACCAGGAAAGAGGTGAGATTTGTATGGTGAGGGAAGTGTGAGAAAAAAAATTTAATTACTAAAGGAGAAATTGACTACAGCTCCAGTATTGGTGTTTCTTTCTTGTGATGAAGGATTTATGGTATATAGTGATACGTCACATCAATGATTTGGATATGTGCAACATAGGAAAGCTGTGGCCCATACTCCTAGGCAATTGAAAATTCATGATAGAAATTGCCCTACTCATGATTGAGAGTTGGTTGTTATAATGTTTACTTTAAAAATTGGAGACATTCTGTATAGAGCCACTTGTAAGATATTCATGGGTTATAAGAGTCTGATGTACTTACCTGCCCAGAAAAAGTTGAATTTGAGGCAAAGATGGTGAATGAAGTTGATTAGTAACTATTATTGTAAAATTCACTATCATCTAGAAAATGCAAAAGTGATAGCTGATGCATGAAGTAGAAAGTCTACAAGAAGTTTAACTGCTATTGGGAGTCTTGATGTGAAATTGATAATAGATTTAAGAGAGATAAGAATGAAATTGAATATCAGTGATAGAGGATCATGGTTGACGAATATGGTTGTACAGTCATCCATAGTAAAATACTTTAGAGATGCAAGGTAGAGATGAAGAAATAGAAAAGATTAAGCATTGAGTGCTTACTAGAAAGCAATATGAGTTCAAAAATTGAAGTGAAGGTGTTTTGATATTGGAACATAGGAGTTGTGTTCCCAATAATATGGAGTTGAGAAAGAAGATAATGAGAGAGGCACATGATAATGTAGATTCGATGTAACCAAGTAATAATAAGATGTATAGAGGATGAAGACAGAATTTCTGGTGGTCAGGATTGAAGAATGATGTAGCTGAAATTGTGAGGTTGTATGGAACACCATTAAGCATAGTGTCAAAAAGAGATGCTAGATTTACATATTGGTTTTGAAAAGGCTTTCAGAAAGTCACGAGCGCACAATTGCAATTTAATATAATTTTTGTGCTCAGACAGAAAAGATTATTAGAGTATTAGAATATATGTTAAGAGCAAATGTGATGAGTTTCTCAGTAAGTTGGGATGCTTACATGCCATCGATTGAAATTGTTTATAATAATCAGTATCAAACTAATATTGGGATGGCATCGATTGAGACATTGTATGGTAGGAGGTGTAGAACTCCTATATGTTGGGAAGAAATGGGAAAGAGAAATATATTTGGTTCATCCGTTATTGAGTTAACAGCAGAAAGGATCAAATTGGTTAGAGAGAACTATAAAGCAGCACAGAGTAGATCGAATAGTTATGCTGATAATAAAAGAAGACCTCTTGAGTTTCAAGTAGGTGATTTAGGTGTATTGAAAAATATCTCCGTGAAAAGGTATATTGAGATTTAAACATGAAAGGAAAGCTGAATCCGAGGTATGTGGGACCCTATGAGGTTGTTGAGAAAGTTGGGCTAGTGTGAGTAGTCTGGATTTGCCTCCAGAATTAAAATATTTATATAATGTATTTCATGTTTCACTTTTAAGAAAGTCTTTACGTGATGAACACTATAATATTTCAAGCTAAATTATAGAAATTCAGAAAGTTTGGGCTTATATGCAAGTACTAGTGAGAATTTTAGACAAAAAGAACAAGTCTTGTGTAATAAAATAATTTCATTAGTTCAAGTTCTGTGGCAGAATAAGGATGTTGAAGAGAGTACGTGAAAGCGTGAGACAATT
Source organism: Bretschneidera sinensis (assembly GCA_023935145.1). Taxonomy (NCBI): domain Eukaryota; kingdom Viridiplantae; phylum Streptophyta; class Magnoliopsida; order Brassicales; family Akaniaceae; genus Bretschneidera; species Bretschneidera sinensis. The sequence continues at coordinate 3,652,372 of CM043705.1, forward strand.
ATGAAAAAGTATTATTCACATTTGTTTCTGGAGTAAAGTAAGGAAATTTCAGGGACGAAATTTTAGTAAGGTGGCTAGAATTGTAATACCCGTAGTCGTAAAGTAAAGGCAAAGAAATAATTTAATAAATATGCCATGAAATTAAATGCGAAGGATTTAATATTGAATAAAATAATTCTGTTGAAAAAAAACTGGACGCGGGGGGTGTAGTTACAAAGAAAAAGAAAAAAAACTAGATGCGTGGGGCGTAGTTACAAAAAAAAGAAAAATATATTATATTTAAAAAAAAACGTGTGGTAGCAGGGCCACTTGTTGCCAATTTAGGTTGTGCATGTGAGCCACGACTCACATGTCATGGCAAAATTTGGAAAAGGGAGGGAGGGAAGGCGCAAAGCTGAAGAAGAAAAAAAATGTTATATATATATACTTATTTACTTATTTCGTTAGTTTTACTTTTATTAGTCGTTTTCTTTAAACACTTGGGAACCGAAAGAAAGGTTAAAAGAGTAAAATTTTGAAGGGCTTTACTATGAAATTTCATTGAGAGTCACGAGAAACTATCAGAAAAACAGAAAGTAATAACGAAATGTTTATTTTTGAATTTTTAGCGTACATGAAATTTCCTGGAATTCAAAGTTGGAATTTTCAAAGGGTGTGGTTTATGAAGAATTGAAGAAATAATTAGAAATTTAATACAAATGTTATATCAAGTGTTGACGGTCAGCAATCATGGGAAATTTCGAAGAGGAACGGGAAAGGTAAGGAGGTGATCCATGAGTAGCTCTAAGTGTTGCGTGGTGAATTGGATTACTTTAAGTAATTTAAATAAAAATGAAATATATCTAGTGATAATATTAAATAAATTAGTAGCTTATGTTTTGGTGATAGATAAAGATTTGGTTGATAGATATGATATGAATATTGGACACGTAGAAAATTATTATGTGAAAAGAAATAGTATTGGAATAATGAGTTGATTTAATAATGATGGTGATAAATAAATTCTTGATAAGTTTTGGTTGAAGTTTTGACACGAATTATGAGGAGATGAAATTTAGTGGATTTTGACAAGCTAAGATAAATGATTTGATGTGATATATGAGTAGAAAAAAATTGTGAAATTTATCAAGCAGAAAGTTGAGGAAAGATAGGATAGCTAAATTTAAATATTTTGAGTTCATGTTGTTTTTATATTACTGTTCATATGCATATTTTATATCATTGTTCATATGTATATGCATTAAATAAATGAACCGAGAAGGGGCTGGTCTAATTGAAAAACCATGACAGTCAGTATATACTGAAAATAAAAGGGACACCATGACAGTCGGTATATGCTGAAAAAAATTTCGTGACAGTCGAGATAAGCTGTAAAGAAAAGAATCGAGAGAGGGTCGGTCTAAGATAATAAAAACATGTCGATATATGGGAAGACGTTCCCATAATAATAATTCATGCATTGCATCTGTTTTAATTATTGCTTGCATTATTGAAATGCTGATGTGTGGTGTGTTATTGTGAATTTATTTATAGATGGAGGAGTCTCACAGAGAGACATTTATGGTGATAAGAACCATCTAAATGGTAAATTTTATGATGTGAACCTCATTACGAGAAAATTTTAAGATAATTGATGGGCTTAAGGTGAACTAATAAATAAGATGAAGAGATTGATAGAGAATATGACTTATGATATGTGTAATGATAGTAGAATGTTAGTATGAAGTTGTATAAAATATAATTGATTTAATATTGAAAGACCTTTTATGCAATTGAGTACTTCTAGTAAATTTAATTCTCTGAGCTTGTGAAGCTCACCCCTCATTGTACATTGATTTCAGGTAGCAGGCATGACAAATAGTTTGGCGAGTTGAGGTTCAAAAGAAATCATTTTTTGTAAGTCACGTACGTGTCAACATCTCCAGACTAATGAGAAAAGAAAAGAAAAATTTATTTCTAAATATTCATATATTTTATGTTGTATATAATGTTTAAAGATCAGATTAATATAACTCCCATGTTGAGGGTTGAAGATTGATGTAAAATTTTCTATTGGTGTATTTATTTTTTTTGTTGCATATATGTGTCGTGCTGGAATTTTCAAAATGTGATGACACCATCTCGAGGGTGACCAACTCGGGATGGGTTGTTACATGTTATCCGCGTGGACCCACCTAAGAGGACGTCAATTTAATACACGTATCTTTACAACAAGGGTAAAGTAGTAATTTAACATAAATTATATTGAATTAAATAATGCATACATGAAATATTTATTATTGATTTGAAATAATATTTGAAAGATGACATTGAGAATTTTATTGGAAATGATTAGAAATTTTTGAAGAAAAAAGTACTAAAATTTATGAAATTAGAAGTTTAAAATAAAATAAATTTTGAAGAAAAATATGGAATAAAGTAAGGAAAATATTTGGAAAATTTTAAAGAATGAAATATAATTTTCTATAATTTTAAGAAATTGTTTTGAAGGAAGAACATATGAAAAATTGATTTGAATGAGGAATAGCAAAATCGTAATTATGCAGTGGTAAAACCATAAATTTTAAATGAAAGTGACCGGTGGCAAAACTATAATTTTGAGGATAGGTTGGACCGGTTGGGGATGAGCTGACCGGTTTAATGGATGACAATTTTGCAATTTAAGTGAAAATCTGAGCCGATCGGTTGGATGGTCGACTGGTTTTGTGTATAAAAGTCAAATTTTTTTTGTTAAAAATGAGTTTACGAATCTGTTTCTTTTTCCTAAAAGTTAATTTCTCTCTATAAAATATTGAAAAATACTTCTAAACACTTTGGGACTGAAAGATTTGATAATCGAAGATTTAAAGGTTGAAATTTATTGAAGTTCACGGAAATATTTTCAAGGAAATTGGGAAAAATGTTTTGAAAAGTGTTGGTGATCAGCAATCGTGTGGAATTGCTAAAAAAAGCAGAAAAAAATGAGGTTGTCCAAGAGTAGATTTAAGTGCTACTAGGTGAGTTAGATTTACTTTAAATAATCGAGACCAATATGAAATATAAATTGATGATAATTGTACTAATTATTGAATATAGTGATTTGATGACGTATATATAAAATATGAAAGTTGATTGGTTTATTAAACTATGAAACATGAATAAATGATATGTTGAAAACTAATTATATGAGAGACTATAGTTTTGAAATGATAGATTGATGGAATATATGTTGAAAAGATAAATGAAATTCTTAAAAGCCGTGATTGATAAATTAATATGATATATAAGGAGACAATTTAATATGTATATGATGAAATAATGATTTTGAGAAATAGATGGTTGAATTGAATAATTTGATGTATGTCTGCTTTCATGTTATTATTCATATGCATAGAGAGAAGACTAGGAAAGTAGTTAGTATGGTTGAAATATGTTGACATGTGGGAAGACGTTCCCAATGATATACCAAAATTGGTATTTTCCCATACATTGATAGTATGGAGTGATGATGAAGAAAGAAAGAAGATATAGTAATTTAATTGCATGCATTTTTATTTCAATATTTTTATTATTGATGATTGAGATGTTAAAACATCAGAGTTGATTGTGAAACGACTGACAAAAAGATAAGTCTCATAATGAGACAACTATTATGAGGAGTTGATTGAATATGATATGATAGACAATGATTTAATATATATATATATATATATATATATATATATATATATATATATATATATATATATATATATTGTGAACCTCATGATGAGGTAAATTATGATAAATTTGAGTTAATGACATATATGAGAAGATATTGAAATGATAAACATAGTGATTTATTTTATATGAGAAGAGATAAATGAATATTTATGATTGAATTATGAGCTATAACTAGAAGTATACAAATTGATTACTTCTAGTAAATTTAATTCACTGAGCTTGTGAAGCTCACTCCTCATTGTTGATATATTTCAGCCAACGGACATGTAGATAGTTGTGCAGATACTCAAAGTAATTACTTTAAGTAAGTCCTGTAGTCAGCATCCTCGGGCTTAAGAAAGAAAGAAAAAGAAAAATTTGAAATTTGTAAATATTCATGCATTTTATATGTTTGTATATATTGCTTATGATAGGAGAAAAATAATGTATCTCATCTGAAAAGAGTTGAAGATTTGATGTGTGTGTGTGTGTATATATATATAGTTGATGTACGTTTAAAATTGTTGCATATATATGTCGTACTAGGATAACAAAACGTAACGATTCCGTCTTGGGTTAGCCAACCCAAGATGGGTTGTTATTTTCAACCCACAAGCTCTTCCCTAGAGCTCACTTCAAAATCTCAGCTAATCACATAGGAATAAAATTTAGAGAGAGAGAGAGGTGAGCTATAAAGCCCATTGTAGTTCACTTACTAGAAGTAATCGATTTTTAACTTCATTTACCAAACCTTATTTTATATCCAACTATTAAGTATGAATACGTCTTTATGCGATTACATTTATTTAATGTGCCACTATCACAATTCTTCATTCTCATCAAATCAGGGGGAAAATAACCATCACACAAGGTACTACGTAAAATACAATGTCCACACAATCCTCATTCATAAGCACACTATCATTCACATTACAAAAAAAAAAAAAATCATTAAAAGTCATACACGTACACAAACAAGTTTCACACCACTCTCATCTTATCTCGTCTCAACTCAACTAAGCTCCTCTTAGCTCATCTTAACTCATCTCGAATACTCTTAACTCATCTTAGCTTATCTCAATAATCACAATGGGGACGTCTCCCCATGTACTAGTATGTTAAACATCGCATCCCATCTCAACCCATCTTAGCTCTCTGACCTGAAGGCCCTAAAACATATTCATCACAAAAAAATAAGAAAACAATGCAAGTACAATTTCCAACACATCAACACAATGGTGCATATTTCATAATCATACCCAATAAACACATTCCCAAATTCACCTCATCAATCTCATTTAACGAAACTTTAATTTTATCATTATTCATTTTTCACCTACCCAATTATTTATTTACTTACAAGCCTTATTGTATGAGTTCCTATAATTAACAATTAATTTAAATATTAGGATTCTATCTCCTTATTGAGAACTTGAAGTAATATGAACTCTCACCTTGCTACTCGACCAAAAAAGCTAGCTTTAAGCTATCCCTTTGCCTTATGTGTTGTCCTCACTAGCACCTAGATACATATAACATTAGTTTCACCACAATCAACTATGCACGCACACCATGCACCATTATATGACCTCGCAAACTACTTCATGAAACCACACGCACACGCACACTTCACCATAATGATAAATTAGCTAGAATGTCATGCACGCACACAATGCCTACTATATGATGGCGCGTACACATCGTGCACCATTATGTAAATGCAAGATTTTGCCTAGAATGTGTATAACCGAATAATTTCTAATACTAGTTAATTTATAGCTTACTTTAGGAAGAGTTAGAAACAACCTGGTGCCACATTGCATTTCTGTTGGTATTATACCGAATCGACTAACAACTGAGACTCAATCAACTAACATTGTAATTCACGAAAATAATATTAAATTAATAATTTTTTATGTTTAATTTTTTTATAACAAATTACAAAATTCAATTAAATTTTTATATTAAAAATATTTGAAATAAATGAAAAATTTAAAAATAGTAAGAGAATGAGATAAAAAAGTATTTTGAACTTTTGGTCAACATAATTGCAATTTATTTGTAAATTTTATTTAAAATAATTTTTTTTATTTTTTTAAATATAATAATATATAAAATTATAAATTTTTTTTTTACAAAGTAAGAAATTTATTTACTCCGAACATAGTGAAGAAAAAATTCCTTTTCGAATGCATGAAAATGTTTCCATTTAAAATTTAAATGCTCTTGTCATTATGCAAAAAAGAAGGGGGTAAAATCGTCTTTTAAGTTCATGAGAAACGCCGGAAATCTTCGTTTAAATTTGGTTGGTGCGTAAAACCCCTAAAATTAAAAAATGACAGATGATAGAAATATAATGCTAATGAATTTTTAAACTCCAAAAACTGCATTTCCTTTTCCATTCTTTATTTGTGAAGCAGAAAAAAGCTGCATCTTCTCCACACGCCTTTGGATTTTCTATTGATTTCCTCTCCTCTCTTTCTCAGAAATCAAACACCCCCAATTATCATATATACTACTCAACTAAGTTTTAGCTCCTTTTTCAAGGCTTTTAACTTTATAGCTTCATTTCATAATTTCCAGTTTTTATCAGCATTTCTTCTCTTCAGTGGCCTGAATTTTTAGTGGTAATGATCATATTCTAGGATCTTGAGATCGATCGGAGCTCGCAAGTAAACTGAGAAATTGAAGTTTCTTTCTTGACTTTGTCAAAGGCAAGTGAAGAGAGTCTTGTTTTGCAGTTTTTCCCCTTTTTATTTGTTTTTCTCTTTTTAGCTCTTCCTTATTGCTTTGAGTACCCAATTCTGTAACTAGATCGGTTTAGATTTGACAGGTTTTGTGTTTTGCTTCTTAATCTTTTTCTTTGGGTTGCTCAGAAAATGGAGACAAATCATATGAAGTTTGAGCATCACGGGTGCTTTTCTTTTTGTGTTTGTTCTCTTGGCCAAGAAAGTCAAAATTTTATCACATATAATTTCAGAATTCCTTTTTCTTCTAAACGAAAAATTTTGAACTTTCTCGGCAAACTTTGGAGGGACATCTTTCTTTAAAAGTAGTGTCTAGTTCTTTGAAGTTTGAAGATTGGGTTAGAGATTTGATCCAAATTTGATGCTTAAATATTTGGTTGACTTGTATGGAATTGATATATTTGCAGATTTTATCATCTTTTGAGTTTTTAAACTTGCTAATGGTAACTCAAGATTGAAAGAGCACTAGGTTCTGCATCTAAAACTATGGTCCCCGCCATTATGTTAATCAATTGGATAAAGTCATCGAGTGGGGTCTTTCCTTAAAAGCATGATAGGACTTTTTATGAAAACTGAAATAGTTTGCCTTTTGGTCTCAATCTGATGCAGTCTTCCCGAACTTAATCCTCAGAATTGGCATTTTGAGGAAAATGTCGCAGAAATCCCAGGAATCCCATGTTCCGCCTTTCTTACAGTCGATCAGATCATTGCCTGTTGACTTTAGGCTCATTGGTTCACCAGCCTCTGATCAGATTGAAAATTTAGCTGATACAAGTTCGCGAAATGGTGATGTAAACAATTCGAGTATTCCTGAAAATGGTGAGTTAAGGAACGAGGTCCTTGAGCCAGTTGAAAATAACGTTGGGGACATGGATCATGCTAATGAGGATTCGCCTTATTATGGGAACACCGCCACTTCAGTTGAAGACAGGCTAGCTGATGAAGATTTGGATTCTGCGCCTTCTACTTTGCCATCAGTCTCAACATCTCACGGTATTGAACGGAGGTGGAGTGACACCAGCTCATATGCCACAAAGAAGGTATTTTGTGGCTTCTGATTAATTTTACTTCAATTAAGAATAGCATGGATTTAGGATGTACTTTTTGTTATGATTATGGTTGATTTCTTGTTTGGTTGAAATAAAAGACATAGTCGTCCTGTGAGAATTCCTACTTGGTCTGCGTTTATTTTGTTGCAATTTTAGCTTCATGCTTTTGCTGCTGTAGGTTCTACATGATTAAATATCTTGAGCTTTTAGAACTTTACTGCTTATGAGTTTCATTGACATCATAGTGAACAGAACAAACTGTTATTAAAACATGCATCCTCACCCATCTGACCATGCAGCTCAAGTAGCAGTAATTTTGCAGCTCAAGTAGCAGTAATTTTTTAGCCTGTTCGAGTTTGGGGTAGGGGTGGGGGTGAGGGAGGTAGATTGGGGGGAGTACTGCAGCTTACTGGAACTTGTCTCTGAGGAAGGCCTATGCTAGAATAATTGAAGAGTTTAAAGGTGGAGCTTTCTTGCCTTTTAGATAAAACCATAGTCATTTGACCCCATGAGTAATGATGGTTTACACTAGAGTTTCTGGTTGTGATGCCAAGTCTGAAGAATCTTATATGCACACACCCTACTGAGAAACACACAAACAAACATGTATAGGTATATAATTCTTACGTATGTGCATATGTAAGTGTGAATCTATGTGCATACATATCTGTATGTACATGTAAATATAGCGATCATATATGTTCATCTGTGTAGGACTTTTGGCTTATTTTTGTGAGAAGCGTTTTACGTGGCAACTGCAAGATTCTCCGCAAATGCAATTTAACTAGCCTTCAGGGTCTCAACTAATAATTCCACTTAATTGCATTTTCTATTAGAGAGTTAAAGGTTCGCATTGCCAGAGGGCAGAGTGGTTAATTGTACAATAGTATATGTGATGTGCCTGCAGTAGCACCGAACTAGTTTTATGCATGACATTAGAATATGTGTAAGAAAAAGATAAGATTATTGCATAGCTCCTAGTACTTGCCAAATTGAATGCGTGTTGTCCGTTTGATGGTGCTTTTCAAGTGACTCTAGGTTTGGACAAGCTTAGTAGACATTTGAAGAATTATGGGTAACACTTGAAGAAATGAGGAAAAAATGTATACTTTTTGCTCAATTTCTTTCAGAATATTAACCGCTTTATGTAAAATTAGGATCCCCTTTCTTCTAGGAACTTTCTTCCAAATCATTTCTTTTGTATATCTCACTGGGCAAAGCATAAGCTTGATGGTGTACTGTACTGAAAAAAAACAACTTGATGGTGTGCTATAAATTACTTGCTGCTTGAATGAATGTTAAAGTTTCTTAGTTATGATTTTGACCTGCGTACAGTGTTTATATAACGTTGCGCATCTCATGTACAAATTATGTGCCATAGAACAAAACTTTACATGGATATCTTAGTGCCCCTCATATGAATTTGTAATTCTATTCTGCTGGCATGATTTTCTTGAAGTTTTTGTGGCTTGAGAAATGCAAAATACTGCAATATCATGCTTATTTGTACATTATTAACGTATATATCTTTGATTTTGTTAACTGGCTACAAAAAATTTACTGTTTCAGAAGCTTCAATCTTGGTTTCAACTTCCAAACGGGAAATGGGAGCTGGGAAAGATATTGTCAACTTCCGGGGCCGAGTCTGTTATTTCACTGCCCGAGGGAAAAGTAAGTGAAATCTTTGAAGTTCTGAAGTAAGACGTTTTATGATTTTAAGATGTTAGATTCGATATTACTTTGTAAATTCAAGTGAAATCTTTGAAGTTATGAAGTAAGATGTTATTTAATTTTAAGATTGATTCGATATTACTGTGTAAATTCAATTACAGGCTTTGAAGGTGAAATCAGAGAGTCTGATCCCTGCAAATCCTGATATCCTTGATGGTGTGGATGATCTCATGCAACTTAGTTACTTAAATGAACCAACGGTGTTGTACAATCTTCAGTACAGATACAATCAAGATATGATATATGTAAGTGTTTATATTTGTGTCATTGTTATTTCTGAATCTGTTAGTGAAATGAAAACTTTTGCCTGATGACTCTGTTGACACAATTTCATTCGGTGTTAGACAAAAGCAGGACCAGTCTTGGTTGCTATAAATCCCTTCAAGGAAGTTCCTTTATATGGAAATGACTACATTGAAGCATATAAGAACAAATCGATTGAGAGTCCACATGTGTATGCCATTACAGACACAGCCATTCGGGAAATGATACGAGGTGGTTTTAGTTATTCATTTTTTTCTCACAATTTATTTGGAAATTGTAATAAGTGTGTGGGATTCTTACTTGGTTTTTATTCTTGTTTCCAGATGAAGTGAATCAATCTGTCATTATAAGGTTAGTAGAATTTATTTCTTAAGTAAAAGTTGTTATTAATTAACGTTATAAGGTTAGTATAATACACTCTTGACTTATCAAGAATATATATATATCTCGAGCCTACTTTCCATTCTTTCCATGTCTCATTCTGTTTGTATTATTCGAGAACATTAGTCAACCTTATATCGCCTTTATGACGTTAGGACTCGTCAATTTGCTTGTTGCATGCTTTTTTGGTTTTTAGTTTTTAATTTAATTCTGAATTCCTTTTTATGGAATTCTGCTAATTCTTTTCATGCTTCACTTTGTTGTTATTTTCAAAGCATCTTTGCAAGTAGTTTAAGAAGTGAGTTATGGCAAGGCATTTTGTGATCATTTTTATCAAATATCTAATAGCCGTGCCCATTTATGCCAAACACTTTTTTTAGTTATATGGATGTTTTTGAATATGTTGGAGTCTAGGACACAATTATATACAATATCTCTTGGTTAGTGATGAGTAAATTTATCAAGTTCAGGGCATATTTGAAGACGTGTGCATCACAAGTGTTTCTTTTTGAACTAATGTAAGCAAAAATGTCGCTTTTAGATGAAGTAATATCTAGGAATAAAACTAGATGGTTGGAGCTTAGCAGTTGAATTAAACAATACCTGAATGTATTAATCAAAGAATTATTTCATTATTACTTAGTGGGTATGAGAGGGATGCCCTTTCATTTTGTTTTGTTCCTCAGCATCGAGGTGGAGTTGGCATTTATAACCTTTCCAAAGGTGGTAACTAGTAATTTTTGGAGGTGAACATTATGATCTGGTTATACCCATTGAATAGTTATAGGTACGTTAGGGCAGCTGTATTTTCTACAGATGCAAATGTAATACTAAAAGCTTTAAGCTGTCAAAAGTTTTTTTACATAGTAAATTCTATATATTGCAAATTTTGGATTTTTTTCATTGAATAGATGCTAAGATGTGCCATCATTTTATGCTGTTGACACTTTGCTCTGGCATTATATTTCCTCAATCTCAACGTTTTGTAAAATGCAACCTTAAATTAATTGTTTTCTTCTTTATTCTCTTGATATAGTGGCTATAGAAACTGGTATTGAAAAGAAATAATTCGTGGGCAAGGGTTATGCTTTGAATATATATGTATGATACGGAGGAGTTGTGGGCCATGAAAATGGATGAAAGTTAAGAAGCTATGTATTATGAAGGGTGTATGAGCTTGATATACATTGTTGGCCTATTTCTCATTGTTAACGTATATGATATTTCCTATTCCTATTGCAATATTAGTTTCCTAGTTTCATAGGTATTAGTTTCCTAATTTATTATAACCCTAGGTTTCCTATTTGTATTAGGTTTTATATTTTTAGCCTTTATATATAGGTTTGTATTGTCTTTCACAATCAATCAATAATATAAGAGTTTCTTCTCCAATCTTTTCTTTATTTTAACATGGTATCATAGCTATTGATCCTGTTTTGAGAGCCGTCTTTTAAGCTTCAGTTTTGAGCTTCAAAAATTTTGACAGGCGGCCTAATGCTGCTCGTCGGACATAGCCATTTTCCTTCTTGTTCTAAACTATTATAATCTTTCAGATTTTTTTTTTCACCACTGCAAATTGATTTACACTAAAAAACATTGACCAGATCAAGCTCGACAACTTATTTTTGGTCTGCTATATTTGTTCCTCAACCTGTGATTACGTTCTTGGTTCTGTTAAGCTTTGCGACCCACGATTCCGCTTTGGGTCCTGCCGAGCTACCACTCGTGATTCCACTATGGGTCTTATCTGCCACGTGTTTCGTCACGTCAGCCAACAGCTTAACTGTCACGTGTTTCGTCTTGTCAGCATTCAAGTTCCGTCTTGAATCCAAGTAATCCTCTTATTTTCGTATCCCTCGGTAATTCTCACCCAATCTTATGAAGGGGTGTTAGAGCGGGACTCGTACCCTTCACCTTGTTTTGACTCATGTTTGGGTTATTTTCTTGTTTCTAGTTAAGACACATGCAAGGAGGTGAGCTTGCATGTGAGGGGGAGTTACTTTTGTAGAGTTCTTCATCAAAGCTTGATATCAACCTGCAAAGTTCTACATCGAAGTTTGTTCTTCTCGGTGCTTCTTTGATTCAGTTTGCAAACTTAAGTTGGCATCGAGTTTACCACCTTGAGTTTGAGGGGGATTGTTAACGTATATGATATTTCCTATTCCTATTGCAGTATTAGTTTCCTAGTTTCATATGTTTTAGTTTCCTAATTTATTATAACCCTAGGTTTCCTATTAGATTTTATACTCTTAGCCTCTATATATAGGCTTGTATTGTCTTTCTCAATCAATCAATAATACAAGATTTTCTTCTCCAATTTTTTCTTTATTTTAACACTCATTAACATAAGCTTTTGGGATAATTGGTAACTGTTGAGTGTCCTAATTAGGTTTCCTATTATTTGTCCTGGTAGGTTTCTTAGTCTTACTTAGTTTATGTCTATCTATCTAGTTGATGTCTCCTAGTCTTATTAGGTTTGATATTCATAAGTCTCTATATAGGACTATTGAATTGTATTCAAATCAATAAATCAATAAGACAAGCAATTTCTTTCAGTTCTTATTTTCAACATGGTATCCCAATCCAACCTGTGTTGATGTTGTTTCCTTTTGACTCAATGCCCATTCAAGTCAAAGTCAAAGTTAGTAAAAAAAAAGACAAAAAGTCAAGTCTTGATAATCTGTTGTTCTTGGATCTTGTCTCTTTAGGTGGTATTGACATGGTGACCTAACTATTTGTCGTGGGTGTGGAGTGCCGATGTGTTGTCATGGGTTATTGTAATTTATGGGTTTGGGTTTATTTGTTTAAGATTAGATGATTTTGTTGTTGGCATGAGTTTCTTTGTAACAAGTTAGTGCATGTGTATGCTCCAACTTGAGGGGGAATGTTGAGAGTCCTAATTAGGTTTCCTATTATGTGTCATAGTAGGTATCTTAGTCTTATTTAGTTTATGTCTATCTTATCTAGTTGATGTCTCCTAGTCCATTAGGTTTGATATTCATAAGTCTATATATAGGATTGTTGAATTGTATTCAAATCAATCAATTAATAAGACAGAAAATTTCTTTCAGTTCTTATTTTCAACGGTAACTAACATGGTATCAAAGCCAAAGGTTTTGTGATCGAATTTTGATTGCCTCCGCGTGTTTCATCTTATGATAAATATTTGGTTCGGTCTTTGTTTCTAGTTTGCATTTGTCTTGTTTCGGTTTCGAGCTTTATGTGCTAGGCCCATATCGTCTTTGGGGCTATGCACGTGAGGGGGAGTATTAAAGTTTATATGAGTTTGATATACATCGTTGGCCCATTTCCCATCACCTTCAGCTTTTGGAATAATTGGTAACTAACAAAGGATTTTAAAGCCCTTTAAGAGGATAGGTTTTACTGTTATAGCTGGGTGACGATTGAAGCTGGAGAGCCATATCACGTGCCATGCCCTTCTTTTGGAGGTGTATCCAGAGTTGTCGTTTGTTGTGGTTGACAAGGAGGCTTATATGGATGATTATTTGGTTCATTGGGAAGGAATGCATGAGAATCATGCTTCAAGGGCTTCTGGTTGGTTTGGTGGTATCACTCTTTTGGAAAGCTTTATGGTGCATGAATTTTTAACCTTATGTTGTCTTGAAGGAAGATCTCAAATGGCATGTCTTTGATAAAAGTCATTATCTTTTGAGAATCCTAGAGTATGTTCTAAACGTAGGAATAGAAGAGTTGTTGACGATGGGGAGGTGTCCTTGCTTGAGGCCAGAAATAATTTCCTTAGATTGCTTATTCTTCAGAGTTCCTTAAATTATTTAAGATTCTGTTTCCCTTTGAACAATTTTTAAGATTGTTGCTCTTTGTCTTGAGCCCTATAGTGGCCTTGGTAAATCTTGAAAATACATGGGAACCAACTCCTTTCCTTCTGTCTCTCTCTCTGTCTCTTAGTAAGTCCTCATTCATCGAAAAAAGAAGAAAAAATGAAAAATGAAGCCTGTTCTCTTATTCTTTTTGTTTATTTTTGGTAGGTTTGCTTCTTCATCTTTGTTTAGCACATATTTTGATGTGTAATGAAAAGCCTTAGTTCCATCTAAGTAATATTTCCCCTTATCCTTTATAAAATAAAACATAGAAATTTTGGTGCACACTACCCATAGATTCTGACATCATAACACGATGGAACTCAGAAACAGAATTTAGTTATGTCAAGTTTTTTTTTTTCTTTTAATTTTATTTTAAATAGCATTCATATATATACATATGTCTTGGCTCTTGTCCAGTGGTGAAAGTGGAGCAGGGAAAACTGAGACGGCAAAGATAGCAATGCAATACTTGGCTGCTCTTGGTGGTGGTAGCGGGATAGAATATGAAATATTGAAAACTAATCCAATTTTAGAAGCATTTGGCAATGCAAAGACATTAAGAAATGACAACTCAAGTCGCTTTGTAAGCTTTCTGTTCTTTGCATAATCACCTGACTCTTTAATTTAACAAGTTTGTAATGAGGGTTTGAGGCTGTAATCATTCACTGAAAAATAACTATAGAAGGTATGGCCTTTATCTTGAAAGTATCATAACCTTGGTGAATAAATTTGTAGGGAAAGCTGATTGAGATTCATTTTAGTGAAACTGGAAAAATATCGGGTGCCAAGATTCAAACTTGTAAGATCACTTTTCGAGTTGAAATTATGTTTGTTTATGTACATGCTTTTTTTTTTCTTTTCTTTTTCCCTGCAAAACTAACTTCCCAAATCTTTGGTTTGATCCCAACAAATTGTGCAGTTTTACTTGAAAAGGTAATTTCTGTTCCTCTATGATTTTGACCTGTTTGATTTTCCTTTTTATTTCATTGAGTTGTATATTGAATCTATGATATGAACAGTCTAGAGTGGTTCAATGTGCTGAGGGAGAAAGGTCATATCATATATTTTATCAGCTTTGTGCTGGGGCTTCACCAGCTCTCATAGGTATCTTTTATCGCTTATATTTCCTCTTTTTGTTTCCTAACTTTTTTATGCATAGTGTGGGAACTATTCAAAATCTAAATAATCTACGATAATTTTCTCATTTATAATATCAAGATTGTATCATGATGAAGTAAATGATAATGTTTTCCAGTGAGCTTTGTAGTTTATCTGTACTTATCAAATAAAAAGAGTTTTGTTGTTTATCTGCAACATTGTCTCAAAAATTTGAATAGCGAAGCAACTTACTGAAAAAAAAATGTGACAGATCCCAGTACAATGTTACAACTTTAAGTCACATGCTCTAAATTGTTGTCCAGAGGGAGAGCATCTTCAGAGCAGTTTTGCAGAATAGACATAAGAAGAAAGAATAACACATAACCCTGGCGTTAATAATGGTGATCAAACATGTATCAGAAACAAGCATTAAACAAATTGAGCCATAACTTGGAATCAATACTGACAACTATATCTGATTTTCTTGCACTGCAATTTGATGGAGATATCACATAAATATAATATTTATAACTTGTGGCATTCTAAATAATATATGATTTTGAATGAGATTTTTCATTTATCTCCGCTGTTTATCTATATAATTATTGTATTATGTAATGTTCTATATAAGGACTATTTTCTTGGATGTGAAATTTAATGCTGCTGTATCAACACCCTAGCTGTTGTGTTGTTGCTGGAAGAGGATCCATGATGTGTCATTGTTGTTGTTGGAGGCCGTAGTGGTGATGATGGCCATGATTGGTGGAGGTGATTAGTTGTAGTGGTGATGTGTTAGTCTAGGCAATTTGCCAGTTTTTCCTGATTTGAAATTTTGAAATAACACTTTTAAGTGGGATTCTAAGGGCCCATTTGGCCTAGCTTTTGATTATACTGTAGGGACTCAAAAGTCATTTTAAAACAGCTTTGTGTAGAAGTGTTGTGGAGTTAAAAACAATTTGGTGTTTGATAAAAATCGTGTTAAAAGTGCTGTCAAACTAATTGATATGTTTAGTTGATAAGTTATACAAGTGCTTTTAGATATTGAAATTACCGATAAGGGTATAGGAGGACCATTTGACTATTTGGATAATTTTTTCATCAAATTGACTTTTGTATGTGTACAATTAAAAATATTAATTTTAATCATAATAAAATATGAATAGTATTAATAATAGTAATATAAATAATGTTGATTAAAATAATAATAATATATAACATAATAATTAAATTTTTAATAGTACTAATAATTAAATTATTACTAATAATAAATATATTATTAATACTAATATTTAAATTAATAATAATAATAATCTCAATTGAGAACGCAAAAAAATGGTCGGTAATAATTGATTTATACAGTGGAAAAGGTGTAAATACCATTGCGCGAAGACAATTTAGGAACGCAATTTTAATAAAAATTGATTTTGAGATCAAAAGTTACAAAACCCTACTTCTGATTTTGGGCCTAAATTAGCTTTTTTTAAAGCTATTTTCAACTTTTGATTCACCAAAATATCACCTCAAAAAGTAGGTGTTAGGCCTAGCTTTTGCTTTTTGGCAGTACAAGCTGTTAGAGAAGTTAGGCCAAACAAGCACTAAACAAAGAATTTATAGCCTTTGATGGTCCCCTCCTTCAATTTGGTTTTGTTTTCATCCATATTTATTTGGACACTTGCTTTCAAATTTTTACATCTAAGCAGCGACGTAAAATGCAGTTTTTTATTGTATATTTTAGCCAAATTGATGGCAATCTGTGGTCAGTTGTATTCCTTTGTTTCTTGTGTAAACTTATGCTTTTTGTTTCGTCAAGGATATTGAATCTTCTTTATTAATTATAATTTTACTATCTAAAGCGAAATAATAGAAGAATCTCACATGCATCATAAATAGCTAGTAGTCTGAAATTAGTAGTTATAGGAACTTCTATGGTGTTAATTAGATTTAGTTTATTTGGAGTTTTCTGTTTGATTTTTCTATTTACCGAATTATGTTCTTCTCATTTTTCATTGATTCATTGTCAAACACAGAGAAGCTAAACTTGAAGAGCGCAAATGAGTATAAATATTTGAGGCAGAGTAATTGCTATTCAATTACTGGGGTTGATGATGCTGAACGATTTCGTATTGTTATGGTACATTCTTCCTCTTAATGAATCAAATCTCTTCCATTAGTTCTTGACTTGTGTATCACTGTACTTATTTCGGAAATGAGAGGTTGATATGCGTGTGAACTTCACTATGGCTATTGTAGGAAGCTCTGGATATTGTTCATGTCAGCAAAGAAGACCAAGACAGTGCTTTCGCGATGCTTGCTGCGGTATTGTGGCTGGGAAACATCTCTTTTACAGTGATTGATAATGAAAACCATGTTGAAGCTGTGTCAGATGAAAGTAAGAATCTTCCAGAAGCTAATGTGAAATTTTATTGGTATTGAGGATGTTACCAATTTTTATGCTTTTGTTATTTTATCTGTTGCCTTATCATGGGCCCTAGATGTTCAAGAAAGTTGATTTTATATAACCAATAGACAAAAAGAAAAAAGAACAAAAACTCAACTAAGTTTTGGCTAGAGGAGAGAATATTTTGTTGTTCAGCCCACAACCCTGCTCCCTAACATGTGAATGAGACTTGACTGAAGTATCATGATGCATTGATGGTTTACAAACTTGATAAGTGAAGAACCCTTGCAAGTGCAGTAAATATGAAATGAGCTTAAAAGCTGAGTCTTAAGTGTATTATTAGTTTATAATCCCAATAGTTCTCATAACAATGATTAAGTTTATTCTTTGACTTGGTTCAATTTGTGTTTCGAGTAGTATTGCACAGTGTCATCAGCATCTTATGTTAGGTTTGTTCTTTCTCATTCCTATTGGCATGCATGTTAGCAAGTTATTCTATCAATGTGATCCTCACCATCCCCCTTTCTATGGTTTTCATTCTGACACCTCATGGTTTTTATTTTGGATTTTGCTTTAACAAATGTACCACATCAAACACTTAGTAATCTGGCAGGGAATCTAGCATGGAAGCTATTTGTGAAAATATTAATTGCTGAAAGTATTTAAGAGAGTATGATTGTGTGTCTATAGGGAATTGGTACCATTTATTAGAATAGTATACCCATAGCAAAGGTAGCATCTCTTGTTGAAAATGGTTCATAGAATTGGGAAGGAATTAGACAGCTTCTGTCATTATCAGTTGCTGATGGTGGTTATTGAGTGTTTTGTCTACAGCCTGTTTAAATTTTTATAAAAACAAACTTTATATCGAAAGAGAGGAAGTACAAGGAGGGAATAGCAAGAAAGCTGCGAAACAAAAGAGAAAAAGCTGGAATAAGGTAAATAATGTATGAAAGAAAGCTGCTAGAACACAATTATGAGAAATCTATGATGGGTATAAATTCTCACAAGAAATGGATATTCCCTCTTCTTTCGCCATTGACATCCTATGTGGAATAGCTGATCCTTTAGTGCTAGAGAATACACTAGCCACTAAACTGGATACATCAGGATCTCAACCATGAACTGGAACTATCTCCAATGGTCTTGCACGGTGCTCTGAGCCAAGTTTTTAGAATTGGAGTGCCCCTCTAATAGAGGTTCACTGAGGAAAAAAAAGCTAGTCCTTATTGAAACTCTAAAAGTAAAATGCAGAGAATAACCAACGCCAATGTATTCTGTCTCCCTAATGAACTGATGGTGAAAGTATGTCCTTCAGTTTCTTCTGGCTTTTCTCCTGAAATATGGACAAACTGACAGCTAAGGAAATCCATCCCCAAAGCATCATGCCACAATCTGCTTAGAGCATGGGAAGAAGACTCCATTTTGGAAGAGACCTGGAAAAAAGAGTCCAATTAATTGCTGCCAATGAGAACAAGTTTCTGCCATGAAGAATATGCTGTAAGGCAATCACATCAATGCAGTTGGTGTAAGAGTAACTTGGGAGGTGAAATTTATTTATGATCAGTTTCAGTACTCGCTGGTCTTCGGTAATAGGGGAGATTTACTTTCAAATGTAAAGATTTGCATTCTGCGGTCATTATTTACCCTGAGCTTGGTAGATGAAATCTTAAATTGAAGTGTCTTGGTTCAATAAATCATTATGCCTACAGATTAAAAAATTTGCAGAATGGGAATCGGAAGACTAATGACCTTGAATTCCTTCTCTTGTTTAGCCATGCGAATCTTTAAGTAGAATGAGTTGCCATCCAATTCAGGAAATTTTATTCTCTACCCTGTATATTTATTTTGTACAAGGCCTGGAGTATTGCAAGTCAGAAGTCTATGTCTCTGGAGACTAGACGCTGGGACTTTTGCATTGTCATCATAGCTGGGAAGAAAATTTCCACGGTTGACAAACTTACAGCGACTGTGTGCCTGTGCCTCTTGCTTTAACCATAAGTATTGTGTTGATATGACATGAGATTGTAAAGGATGTGGCTTCCAGAAACTTTAAAATGGTAGAAATTCTTTGGGAAACAGATAAACCTGACACCTGGAAATGTATCTACAACTTGCAGTCCTACCTGAGTTCATGTAAGATAGCTGCAAGGAAATTGGTGATTACAAGCTGATGCATTATATCCAAGTTTATCATGAGTGAGCAAATGCATCATACACAATTTCTTCTTGCAGAGGGTTCTAGTTTTGAAGCTGTTTGGTATTTGTTGTGTTTCTGTCAAGTATCTTTGAAAATTGATCTAGGGCAACAGAAGGAAATATCTCTTCACATTGTTTGCTTTTTGTGATGTGTTGGGTAACTATGAAGCAGTGGAATTTAATGGATTTCAGGACTTAACCCCATGGTTGCAAGTTTTGAGTGACTTCAATGTCAGATACTGTTTCTATGATTTGAATATTTAGGTTTTCCATTTCTTTTTCTTCTCTTGATCTCGTTAATGATTGCTTTTGTGCATTTTACTCTTTCATCTAAACATATCACAGTTTTTTACAATGTGAATTTTGCCTCTTTCATAGTTTGTTTCATGGTATTTGAGTGATGCTTCAGCTTTGTGTAATCTAACTGAAGGTTGCATTTTCATGTTCAGGTCTACTAAATGTTTCTAAATTGATTGGATGTAACATTGGGGAGCTTAAGCTAGCTTTATCAACTCGCAAAATGAGAGTTGGTAATGATAATATTGTCCAAAAGCTAACATTATCACAGGTAAGAATTCTTCTGAGGTATCCTTATTTTGTCTGATAAGTTGTACACAATTTGCATATGCGTATTAGCATAGGCAGAGGAGGCGCAACCACCCAAGGGAAGGGGGCATCTTCAGATTTGAATCCCTCAATATTTCCATGTGTTTTTTTTATAAATTTGTTGGTCCAACAGACGGATCAGTTAGAATTAGGCAATGTTTTCAGAGGCATATGAGTCGAGCCCCAGGGTGGCGCGTCCTACAAATGCTTTAAGGCGTATAAAATCGTGTGTAGGTCTTATGAGGCATACACCTCCAGAGTTGGAGCTTTTGCCTTTTACATTAGGCGTACGCCTTTTACACCTCATGAAAAATTTCTTTGTAAGCTAAGAAAACAAACTCAAGGCTTGTGAAATGATCAACTAGAGATTAATTATAATATATAATTTCACTTTTAACAGATACATGAAATACCCACTGACGGAAACACACGCACTAACAAAAAGGATAAATAAGCATAGCTGAGGAGGCCTTGGCTCAGTGGTTAAGACTGAGCCTGGGTCCTAAAGGTCCCAGGTTCAAGTGGTGTGTGTATTGGTTTTATCAATAAAAAAAGGATAAATACGCGCAGTAGAAGCAACAATAGGCACGAGACTAAACTGTCAGCACCAGAAACTGTAGAATTCCAAAGAAGAGAAAAAGAGCCATAGCCATCTAATCTTCACGATAAAATACTGAAATCTTTCAAAATGATACACAAGGCTGTGCAATTTTACTCAAAAGGGAGATTAAGACTGACCAAATGCAAGAAGAAAGAAAAGGAACAAAAATATATTCTAGAGAAATAGAAGCTCCTTTATGAGATTCTCGTCTCTGTGAAGTAAAACTAGAAACAAGTGTGAAATGACTCAAGTGAAATTATAAGAAACTTTCTCTTGTAAAGTGAGGGTGGTATTTTTTTTGGTTTGTAAGAGACGGTCTTTATTGTTTTGTACTTTTGATTGATCATCAAGTGTGTCCAAGATTGAATGGTTGGAATTGACCTGCAGTGCATAATGACTAGTGAGGCCTACCAGACAGCAAAAACTAAAGAATCTAGCGCAAAAGAGAGAGAGAAGAGAAAAGGTTCATGTGTTACCATGTGCCAAATGTTTAATGCAAGGAAATTAGGCTAAGTCACAGTCTACGAGAGGAGAGTGGTCCAATGTTATTACTGACATGGCATTACAAAAGGATCCATTAAAGACATTCTTTTAAATCTTAAATGTATTTTAATTTTAATTATTTATTTATTAATTTAAAAATATAGAAATAATACCCCAAACGCTTACGCCCCAATGCCTTGGGGCATGTGTCGCGTCATGTGAAGTAAAACGCGCCATATATTTTCTCCTTTAAAAACATTGGAATTATGAAGTAGAATATTGTTGGGTTTGATTCTCACTGTTTTACATGTCATAAAATTATTGGGAGTTGGTAGGCAGTGTTTCAGAAGCATGCATGAGACCTTCCTTGAATCTTTCCTTAGTATTAGGTTCTTGGTATATGCCTTAAGTCTTGCACTTTTTTTTCCTGGTAGGTTGTACACAATCTGAGGACCAATATTAGCTAGATAGAGTAGATGCAATCACCCAAGAAAAAGGGGACATCTTCAGATCATGAATCTTTCTATACCCTCATATAACAACTAGATAAATTGTTGGTCCAACAGCCTGATTAGCCTGATTTTTGAAGTAGAATATTATATGTTTGGGTTTGAATCTCTCCCTTTTACATGAGGTAATGTTTCGGAAAGGTGTATGAGACTTTTCCTAGAAGCTTTCCTCAGCATGAGGTTTTGGTGTATGCCTTAAGGGTTATCCTTCTGGGGCCTATATTCTTTGTGGCTTCTGTGAGGTGCTTGTGTCACACACTTGCACAATAACTCTTGGGAAATTCCTTGAGGATCCTTTCAGGCCTATATTCTTTGTGGCTTATGTGAGGTGCGTCTCTCTTTCTCTTTATTCAGAGGAGATCACTAAAGCGGTCACTTTAATGGTTATGAAAACATATAGCACTTGGATGTTTCTGAAGTCGATGTTGGTCATGCAACTCAACTGGGTTGAGTGCATTGTCGCTTAGCCCAATTACTTTGGACCACTCCATAGTATAAGGTGTTGGAATAGTGTAGTCTATGCATGTAAAAACTAGCATGAGATTTTATCATTTTAATGTTCCTTACACTGTTACATTTGTTCAGATCGATGTTTTAGTTAGTTGTCTTACTATGCTTTTACATAAATTCATTATAGATACACAAACAGTGGCAGAGTCACATGTTACTATGGGGGGGCCATGCCCCCCCCCCCCCCACACCCCAAAGATTCGAAAAAACCCGTGTTTATTTTTCCTGAAAGGAAAATGTTTTAAGCTGGCCCCCACACAAATCAATTACATGAGAGGTGTCAAAATTAAAATAATTGCAAGTTGTAGTTTTTTCAAGTTATAAAATACTGACACAAGATGCAACCGAAATCAAGTTTCTTTGAAGAATTTTTTTATTGTTAAAACACACACACACATCTTGAAGGGAAGTGTCCTTACCAACTCTCCAAAGCATGCAGGACAAGTTTCTTTAAAGTTTTATCATTTTAAAACTTTCTTATCAAAATATGGTTTGAGTTTTCACTTAAATTTTGTGAAAGATTAGTAATTTTCTAGAATATTAAAACCAACTATTTTATATTTTAACTTCTTTTTCTCTGTTTTTATCTTCCTCATGGAAAAAAAAAACTTTTTAATTAGTTCTATTCTCTTTCCACTTTTCAAAATTTCTAAATCTCCCTTTTAGAAGCAATCTTCAAGAGATAAGTTCATTTCTTTTAAGGCTTCTTATTTTCTTTAATGGATTAGTTTTGTTGATAAGTTGTTATCTTCCTATTATAAATATATTGCATATAAATTATAAAGTAAATTAACACTGATTTTTTGAATGAATTTATAATCATGAAGAAACCTTAATTATAAGATTTTTTCTGAGTCACATTCACTTTGGTTTACAAATTCATGCATGATTTGATAATCGATTATAACATTTTAAAGTTGTTTTTAGTTTGAACATGGGACAGATTCATCATATTTTTTTTTGGATATATAATATTTTTATGATAGAAGCTAATATAAAGAGTATCCAGAAATATGATTGTAATGATATTGTTATAAAACATGCTCTCAACTTGTATTTTTTTTTTATATATATGATTATACGTATTTGTTAAAGGAGATAAATTTTGTACACTGTTGATTGTAACTTAGTTTTCTTGTCATGTAGTAAAAGTTAATATTTATAAATTTAAATTTCTTGTACATGTTTTATATATTTAATCCTATCACAAAGCTGTAATACTATCCCCCCCCACCCCCACCCCCAAAAAAAGAAAAAAAAATATTCTTGGCTCCACCTTTGTGCCACTGTTTGGGAACCCTGTTAAAAATATAGACAAGGCAATTTTTGTGTGCAAGCTTGCTTAAATTTACCCCAAACATCGCCTGCACGCAAACATGCAGCATACATGGATGCATATTTGTCTATATTATGCATGGTTACGTGCACACATGCACAAAACATATGTGCTGCACGTGTGCCTGTACTTGTGCATGCATCAAGCTTTATCTATGTGATCATGCTCTATGCTTCATGCATTACTTGTCTAGTGCCTACCTTCATTTATCTTTTTCAAATTGTTTTATATCAAACTTCAGCTACCAGAACTTGAATTTTAATGATTCAAACATCTACTTTGGGCCACCTTCCAGTCACTTCGGGATTAATATCGTTTTGACATTAAGGGAAGTATGGAGCTATTTTTACAGGTCACCATGTAAACATGTTTAACTTGAAGGACATTTTATTAAAATAAAATTTTGATGACTTTCACTTCATTGATGATAAACAATTTTCTCTTTCATTTGTCAGGCTATTGACACAAGAGATGCTTTAGCAAAATCAATTTATGCTTGCTTGTTTGATTGGTTGGTTGAACAAATCAACAAATCACTTGCAGTTGGCAAAAGACGTACTGGCAGATCAATAAGCATTCTTGATATTTATGGCTTTGAGTCATTTGACGTATGTTTCCGTTTTCTTTCTCTCCCTCTCTCTCTCTCTCTCTCTCTCTCTCTCTCTCTCTCTCTCTCTCTCTCTCTCTCTCTCTCTCTCTCTCTCTCTCTTCTAACTATATACATATTTATATGTATGTATTACATATATGCATATACAAATACATATATATTAATACCGCATACTTTGTTTCCACAGAGGAATAGTTTTGAGCAGTTCTGCATAAATTATGCAAATGAGAGATTGCAGCAACACTTTAATCGTCATTTATTCAAGTTAGAGCAGGAGGTAATTTATACTTTTTGTATCTCAGTGAACAGTATGAGCTTAAATCATAGATCTGAAAAATCTGCATCTCAGTTTTGTAGAATATTGATTAATTTCTTAGAAATTTTGCAACTGAACATTATGGTGGTCAGGTAAATAACATCGAAAACAAGAAATATATGGATGTTGTTCCTTGTTCTTAATAAATATCTGCACCGAGTTGTATGGACTATGGGCAATAATAAAAAAGAAAAGAAAAATTGAATGCTCTATGATCTGAGAGTGCAATTCTGCAACACGTGCTGTGCTGTAAGTGAATTGAGTGAGGGCCCCACTTTGGTGAGGAAATAACTGGGTAATGACCCTTATATTTGTTTAGAAATTCTGAAATTTGTGCCAACCAATTCCTTGAGTTGAGCAGTAATCTTTTACTAAACAGGTAAACAATTGCAAACTTTGTAACTTTGTAAGTTTGTTTTTTAATTTTTTCTTTTACAGTTTGGATGATGTAGATGTTATATTAGAGTAGGAGAGGGAGTTGGTTTTAGGTTTTTTAGTAGCACATTGGCATGTATCCAAGATTAAATTGAAATATCATTAATTATACTGATCTACCATTTTAAAGTTATTATGCATAGATTTTTTATTATCATCTTCACTGTACTTCTGATAGTTATCTGTATCAGTAATACGAAAAACTATATAAAATGCATCAATATCATTTCAGTCATCATCTGTGTAATTCCAGAATTGAAAACTATATATTGAATTCATCGCTGTTATTGCTTTCTTATTCAGTCTCCATGTTTCTTTTCACCAAAGAATTAATTTATCGAAGGTATAGGTTTGCGTGTTGAGAACTGATTTATTGAATATATAACAAAACACTTGCTTATATTTCCTCTTTTCGTTTCCCCAGGAATATATCCAAGATGGCATCGATTGGGCGAAAGTTGATTTTGAAGACAACCAAGATTGTCTTAATCTCTTTGAAAAGGTACAGTACTCATTGATGTCTCAACTTGAGCGCAGAAAAAGTAAATTTCTTGATATCTAATGTAAAATATATTTAGATACTTTCATTTTGATACTACCATTGGAATGTCATTTGGAAACTTTCACGCTAAGATATATAAAGAAAATATCACATTAAGTTATTAACCTTGAATTTTTGGTGCTCAACTTTTTTTTTTTTTTAAAATTTGTCAGATGGACATGTAGATAATGTGATTTCTTCAAGTTTACATTATGTTTATAAGTTTTATTATGTGATGTTGACATACTCGGTAATACAATTTCCTTACTAATTATGACTACTAATTCAAAATTTAAAATTTGTAGTGCATGAGCTGGACACATGGCATGTGATATTCTTCTAAGTCACTTATTTTGCAAAGCTTTTCCTGTTAGGCCAGCAGATTTGAATGAAAATGGTTTTCTTATTTTATTTTTAACTGGTTCCGTTATATGTCCATCAAAGGATTTTAGTTGGATTGCGTAAGGTAAGAGCTAGTTCAAAATTCAAATAATTGTGTGATGTTGGTATGACTTCACTTTAAGTAAGGCGCTAGGATATTTGGGCAAGATCTTCAATGATGGGGTAAATTCATAGGGAAAGCAACTTGTAGAGTTGAATGAAAGAGTTCAATTGCAGGGGAAAGTAGCTGGTTAGCTTTCTCATAATGTTTCCCACGCGTGTAGGATGTTGGTAAGACTTCATTCATTCTCTAGAACATTCTGTCAGCTATGGTAGTTGTTTTTTCTTTTCTTTTCCCCCCTTATTATTAATTGGTTTAAGGATTTTAAGTGTCATTCCTTTCTTTACGTCAGAGTGCTAAGATTCACCTGTTTGTTATTTACACCTTTTAAATAGAAAAATAACTACTCCAAAACTGTGTATGACAGTAAAAACTAGTGTCTTTACATCCTGCTCTTCAATGACATGGATAGAACGCAAAGAATTGAAGTCTTTTGATCACAAGAAAGACTTGCAGTTTTTATCAGGTTTTTAATGAGCACTAAAGTTTCAGTCAAGCATATGGGGGGTGTGAATTTGCTGAGATTGTCCTCGTTTAAAAGCTTTTGAATCAGTCAGATAATCGCGCCAAGCTCATTTATTTATTTAGTGATGAGATTACTATTTATTATGTTACATTAAATTCGCTGCATCCTTTCCGTTTGATGTCAGACAAACATGTTTTTCCTTGGTGCTATGCAAAGAATTCTTTGCATAAGTGTTCTGCACATATCTTTGCTACTTTTTGAAGCATGTGCATTAATTCCCCCACCCCACCCCACCCCATTTCTTTTACCCCTTATTGGCCATGTTTGGTAACCTATTTAAGCCAACTTAAAGCAAGTTGGCTTAAATGGTTTCAGGGAAATTTTTGCCTTGAAGCCATTTAAGCCAACTTGCTTTAAGTTGGCTTAAATGGGTTACCAAACTTGACCATTGTGTATTGATAACTTGTACCGTGTACTCTTACTGCTGATTCTTTTTAGAGTTTGCAATCTGGATTGACAAATGACTTCCACAAATCTAATGTTTTTATTTTATGCAGAAACCATTAGGGCTGTTGTCTCTTTTAGATGAGGAGTCCACATTTCCAAATGGCACAGATTTGACATTTGCCAACAAGCTTAAACAGCATCTATATTCCAATTCTTGTTTCAGAGGAGAACGAGATAAAGCTTTCACCGTCTGTCATTACGCAGGGGAGGTATTAATCTTTTCAATAACAAGTGCTACTTTTATTTTTTCTGTTGGCATATGCCAGCAAGAAAGTATGATAATTAAGAGGGAAAGGGGCTGGATTAGGCACTTTTGGTTTTGGACATTTGAAGTATCTATACTGAGATTTCATTGTCTGTCGTCATTGTTCTTGCTGCCTAACTGTTTGGTAGTTCCACTTTGTCATCCCTTCAGGTTACATATGACACAACTGGATTTCTGGAGAAGAACAGGGACTTGTTGCACTTGGATTCTATTCAACTTTTGTCCTCATGCTCCTGCCACCTTCCTAAGATATTTGCATCTAGTATGCTCACTCAATCTGAGAAGCCTGTAGTTGGTCCTTTATATAAAGCAGGTGGAGCAGATTCCCAAAAGCTGAGTGTAGCAACAAAATTTAAGGTACATTGCTTTCCATTTTTTAGTATTCCAAAACTTTTGAGTTTGAATTTAACATTATGATTTATGTGTGTTAATTTCAACAATGAGCATGACTGCTTGATAGAAACTTTTGCAGGAATCTTAGACACATGCATTGACATGATAGTATTTTGGATCCCCCACCTGTTTTTAATAAATTTGTAACAAATTCCTTAAATTAATGTTTATAAGCTAAAGGTTGTTTTGTTTTTTCTTGAGATCATTCTTGGCCATCACTTTCTTGATATTGTCTGAACATGTGGATGGTTAAGCATAAGTTTTTTATTCTTTCTCAGTAATGCAAGGACTATATGTGCCTCTTTGTGTGAAATTCATCACCCTATTCCCAAAATCAGCTACAGTTTCTTTCCTCCTTGTAGTCCTCTACTATTGCCAATTATGTCAGGTTCAATGATAATAAATTTAAGCCAATATAAGGTTGGTGGATGTGTCTTGTTATTCTCAAAACAATATTAGAGGTTAGAGATTTCTTTATGAAGTTACTGAAATAGGGGATCAGTCACATTTTGCTGAGCTGATTTAGATTTAGATCTAGTAAGAGGTCACCTTTACATTGGAGCCAATTTTGTCACCTTGAGGATGAATCTAATGATGCTGGACTCCTTGGACATTAGCTCAAGTGGTAATGATAGCTGGGGTGGGGAAGGTCTTAGGTGCAAATCTTAGCAACTGAAGAAAAATCCAACAATCTTGATTTCTTCAATCATACTGAGGATGCCCCTTCCTTGAGAGGGACAACCAAACTGTGATTCATCCCTTTCAATTATCAGTTTGGATTTGCTAATAGTGCATTCCTTTTTCTATGACAAATCAATCGGTCAAGAATAGCTAGTGTTTTGATAAATATTAATGTAAAGATTGCCAAATAGACTAATTCAGTTGCAAAGCATATCCAGGTGATACTAATTATTTCCTACAAATGGCTCCTGACCAGAGTTTTCATTTTCAACTACTGTTAAATTGCTACAAATGTGGCATTAACTTGTCTCTGTCTGTGAAAACTAAAGTAGCTTTGAAACCAAACAAGTATCAGAACTGAAGAGAATTAAATATTAGGCATGTATTTCAATCATTCAAAGTCGTAATTGTTTTATGGATGTTTGGTACAATGTTTATGATGCTTGTAGCTTTTTCAAGTTAAAGCTTTTTTAAGCTGGATGCAAGATTTTGTTCATTTTTACTTAATAAATAAAAAAATTTGTTCCGTTTTATTATTAGTTATTGAATCCAATGGTCCATCACTTTCAAAGCATAATCACACCATGAGGTCTGTTACTTTTGTGTAGCATTTGTTTTTTCGGGACCATATTTGATTGATAGCCCTTTTATATTGTGTTTATTAACTTGTATATAGGGTCAACTGTTCCAATTGATGCAACGTTTAGGGAACACTACCCCACATTTCATACGCTGTATAAAGTCCAACAACCTCCAATCTCCTGGATTGTACGAGCAAGGACTTGTATTACAGCAGCTAAGATGTTGTGGAGTCCTAGAAGTAGTTCGTATCTCGCGGTCTGGCTTTCCTACCAGAATGTCTCACCAAAAGTTCGCCCGAAGGTTTGAAAGGACTTCCTCCCCCTTCTTTCTATGTCAGCTTTCAATTTATTCAATATCTGAATTTGTTTTGGGGAGGTTTTGAGAGGTTTGTTATGAATTTTTCCTCAGGTATGGTTTTCTTCTTCTGGAGAATGTTGCATCAAAGGATCCTCTTAGCGTTTCAGTTGCAATTCTTCATCAGTTCAATATTTTGCCTGAGATGTATCAAGTTGGCTACACAAAATTGTTTTTTCCGTACTGGGCAGGTAAAATAAATAATTGTGACTGCTTTGAGACTCCTTTTTCTCTTTTCTTTTTGTTTCTTGCTTTGAGAGTATGTTGGAGGCCTGGAGATTCGGTGTTAGGCCATTCAGTCATTTGAAGAAGGCAGAGTTTAGGTGGTGGCAACTACTATTCCTGCCTCCTAATTGGCTATAATTCAGATGTGTACCAAATAATATATCAACTGTAGATTCAGAGAGAATGGTTCAACTGACAACTTAGAAAATTGAGGTTTTCAATTTTTAGGTACATAGTTTATGAGGATTTGATGCTACCTCTACTGTGCTGCAACTTTTCCCAACCTTTAAGGGTGTGTTTAGTAGAAAAGTGAGAGGAAACAAAAGCGATAGGATGGAAAATTAGAAGAGTAGAAAAGTGAGATTATTTCTTCATCACGTGTTTAGTTGGCAAATTGGAAAGAAAGAAAATTGGGGTGCGTTTGGTTTTAAAAATGTTTTTCATTTTCATATTCTGAATTTAAGAAATGAAAACAGTTTTTATTTCTGTTTTTTATTTTCTAAAAATCTTGTTTGGTTGATAAAAATGAAAAATGCTTTCCGAAAATGAAAACAACAAAAAAGGCGCTTGGTAACACTGTTCTTTCTTAGATGGAAATTGTAGAAACTTCATATTCATTTAATATAAGCATCGTGAATAACTATTTTCTATTTTTCCAATTATTCTTTCAATGACAAAATTATTATTGTCAATTGCCCCAAATTTCAATAATTTCCCCCTTAATTTATGCATCTAGAAGTTTCACAAGCCCAAGGTTTTCTTAGTCAATCAAACAGCACAGGACTCATATTGATAAAATTTAATTAAATAATCAACTAATTTTCTTATTAAATAATATAGTAATGAACACAAAAACCGAATATTGACTCCAACTGTAAATGAAACTCACCAATAAAAGAGAGAAGATGTAGTAATTAACAAACTGTAGACATTTTTAGGAGAATTTCCAGATGTTATACAAGAGAATGCCTTATTTCCATTACTGACTATTGAAGAAACACATTTGTACAGTGCACTGTTAAGGCCACCAGGGTGCTCATGAAGGAGCTTGGAATGGTCAAATGATGAAATTAAAAGTCATTTTCTCTTTTTGCAGTTGAGAGAGAGGGAGAGGTGGTTGGGGGTTGGAGAGATGGCGTGCTACTGTGCTTTGAGGAAAAAAGGGAAAATATTTTTATCAGTGATAGTGGTTCTATATTGACCCTTTTCATGACTCGAAATCGGGATGTCATGTTGTTGGTAGACAGACTTTAAAAATTGTGCCTTTTCATTATTTTCCCTTTTTTGATTGAAAACGGTGAGAACCTTTTTTTCGTTCTTTAAATTGGAGCCATTTTCTATCTTGTTCTCTGCAAAATGATTTCTATTTTTAACCACCAAGCATGTTTTTTATGTCGTTTTCTGTTATATGAAAATGAAAATGGAAAACAGTTATGTTTTCTAAAACCAAACACTCCCTTGATTTTTCCTTCCCTCAATTTTCTTTCCCTTGTTTAATAGAGTGAAAAAAATCGGAGGAAAGAAGATGCACATAATATCATGTTACCCTTATACCCTTTATTCTGTTGTTATTTAAGTAGGGGTAGATCGATAAAATTACAAACTTCTTTTCATTATCCCTATTTTTCACTCTCCATTCCTCCCAATTTAGTAGAATATGATTTATACATTTGGGAGGAAACGTCAATTTTCTCCATTTTCTTTCCTCTCCCTTATCTCCTACTAAAACACACTCTAAGGGGTGAAGGTGTATTTCATAAATAGAATAGACTTACATTAGCAACGGTTCACCATTTAATTTGATGGGGCAAATTGGATTTTTTCTGTATGTTTTGAAAAGGGAAAACAAGTGAAAGGGGATAGAGATGAGGTTTGATTAATGGTTATGCTTTCATTATAGAATATCTCAGTCTAGGGCTAGAATATTATTGTTCTTTGTCTAGGTAATATTTTAGTTCTTTTTTCTCAGCCATCATGCCTAGATGCTAGGCATGCATTACATTATTCAGATGTCATATTTATGACAAATAAAGAAATGGAAAGCCTGGTTGTATGGCTTTTTTAGGACATGTCCACATCCATGCCTTTGTTCAGATTCTCAACTATAATGTCTTTTACTCAGTACCTTGGGACGAATAATTTTCTGTCATCCAAAGAAATAATAATTTTCCAGTGTGAATGTCAAACTAGTTATCATCAAGGAAAAGTATCTCTAAAGAACTGAAGAAAGGTCTGACGCAAAAATTGAACACCTTACTACATGTTGGATCTTTTGCTAAACGTTCATGCTTCACTTTGTCTTTTTCTAGCTTGGTGGTCTCAACTGTCAGGAAAACATATTTAAAGTGATATGC
The DNA here is from genome assembly GCA_023935145.1 of Bretschneidera sinensis. Lineage (NCBI taxonomy): Eukaryota > Viridiplantae > Streptophyta > Magnoliopsida > Brassicales > Akaniaceae > Bretschneidera > Bretschneidera sinensis. The sequence goes on from CM043705.1 coordinate 3,684,038, forward strand.
TATATTTGTGTCTGATATGCAAATAAGGAATGACATTCCTTGCAGATTGGGGTTCTTGAAGATACAAGAAACCGCACCCTCCATGGAATTTTACGTGTTCAAAGCTGTTTTAGAGCGCACCAAGCTCGCCGTTACCTCAAGGAGCTTAAAAGAGGAATTTCTACTCTTCAGTCATGTATTTCTTTTCTCTTTTATTTTGATTCTCTATTAACCTTGTAAGAAACGACCAAACATTTTTTGAAGGAACATGGGACAACTGAATTTCCTATCTACTTTTATAGTTGTTCATGGAGAGAAAATCAGAAAGGAGTATGCAGTCTTACTAAGGAGACATAGAGCTGCCGTTGTTATACAAAGGCAGGTTAAATGCAGGATTGCTAGGAAAAAGTTCAAGAACATTAACGATGCATCTGTTGTCATACAATCAGGTAAAGTTTTGTTTATAGTTGTGGTTCTAGTCCTGTGAAGCAAGGCAATTTTGTGCAATTTGCATGCTTGAAATTCGAGTTCAGAAAACTAGCAGCACTTGGTTCGTCCCAAATTAATAGCCATTGTGTGTATATGGGAGAGAGGACATATCAGAAGTGTATTTTAATAAAAGTATGTAATTAACTCTCTAAAAAAGGCGCAAGGAAGTTTTCAACTATCATGAAATTCATGAGTTGGAGTAAGGACAATTGGTTTTGACTACGATAAACTAAAGCCTGTAAAATGGCAGAGGTTTGGTTATAATGGTCACTATTTGTAGCTCATATACTTGCTACAATTTGTTGATGATTTTGTCTGAGCTTGTTGCAGTTATTCGTGGCTGGTTGGTGAGAAGATGCTCAGGAGATATTGGATTGCTGAAATCTGGAGGAACCAAGGTACTATTTTTCTCTTGCTATATTAATGTTCTCCATTCTCCTTTATCATAAGCTGACTTGCTCATATGTTCTATACTTCTATCAAGTGATGCACAAACCTTACCTGCAATTTTGAGACTGTTCATTAAATAGGATTCCTTTATTTTTAGTTCTAAGGAAACAAAAAAAAGGAAACAGTTTTGTACACACTTTTCAAAGGAATTTTATGCTACTACTACCTTGGTCAATATTTTAATGGGAAGGTTGAATAGTATCAGTGTGCCTTTCAGTTAGTTTCAGTTTAAAATTTCATAGCACCTTGTGTTTAGCTGGTTCTGAAAGCTTTTCTAGGGAAATATTATCAATTATTTCCATTGAATGGCCAATGTAAATAATTTTGAACACCATCTCACAGTTATTATTATTATTTTGTTTTTGAGATTGAGATTGAGGTCATATAGCCTACCCAACCAATGTTTAATGACTGGCAACCTGTGATTGCTAATCAATCAACTAGAATTAGAGTAAAAGTTGAAGTTTTTTTTCTTCCTTCCATTTGTCACATTATTCTCACATGGCTTTGCTCTCATGAATTTTTATGATATGACCTAGGAAGCCCGTAATTTTCCAATTGCATGTTAAAAAGTTTTTAGCCTGTTTGGCCTAAAGAGAGCTTCAGCGGGGATAGTGCCAAAAGTGTTGTTACAATAGTTATTAGTAGAAGTGTTGTGGAGTTAAAAGTTTACTATTTGGTACGAAGTGTGTTTAAAGTACTGTCAAACTAAGATGCAAAAATTCGTAGTGTTTGGTTAGTTAAATTGTAAAAGAGGTTTTAAACATTGAAGTTACCAAAAAATATATCAATATAAATAGACTTTTTGGATGGCTAAATGGTTTTATTCTTTAAATTATTTTGTTTATTGGATATAATTAAAAAATAATTTTAATCGCAATATTAATAAAATAATAATAATAATAATCTTAATAATTTAAGATTTTGGCTCTATCCCTGTAATTGCAAATAAAAATTTTTAAGGAGGGAAGATTTATTTCTACATTTATTTTCCCAAATACCAGTAACTGTCGTTGCACTAAAAATCTTTTTTTTAAAAGAAAAAATCAACGTGCTTTTTTTTTTTTAATGAAAATGGATTTCTAACAAAAAATTGTTCATATCCATAGATAATATTTCAGATGCAAAATAAACTATACAACACAACTTTAGCTATTTATTGCATTTATCATAATGACACATAAATTTGGTTACGATTGAGGTGCATTTCTGCATGAGCGTATGGTGGGGTCTTTTTAATAGTGGTACTTGTAATTTCCCTTTCCATCCAAGGACATTTTAGGACACATCTTTTCTCTAAAATACTGAAGTGCGATGTTTTTCAGGTTTTGAGTCAAAAACTACAAAACCCCACTTCACTTCTGCTTTTGGTCAAAATCAGCACTTTTAGCTGTTTTTTGCTTGAAAGCAGATGGAAAAATAGGTGTTTGGTCTAGCTTCTACTACTAGCCAGCAGAAGCTGCTGTTAAAAGCTAGGCTAAACGGCCACTTTATCTTCCACTGAAAGTCCTCCCCCCCTCCCCCATTTTTCATTTTCAGGTAAAGAAGAAACTTAATAGAATTAAGAGGAGTCCAGTTTTATTAATTCTCCATAATTTGGGGCTTATCCATTTTAAACTGATCTTTTCATATTAAGCTCGTGGTAATTGTTTTTGGTTACCTTACATTGGCCTTGGTTATCTTACCTTTCACATTGTGTACTCACCCTTTTTAGTCACCCATGTTCTTTTAATTTGGAATGCTAAACATTTACCGATACTTACACAGAGGAATGAGTCAGAAGTGCTGGTGAAGGCATCATTTCTTGCTGAGCTGCAGCGCCGAGTCCTTAAAGCTGAGGCTGCTCTGAGAGAGAAAGAAGAGGAGAATGATATACTCCACCAAAGACTCCAACAATATGAGAGCCGCTGGTCCGAATACGAGCTGAAAATGAAGTCCATGGAAGAAGTGTGGCAGAAACAAATGAGATCCCTACAGTCGAGCCTTTCCATTGCAAAGAAGAGCCTAGCGATTGACGGTTCTGAGAGAAATTCTGATGCATCAGTTAATGCAAGTGATGACAGAGAGTTGGAGTCGGGAAGTAATTTTAAGGGCCAAGAGAGGAATGGAGTGAGACCAATGAGTACAGGTTTGAGTGTCCTAAGCCGGTTGGCTGAAGAATTTGAGCAGAGGAGTCAAGTATTTGGTGACGATGCCAAATTCTTGGTGGAGGTGAAATCAGGTCAGCTTGAAGCAAGTTTGAACCCGGATCGGGAGCTCCGAAGGTTGAAGCAGATGTTTGAAGCTTGGAAGAAGGATTACGGAGCAAGACTGCGAGAAACAAAGGTGATATTGCATAAGCTTGGAAATGAAGAAGGTGCAATTGAGAAAGTGAAAAAGAAGTGGTGGGGAAGGAGGAATAGCTCAAGGTTCAGTTAAATCATTCTTTGTAGTTGGGTAGTAGTTGTTGTGGTTGGCCCCCTTTCTATTTTGGCCAGGAATTGTTTCATAGAGAAAATTGAGTGTAATTCTGTTGTCACGAGCGTGAGTCAGTTTAATGCAAAAGTTTAGTGATTCAAAATACATACCTAAATTGAAATATGTATATCATTTTTTTTAATTAAAAATACTGTGTAAAATCTGAGCTTCACAATTTGCATACATATGTATTTGGTGGAAGGATAGCAAAATAATTCTTGACCTTCTACCTCTTTTATCCTTTTTTATTTTTATTGGGCTGGTATTTTACTGATTTAGCATAGCCTATAATTGCATCATCAAGTTGCAGGTGGATTCTTGTTTAGTTCTCACTTTCATGAATTATATTTACTTTGGCCTCTCAAATAAAAGCATTTGATCTTCAAGCATTAGCTTGTGATCCAAGTTGGTCGGAGTTTATGGGTCGTGTGAAAACTTAAGGAGAATTTATGGATCGGGGGGGAAAGAAGAGGAAGATTAACTTGCATTCTCTTGTTAGAAATAGAGTTAAATGAGGAGAAAGTTTCAAACCTTTTTTTCCGTTCTCTTAAATTGACAGAATTTGAAGAATCCCTTTATAATTTTATATTGTAATGGTATGTCTTTTATGAAGTTTTCTTTTATTGATGAATGAAAAAAATAATAAAGTGTATTACATCATTCTTTTTTTAATAATTTAGACTAATCATGCATGTACCTCTTCATTCTTTTCCTCTGTAACTTCCGATATGCTTATGGTTTGAGAAATGCATGTAAAGTGACCTTACTCTGACCCATCTGAATATGTATTAAAATAACATGACTCAAATATTAAGGACTCAAGATTCGAAATGATCTAAATTTGAATGATTTAAAGCTGGAAAAGACCTGAATTTGAACACAAACTCAATTCAAAATCCAAATTAATCATTTTTTTCTTTGTTTGTTAAACTGATGGTAGTAAAGTAAAACTTGTTCTTTCATAGTTATAAATAGAATGAAGATAAAATGAGTGCTGAAATTTATTTTAAAAACATCATATTGTAAGGGGTTTTTTTTATTTTTTTTATGCCAATCGGTTCCACAACTTTAAAGTTATTTTTGCTACATATTCCATCTCAATGAAAATCTTGATCATTTTTGGTAATAACTCGATAAGTTGGTTAAAATAAAATTACATTATTCACTTAAATTCATACTTGCTTCGTATTATTAACAAAAAATAGATAAAAAAAATCAAGTAAATAGAAAGACATGTTTCTATGCTTTAAAAGGTACCACTACACCAACATTAGTCCCAAATAAATTCCTGGAGACAATGTTTGGGAGTTCGACAGAAACGGAAGGGAAATGTTTTAAAGGAAAGAAAAATTAAGAAAAAGAGAGTAAAGGATGGGTTAATAACTCTCATTTATAACCTTTAAGCTTTTTTTCTCTTGAATTAGTTTTATATCAATATTATATTATTGTTGACTTCTTTTATGAATTATAATACATTAAAATTTAAAAATAAATAAATAAACTAGCTTAGTTAGTGGGTCAATTAAGTAAAAACTAAAATGATATCTCCAAAAATTGAAAAGGATAAAAGAAATTGAGACAACACAATAGGTTAACCCGAGCATAAAATATCATTATTACAACTCAGTGATTTCCTTTTTTTTCTTTCTCTACTAATCAAAACCAACATGATACTGTGTAACAGTGTTGCTGTTGCATTCTGCTTCTTTGCTGCACTTTTCTTAAACGTTTCTTATGATTAAATCTGTCTTCATCTACTGCCTCTGAATGTGGAAGAATACAGGTTAAGTTCTTCCACCCATTTCAGCTTGAAATTGGGTTTATGCATGGTTTAATTTCTTGAAACAACAGTGGTTATTGAAAGTAATTATCAGGATTCTTCATTTGTAATATGAAAAATCTTAGAGATGGCATGAGAATTTCATTTTGGTTTTATGATGATCGACATCTCACATCAATAACTATAATAGGCTTGAATTGATGTTGTAATCCCTAATATCCTCCTTAAAAGAGAACATAAACCATAGAGAACTCAAATTGAAATTTCCGGCCGACAGCCTCAACCAGTGCTTCGGACCTGTCCGTAGCCCAATCCCACAATCAACTCGAACCCTGACTTGATAAACAATAGAAAACACACAAATTAACAATTCTGACTCACAAACAGGCTCCGACCGGTTAGGAGAGATGATACAAGTACTCACACCAATAAGGCCATAAACAATGGTTCAAACTCGTTGGGAGTCTAAATAACACGAAAAATGTAAATGTATATGAAAGACAGTCTTATTTTGCAACAAGACACCTCTGAATCCACTGCTACATACTAATAACTTACAAGAACTGCATTTTTAACACTGGCCAAACCACTGTCACCCACGAAAAAGTTTGTATTACTATAAGAAACAAGGACTGCATTTCAGGCGTTGAAGAGTGAAATGAGATATTTTACATGTCCTGCTACGAATCAATTGGCTCACCTGCTGCAAAAGCATTTGTGTTTGTTTGAACCTGAAAGGCGGTTATGCTGCACCAAGGCTGCTTGTACTGGACAAATTAGATCATTGTGGTCACAATCTCTTACCTCCACCCTAGTATGATCTTGTAACTCCGAATCTTCCCCATATGCTGGTCTGAATACCTTCTTGCCACAAGCAATCTTCAATATTATCATCAAATAAATTCTTTGATCAGAAATTCAAGCTAACGACAATCTCAATATTTAAAATGAAAAGGGAATACCATTTTAGCGAGTTATTTTGTAAGGTAAACTATAATTGAACCGGCATGCTTGTTGGTTAATACATGTAGAATAATTCATCATGTTGTAAATCTCTATATCAGCTTCTTCTTCTTTTTTTTAATAAATAAAGAAATATTGTATTTCCAAGGCACCAAGGGGGTGCCACCAAATTACAAAACTATCAACAAGATAGTACGTTAATGAAGTCCATGAGATCCTCATCAAGTACAAAATAATTTCCCCTAAACCAAAACCCAGAACTATTCAGCCATCCATCCTTGGTGGAGGTTAAAGGTTTTTCCTCACCATAAAAAGCTCTCATATTCCTTCAGTTCCAATATAATCCAGAAAATAGTCTTTCTCATTTGTTTTGAAGCTCTCAAACCGCTCCATGCTCATACCTCTTCTTGGATAGAACCAACAACCACCCAATTGAGTCCCACCACACAAAGCACCATCTCCCACAACTGTTTAGTGAAGGAGCACCCCAAAAGAAGGATAAATGGATTCAGCCTCCTCTTATTACAAAGGTAACATCTATTGACTAGAACTTTTCCTCTCTTTTGAAGATTATCAATTGTTAGAATGCACTCCAGCAATCGCCTCAAGCAAAAACCCTCTTAGGAGTGTAATTTTTCCAAACTGCTTTCAAAGGAAAGTTATCCTTCCCCTCCAAAGATACATTAAAAAAAGTGTATTACAATATGACTGGGCCTCAACTTGCCACCAGAACACCTAGCTTTGTCCTCAATAAGTAAACTAACTTTTGCCTAATAAATTCCACGTGTCACTTCCCAATCATGTACATTTCGGCTCATAGCAATGTCCCAAACAATCTCCTCATTGTAAATATTCATACAAGAGCTAACCCATCTTTATCTCTAACAATAGAAAATATTTTTGCATATTGATCTATCAAAGAAGTGTCATCGTGCCAAAACCAAATGCCATTACCATTACCATTACCCTGCTCAATGATACATAAAAGGAAGAAAATCGATCAAGCCCTTTCTAATCCACTACCAAGCCCCCGCCTCATAAGCACCACGACCCTCCTTGGCAAGCCACTCATTATGCTCCACCCCAAACTTAGCCACAATGATTTTTCACCATAAGTGATCCCTTTCCAACTGAATCTCCAACGCCATTTATCAAAGAGACAAGGGATTTAATGCAAAGACCCTTCGATCAACGGGTTGTTTGACTATCCCCTATTTGACTAAGTGGTATTTATATATTTCCCTCATATTACCACAAAGAAATCTCTTTTGAATCCCTTCCAACAGTTTAGCAATCTCACAAGGAATGGGGGAAAGAAATATAAAGTAGATCTAGAAAGAGTGCTCTCGATGAGAATTAATCTACCCCCTTAGAAAGGAATTGTCTCTTCCAACCGGCCAAACTTTTCAAATCTTTCAACAATGGGAGACCACATCTCTATATCAGCATTGAACTAAACCTCCATCCATCAAGATGAACCCAATTTCTCACTTAAAAGAAAACAAACAATGTTCATGTCCATAATATAACGAAACTGTGGCTCAAAAGCAATCCCCATCTGCACCCCACCCCACCCCCCACCTACCCACCCCCAACCAAAAGAACAAAGAAAAAAAATAGTCTCTCAATTAGATACAATATGCTTTATATGCTTCCACACTATATGTTAAGTTTATGCAGATAAAATGTGTACATTCATGCTTGACCAAGATTGGAATTTTACTCACATATTTTCCAGTGCTCTCTTCCTTGTAAATTATAAAATAATCACCATTCTGAAGGTTATGCTTTTTCACAAAATCTCCTGAAAATAGAAAAAGGGAGGCAGGGTGGGAAGGGAAAAAAAGTTTGCAAAAAGTTAGGACAAGTAATCCTCACATAACAAATAGAGCATCACTAGTAAATTCCAGTAAAATTCAACATGCCTGTATTCTCCATAACATACATCCTACTTCTGTTGTTTGGCCAGTACCTGAGGAAATCAGAAACAATGAAATCATGTGCTTCCCAGAAACTATAAGAACTTGAATTTATGCAAATTGAATGGAGCATAAAGGTGATACATGCAGGGTAGACTGTTCCTACTAATGGTGCCCATAGACCAGAGTGCCTTGACAAAAATAAAATAAACTGGTTAAAATCGTCCAATAGTGCAATTTCAAACCCAAGTAAATGTGGGAATCTAACGTGAGACAGTGGATGGAGTTGCTACTTATCCTCTAGCATATACATATGTTCCTTTTACAAATGAAACAAATTTGGCAAGTCCACTTTAAGATTACGTTTTTTTTAAACTTTTAAAAAAGTAACAAACAGTACCAAAGTAACTACTTTCTTTAAGAAAAGATCCCTACATCTCATCTGTCAGCTTCTGGAGCCCACAGGATGATTTGTATATGATTCATAACTCAAACCTCCTCCATAATACACATAAAAAGAATATAAATGAAATACGTTCATATGCGTTGTACACGCTTCAGGTGAATGTGAGCAAAGAATAAAGTTACTTTCACATTAAATATACACAAGTACCAATGGTAGAAAATTCAGTGCAGTAAATGTGATCTCAAAAAAAGCTGGCCATCAACAAAAGAAGATAAAAGAACTGTAACATACCTATTGAGAGTCCTAATTAGGTTTATGTTGAGAGTCTTAATTAAGTTTTCTATTATGTTTCCTAATAGGGTTTTTTCGTCTTACTTAGTTTATGTCTATCTTATCTAGTTGATTTCTCCTAGTCCTATATTCAAATTATCAATCAATAATACATAATTCTTTTCAATTCTTAATTTCAATATGATATCAGAGCTCAAGGTTTGAGATTCTTTAGGTGAACTGAGATAAACACCGTTATAATATATATATATTTTAGAATTTTTTTTAGTTTCTGTTTTGTTTTTTTTTTCCCGCAATTTTTCTAGAGCAACCTCGGTGCGGTATGACAAAAAAAACTATGGATCTATTTACAAATACTGTTCACCACGCTGTTCATGGCACTGTTCACGCTGCTATTTTCGAATACTGTTCACGGTTAGTGGAGAAAATTTGATAAATAAATTCATACGAAAAAATTGAGTGAAAAACAAAATATCCGTTGAGTTCAAAAAGAAGTTAAAAAAGAAGAAAACGAGTTCAAGAAGAAGTTGAAAAAGAAGAAAACGAGTTCAAGAAGAAGAAGAGTTCAAGAAGAAGATGAAGAGTTCAAGAAGAAGAAGAAGAAGAAGAAGAGTTCCTCACCCCGATGTTGATGTTGTTGATCCATACATGTTGATGTTGCCCAATCCAACTTGTGTTGATGTTGTATCCTCCTGATTCAATAATTGCAACCCATTCAAATCAAAGTTAATGTTAGTAAAAAAACAGGATGAAAAAAAACGAGTCAAAGTCTTGTTGATCCGAGCTAATTGTTTGATGTGAGTGTGGAGCCCCGACTTGTTTTCATCGGTTATTGTAATTTATGGGCTTGTGTTTATTTGTTTCAGATTGGATGAGCTTTATTGTTGGTATGGATTTCTTTGTAACAAGTTAGTGCATGTGTATGCTCCAATTTGAGGGGGAGTGTTGAGAGTCTTAATTAAGTTTATGTTGAGAGTCCTAATTACATATCCTATTATGTGTCCTAGTAGGGTTTTTTTTATTTTACTTGGTTTATATCTATCTTATCTAGTTGATGTCTCCTACTCTTTTTAGGTTTGATATTTATAAGTCTATGTATAGAATTAATGAATTGTATTCAAATCATCAATCAATAATACATAATTATTTTCAATTCTTAATTTCAACAATACCTATACTTGAACTTCCAGTCAATTGAAAAGATCATATCCTCCATTTGCAAAACCAGTCCTTCTGCAATAGAAAATAAAGAGTGATAGTTGCTACTTCATAATGTAAATAATTACAGTTTTAATTCAATGAAACTTTTTTCCTGCACTCAACTTTGAAATTCCCACCCAGTAGATTGTGACCACATGCTGTCCAAAAAAAAAGAAACAAAGAAAACTGCAATCAATAATGCAATAACAAACCACAGAGAATATATTTTTTACTTCTTCGCTGCCAGGCAAACATATCATAGTCAAACCAAATCGGCGACCTCAACCACCAACCCATTCTTATGGTGGGAAAAAATGTCATATACAAGTATCATATTACACATCACCAAATAGAGTCCCTCTAATGTTATTATCAATAGAATGAAATTTTCTGTTGATTTGCATTAGCCATGGCTGCAAGAAACATGAACTGACCTTGTCAATAAGATACAGTTAGAGCCCGTTTGGTGATTCTGTTCCTTTCCGTTAGACATAAGGCAGCATACTTTAGCAACACCTCATTCTGTCAATCCCCTTCAAGCTTTATTTTTTGAGCATTAATCCTATATTCCTTGCGCAAACCAAATGCAGGCTTACAGTTTATGAAATCTCAATAAGCTCATATTATTATTTTACGCATGTGTCCACCTGGGATATTACATGAAGTTTATTGTTGCTAGCATATCTATCAAGAAAAGTTTAAATAGAGCAAAAGTTTGAAGTTGGCTGATCTAAGACAATCAACCTATTTTTCCTTTCCCAGATTATGTAGAGATGTACACATACAAATGCCATATAATTGTGCCACTTAGCTGCACAACATATCTCCTAGATTAGGCATTAGTCCATTGTATACATGTGAAGCTGAGTTATTCAGGATGATGCTTGTTGTCCACGACATAGTACATACGTATGTATGTATGCAATCATGTATGCATGCATGCATACAAATTCCATATAATTGTGCCTGATATTGACACAATAGATCTCCTAGATTAGGCCATTAGTCCAGATAAAATAAATCACATATTCACGTGATGCTGGGTTATTCAGGATGATGCATGTTGTCCAAATAGTAATTGCTAAGAGTATTAAGAGTGTTAGGGATTAAAGGCATTGATGTAATTTCATAATATTAAATTTATTATTTATATGACTAATAACTTTAAGGTTAGTAACCAGTTTACTAATTAGTGTCTCTCTATCTAAACCTTAAACACAAGCATAACAGTAATTAAAAGCACACCTTCCAACATAATATTGGCTAAATCTCAGGTCTCCGATAAAAGTAACAAGCAAATATGATCACAAGTTGGAAAGACATCATACTTTTGGAAGCACAATACGTCCCAGTTTCCCAACATCAGTATTTCGCAACTCTTTCTTAGCAAGCACCAACCAGTCTTTTTCTTCAATTCCTTGTACAATCACAGTATCTAAAACTAAGTTTGACATGCATTGATAGGAATAGACAAACAGATCTCACTTAATGCTCCTGGTCTAGAAATGAAGACATAGTAATATTTTTTTAGAAAAAGAAAACAAAAAACAAAAACTGAAGGCTTTTGTTTCTGTGAAGTCTTTTGTTTCTGTCAAACTAGAACCCCCATAACCACCATCTTTGATAACTTTGCTAGACCTTTCATACCTTAAATTTCAAATTTTGGATATAAGCCGGTAAAAGTCATTGTTTTTCTTATGCTTTCAATGTCAGTCTACTTTTGAGGAAAAAACTTTACTGGAACCCATGACAGTAATTTTTTAATTATCTGGGCAATTTTCTTTATTTCATCCCTCTCCTATTTAACAAGCCAAACAAGAGAAAAGGTGCATTTTTTAAGCTTTGATTGTAATTCGTAATCTAGACATCGTCAATTTTTCATTCAAATTTTAATGTTACTGAACTTGGGTTATCAGCATCAAACTGCAGGTAGCAGAGGAGAAATCTACAAATGCATATCTTCAATGAGAAGTTCTACAAAAACATGCCTTGACATCTTCAGGTCCACATGTATTAAATGGACAAAAGATCCCATTCCGAGTTTCTGAGCTTGTAGAGGTATCCGATATTCTTGTACCCAAAACACTATTTTCCAGCAAAGAAGATGCTCCATGCTTTTCTAATGCTCCCAGATTCTTGTGTCCATCTAAACTAACGGTCATGCTAGCACTGCTTCAAATTTACGTTCTTGTGCAGAAGCAGAGAAACTAAAAACTGAAGGAGATCCAACATCTGAACCTTGGAAGCTCTGAGCACATTTCTGTCCTGAGTTCTAATGGCTTCAGAACAGAGAGGTGCAAAATTCATACATGAACCCCCCATTGCTAAGGGACAAAAAGGATTTTGAAATACAGCTTGGGCAGGCGCAAAGCTAGCATGGAAGACTGAAAGGAAACATATAATATGTAGATTAGTTTCTGATAACCATTAAAAGTAGAACTATCATCTCTGTCATGGCTGCTTGAAAATAAAATGAACACTAAAAAATCATAGCTGGTAATTTAGTGAAAGGTTCCGGAATGCCTAAACACAAACACACACAGAATTATACATAATTGGAAAACTGCTGATCAGTATTTAACCATTTATGAATTCATGTAATATTCCACACAAATTCATCCCTCTGATATCCATTTTCATGTCATTATCACAGAAAAACTATCTTAATTGGTCAATTGATGAGTTTTCTGTATTTCATGCTGCCACTCAAAAGCTTTCAACCAACTGGGTTAGCTGTGGCTGCCACATCATCTATTCTCCAGTATTTGACATTACTTCCTAAACTTCTCTTATCATGCACCATAAACTGTTTGAAACAAAACAACATTCCTGGTGCCAGTTATCAACCTTACAGCAGGAGTTGTGTCAAGAAACCTTTAAAAGCACCTCCCTTGTCTGGATTCACCAATTGTGAACACCATCAGGACCCTATTCCATCTCTTAAATACTGATCGCAAATTCTGTTAATTGCAAACATTATTTTGGGCACCACAGAATATACAACAGTAGAATTTGAAAATCACTTTGCACTAGTAGCAACTGTTCTCATATGCTTGGCATATATATGCTCTCAGATTATGGAATCTATCTAAGCCACTTTAATTCATTTAACATAAATGTTATGCACTCATACCCTCTGCAGGAGTATTTTATCACAAAATTAGATATACATATATTTTATTCAAATCACAATAGATTATCATGGGTCACAGATGATACTTGTTAGTTGGTACTCCTTGTCCCAAAATGACTAATTTTTTTGTAAATATTTTATGACTTAAAATTATTAAAAAAAGTATTTGAAAATTTTTAAACTCTATGAACGTATAAGTTAAAATTTTTAGTTACTTTATCAATTTAGTGTAAAAATTAATAAATTAACTGGATGAATCAACGCAACAATCATTTGGGGACACCGAGAGTATCAAAGTTAAAACACTTATGTGTCTTAATTTACACCAAACTCGTGTTGTGGCACCACATCAACAAAATAATATGTCAAGAGACTGGCTAGCTAAAAACCAAAGAGAATGTCTTCTCAGGGCAAATCTTTCAACTGACCCCTTGATCTTAACTCGGGCACAGAGAGACAAAGAGAGAACAATTGAAATTGATGTGAGGGATAAAAGCGAGAATTAGCTCTATTTCTCTTTGACTAATGAGTGGGCTTTTTGTGATGTGCAATTTATTCGTAATGCTCATGATTGGGAAGCTGGTGAAATAGCAAGGTTTTTGGAGACCTTATATAATGCTAGGACCGAGGTGGATAAGGAGGATATGATGAGATGGGGTCTGTATCCGGAAAAGGGTTTGAGGTGAAAGATTTTTATAAGATACTTTTTGATAGAGTTTCTCGATGGCCATACCAATTTTATTTGGAAAGCAATTTGGTGCTCTGTGCACCCAAGAAAGTAAGCTTTTTTGTATGGGAGGCTTCGTGGGAGAAAATTCTTACTCTTGACAATTTACAAAAATGAAGAAATTGATTGTCAATAGGTGCTATATTTGTAAGAAGGGTGCCGCGTCGTGTATCATCTTTTGGTGGAGTGCTTGTTAGCTAGGAGATTGTAGGAGTTGGTTTACAAAATTTTGGGAGTTTCTTGGGTGGTTGCAGGATCCATGAAGGATGAGATTTAGGCTTAGACTGGATTGAGTACTTCTAATGAGGTCAAGAAGGCTTATTTGTTGATCCTGCATTCTATATTTTGGCTAGTATGGAGGGAAAAGAACCAGAGGGCTTTTGATGGTGTAGAAAGACCTATTGGAATTATTATAGATAATTGGCTCAATTTTTGGTTTGGAGGGAATTTCTTTGTAAATATTGACGAGTTACTAGATCTTGTGGATTTGCTTATTTGTAATAAGCCTTTTGCTTTGAGTTACACCCTCTTGGTGCCTTTTAATAAAAAATTTACTTATCAAAAAACAGAAAGTGATGTGAGTAAGTTGCCAAAACAGGCCATTGCTTTTAATTTTCAGGGTTTATATATGCGTATACATAAGAAAATGTTGATTTAGTCCCAAGGACTAACTTTTGATAAAATAGGAATCAGTTATAAACAACTCTCAACCATCATCTCACTTCTATCATCACAAGTTGTAATTGAGATAATTGTACCTTAAATCATGTTCTTAAGTGCCAGTAAAGGACTATGAATCATTGTCTAAGGCAACAAGTAAGAATTAGATTTGCACCAAAATCAAATATTCTTATGGAGCTGGCATGCATGTCAGCTTTATACTTAGCTCTCCCAACTGGTTGTCTGTATTACTAACTCTTTCTCATAAGTTCGAAATAAAAAATAAAAAATAAAAAGGATCAAAATATGTATGCCCTGTATGCAAATAAAGTGAAGCTATGGACTACTGGGTTCAAAATCACTGCAGTTGTAAGAACCCATATCCACGGATCGAGAGAATTTTTTGAAAAAATAAAGACAATAGATAATAGCACCCAGGTCACCTCTGATTTTCAAACTAATAAAAATGAATCTGCTATGAAAGTTTGGCCTCCTCACCTTCCAGATCTTGAGATCATCTTGTTTGTGAGCCTCAAAGTCAAGTATGGTTCCTCAAGCACTAAAATTGCATATGGCAGCTGCATGGAGGTGCAAGCACACCAACAGGCTGCCCACCTATGAGCATGATGGCAAGAATTTTATAAGATTAAATCTTAGTGTTGAGAATCCTAAGTAGGTTTATGTTGAGAGTCCTAATTAGGTTTTCTATTATGTGTCCTAGTAGGTTTTTTTAGTCTTACTTAGTTTATGTCAAGAAAAAAAAGAAGAATTCAAGACGAAAAAAAAAGGAGTTTCTCACCCCCAATGTTGATGTTGTTGTTGAGAGTCCTAAATAGATTTATGTTAAGAGTCCTAATTAAGTTTCCAGTTATGTGTCCTAGTAGGTTTCTTAGTCTTATTGAGTTTATGTCTATCTTATCTAGTTATTTCTCCTAGTCTTATTAGGTTTGATATTCATATATATAGGACCGTTGAATTGTATTCAAATAGTCAATCAATAATACAAAATTTCTTTTCAATTCTTAATTTCAACAGTTGTTAACCCGATCCAACTTGTGTTGATGTTGTATCCTCCTAACTTAATGATTTTGATAAAGTAAACCACAACAAAGAATCTCAAAATACGAATAACAGCATCCCAATTACTAGTTCGTGGAGCATATAGAAACTGACTAACTGCACTTCAAAATATCTGGTCTAGTAATAGTCAAATAATTCAATTTCCCAACCAATCGTCTATATTTTCCTAGATTAGATAATAATTCAATTTGATCAAGTGCAAGTTTTGTGTTGGAATCCATAAGACTATCTATAGGCTTACACCCCAATATTCCAGTATCACTCAACATATCAATAACATATTTACGTTAAGATAAAGAAATACAATGACAAGATCTAGAAAACTTCGATACCCAAAAAATATCTCAGTTATCCTAAATCCTTTGTCCGAAACTTAGTACTTAGGAATTGTTTTAGTTTTAGAATTCTCACATACACAATCAACAATATCCTTCCTGCTTGATAATGTTAATAAAAGACAGAATTATCTACACCACGTCTACTTAGACCAAAATCAATCACTACTTCACTGAACTTGCTAAACCATGCTCGAGGAGATTATTTCAAACTATACAGGAACTTCTTCAACCGACAAACTAACCTAGACTCCTCATGAGCAACAAATAGGTTGCAACATATAAACCTCCTCATGTAGAGAACCACTGAGGAAAGCATTCTTGACATCTAACTGATGTAGCGGCCAATTAAACGTAGCTGCCAAAGAGACAAAAACACTAACAGATGTAATCTTAACCACAAGAGAGAACGTTTCAGTATAATCAATATCATATACCTGTGTATATCTTTTTGCTACCAGACGGGCTTTCAATCTATCAGCAGTACTGTCACGATGAACTTTTAAAGTATAAACCCAACGACATCTAACGATAGATTTCCCAGATGGGAAAGGAACCAAGTCTCATGTATCATTAGTACTCAAGGAATGCATCTCTTCTTCCATGGCTGCTTTCCACCCAAAATGATACAAACCTTTTGTAACAAACTTAGGAACAAAGATAGTAGAGACTAAAGCCACAAATCTAGAACTATTAACGAGGAAGTAATTGGTGGAACAACCAAGACTAGAGGTTTTGAACAAGTGTAAACTTGTAGTGGAGATACCGACCTAGGAGGAAGGGGAAACCATAGTAAAAAGATCTAACCGTGTAAGAGGCATTGGAATGGGTAATGGAAACGGAAAAGAATCAGTCTGATTAGATACAGAGTGAGACTCATAATAAAATTGGGTAGTCTTAAAGAATGTAACATCAGCACAAACAAAATACTTTTTTTAACGACGAACTATAACATCAATAACCTTTTGTGTGCGAGAATAACCCAAGAAATACATTTAATAGAGCAAGGATCAAGTTTGTCTATGCCTGGACTAAGTTGATGAACAAAACGAACGAACCCAAAAATACAAAGAGGTAAATGAAAAGGTGTATCATTAGGAACTAACACAGAGTACAGGGATTTGCCATTACGAACAGAGGACGATGTACGATTAAGTAACAAGCCATAAGAATAGCATCACTCCAAAACAATTTAGGAACATGCATATGAAATAAAAGAGTACGAGCAATATCTAAAAGATGACGATTTTTCTGCTTTGCAACCCCATTTTGTTGAGATGTATAAGAACAAGATGATCGATGGATGATGCCAGAATCGGTCATGAAATAGTAAAAGGATCTGAAAAATACTCACGAACATTATTACTATGAAGGATTTTAACAGACGAACTAAATTGGGTTTTCACTTTAGCACAAAAGGCACAAAAATAGAAAATAAGTAACAAAATACCGAAAGCCAAGTTTAGAAGACACACGACTAGGACCCAAACATCCGAATGTATTAATATAAAAGGACTAGAGATATGTTTATTATTGCGGGAAGGAAATGGCACACGATAATGCTTACCCAACTGACACGACTCACACTCCAAAAATGAAACATGATTCAAAGTCGAGACTGACTTCTTCAATTTCTCCAAATATGTGACCAAGACAACAGTGAAGCTGGAAAGGAGACAGGTCAATTGAGCAAACAGGTGATGGGACAAGATCAAAATAATAACGATCGTTGGATTCATGCGTCCACCAATTATCTTCCTCGTCTTCAGATCCTAAATAAGAACAGAATTAGGAAGAAAGGTAATAGGACAGTTTAGATCTTTTGTAAGCTGACTAATCGATAACAAATTGTAATGAGAAAAAAGAGCATAAAGTACAAATGATAAAGATACAAAAGAATTAGGATGCGCAGTGCCAATACCATTAGAAGTGGTTTTAGATCCATCAGCAACAGTAACATCAGGTAAGGATGAGGATTGAGAAAAAATAGAAAAAAAAATAAGTAGCTGCAGAATCAAGAACCCAAGGTTTAGATGAAGAACTACTATAGGGTAAACAAGAAACTGGTGTACCTTTTTGGATTAAAAGAGTAGTCATAGAAGATGCCTAGTGAGCTGCCTTATACTATAAGAAATCATCCTTCTTAGCTTTGGAAGCCGTTAGAGAGGTCGAAAACACAGGATCAAATTCAACTGAATCAAAAGTCACACCATTAGCAACTAGAGGACGACCAACCAAGTGCCAACATGTCTCCCAAGTATGCCCATAACGGTGACAGTGAGTGCATGGACAAACTGAACCCAGACCATCACCACCATCACCAAAAAATATACCACTACCACCAATTTCAAGACCACCTCTGTCATTACGACGACTCATATCACTAAAATCATGTCCTGTACTACTCCTAACATCAACTTGACCACCTTGCCAAGCCTGAGTCACCAAAGCAGATTTATCTAAAGCCATAGGAAAGACCTTATTTTTGGAACTTATCTTTTTTTTTTTGCCCCTTTTTTTTGGAGGAACTCTTTTTTTTTAACGGTTGTTTTTTTAACTGCCTTTTTTACTGTCCTTTTTTTGACAACCTTCTTTTTTTTTTCAAGTCAAAGTCAACGTTAGTAAAAAAAATGGGAAAAAAAGTCAAAGTATTATTGATCCAAGCTAATTATTTGACGTGGGTGTGGAGCCCAGGCTTGTTCTCATGGATTATTGTAATTTATGGGTTTGGGTTTACTTGTTTCAGATTGGATGAGGTTTGTTATTGCTATAGGTTTCTTTGTAACAGGTTGGTGCATGTGTATGCTCCAACTTGAAGTGGAGTGTTGAGAATCCTAATTAGGTTTATATTGAGAGTCCTAATTAAGTTTTCTATTATGTGTCCTAGTAAATTTTTTTTTTTTTTTTGTCTTACTTAGTTTATTTCTGTCTTATTTAGTTGATGCTTCTTAATCCTATTATGTTTGATATTCATAAGTCTATGTATAGAACTGTTGAATTGTATTCAGATTAATCAATTAGTAATACAAAAATTCATTTCAATTCTTAATTTCAACACTTAGAAATGACTAACTTGTTGAGTTCAAATCAAGAAGTTTTAGAAGTTTCAAAAATTTAAAATAGAAAAGATCTATGACTAACTTATTGAGTTAAAATCAATAAGCTTTAAAAAAAATTAAAATTTCTATTTTTTTTTAAAAAAGAATCTCTTAGAGAAGACTCTTGTCCATACTCCATACCATATATTTCCTTTCTAGGTCTCTTTAGCACAGTCTACTTTCAAGACTGGAATGTATTTTATAAGCTGCATTCTTAATCTAAACACACAAGATATATATCTAGTAATCTTATTTCGAACCTTGATAGCAGGGACATAATTACAAAATAAGTGTGTCCATTTGATCACACATGCATGCCTTAAAACTCTAGTAATATTCCATACCACCTATAAGCAAGTAGCTAAGCAATTATTTATGAGTTATGATGCTTGGTAAGGTATAAATGTCAAATGTGGGTGTATATCTAGGCCTCTTAGCTATCCATTATCCAAAATTTAAGACACAAAATTTGGCAACAAAAAGGTACAAATATTGGATATGCATATTTCAAAATACTTGGGTGTATTATATAAATAAAAAAAATAGTGTAGCTGTATTACCCTATGTTAATATGTTTCAAAAGCTAAGAAGTTCCATAACAAATATAATAAAATATATATTTTTTCATTAAAAAAGGAAACATTTAATATTTTTCTTGAAAGTGACTATGATGCATTTATATTCAGATCATATAGTTTAAAAATACTCATGTATCCGTAAGTGTATCACATGCTTATAATTTTGAACCAGTACCATGAATAGGTTATCATTTTGTAAACATAATCATAATCAAGTCTCCCTCTTAGAGACCCAATACCAGTTACAAATAACCCTTAATGACATAAATACATTAGCACCGAAAAAAAATTAAATAAAATGGAAGAAGGGACAGTGTCATATCAAAAATTAAAATAAAATTGTTGATTTAATTATCCAAACGGGAAAAAAGAGCAGTAGCACTGTACCTGAATCTTGACAAAAAACATCAGGCATATGACAAAAGAAGGTTGGCACAGGTGAGTGATTGCAGAAGTTTCCACCACTCTCAACCTTTCGCTTTAAATTTGGTGATGATACAATGGGAACATACATGTTACTGTATTGCAAGCAGTTGAATTGATTAGGGCTTCCAACAAATTGAGAACCCCATTGATTATTCACCCCAGAAAGAGCTGGTATTAGCTCAAACCCTTTATGATTGAAACCACTCTCCAGCGAAACAAAACCTGAACCAACGAAAATATGCAGCAACATAATGCTATGCAATTGTCAACTACAAACAGAGAATAGAAAATATTGTCTTGACCTTACCATTTTTAAAGAAAAATAATGGAAATCATAAGTGAAGAATCTTATGCTCAATCCATTATGCAACACCAACCCAACACTACAGATAAGATATGACTGGCAGTAACAACAATGTCCATGATGCAATATCACCCGACAAAAGTAATATGATTGATAATTGTCTAGATAGCTAGTGCTAAATGCCTCATACAGTGCTGCTTAGTGGAATCTCTTCCCTATTAATGGAGGAAGGTCTTAGATTGAACCACATGCGACAGGTAGGGAAAGTTTCTGATGGATGGAGTATTGTTCGCAAGCACAGATGGTTACTCTCTGTTTTATGGCCCACTATTTGTTTAACTAGATAGATACACAAAGGCATATCAGCGCAAATGAGCACATGCGCATGTAAGGGCATGCACACCCCGTATAGAACATCACTTGGATCATCATACATGGAACATAACTAGAACAGAAAATACTTGCTTTACAACATCCCCAGTCCTTTGAAATGTTCAGCATCTATTCTTCTTCTTTTCTTTTCCTTGCTTGCGGGCTAGAATATTCATCCCAGTTTGACTTGAAATCTTCCCCCTCTTCCAGGCTTTTATTTCATCATTCATAAAATTCTACTGTAGACATAGCAATATTCAATTAAATGAATTTCATAACTCCATCAACCCCCACTAAATTGGATGGAAAAATACTAAGAAAGCAATTTTGACAAACAGAAAAAGATGAGAAAAAGGAAGGAGGAGTGTAGTTTACAGCCACAACTAATTACAATAACATTTGACATTGCTTCATCTTAAGGAAAAAGAAGTCTCAAGTAAATCCAAGTCCAGTGCTTTGTTTAAGATGATAGAAAATTAGGCAATAATGTATATTAATGTTAAAGGAACCTATTCAACTGTGGATCTTGTTGTGGATACAAGCATAGGTTCAACTTCGCTTGGTGTACAAATCCTAATGATGAGAATTGTGTGACAAAACAGATCCAAGGTTTGAACACAAGACCTGTTGGTCAGAATTGTAATATATACTAATATTAAATGCCAGGAGTTGCGTTGGTCTCCATAGGGTAAGAAGAGACCAACTAAGTAATGAGATTCCAATTATGACCTTTTAAGAGCAAAAAATTATTTTAATTAAAATCAGAATTGTAACTTTGAAATAATTTAGATCTCCTACCTATCTCCCAAGTTCTATCACTAATTCCATTTACTAATTTCAAACCTTTTCACACCCTCATTCTATTCCTTAACTTTTTTTGAGTCTTAATTCTCTTCCTTAACTTCCAAGTAGTTTGACTCACGCTAACTAAGAGATCATTCAAACCATGGGTGGACCATCATCAGAGCCAACAGACCCCTCCCCTCAAAATTTTGGAATATCCCTTGTGATAAATAGAATCTTATTTTCTAATTAAAAATTAAAAATAGATAAAAACTCTCTTGTATACATATGATGATTTTTTTCCCAAAATTATGATAGTCTTGCCTTATATAATATAGAGTTTAAAACCTCAAGTTTAAAAATTATTTTAGTACTTTATAGTCATAGAAACTTTTAATTAGTATACTTCCGCCCCCTTGGGGAAAAAATCTTGCGTCCGCCCCTCATTCAAACCTACAGGCTGTTGGAACTTCCTTAAAAGATTAAGAAACAAAAGCTCATGAGAACCAAATTAAAATGGTCACATAGAAACCAACAGAAGCTCCAGCTCAAAAAAAAATCTTAAAATCACTGACAACAATAAAAGGGAAAAGAAAAAGATAAATATTTATTCATATCCTAACGGAGATTATTAGAGTCACAATAGAATGATGATGTTTTAACGCTCATGTGTGTCCCTTCCACACCCACATAAGAAATCACTGATACCAAACGCATAAGCTAATAAGAAATGGTAGTTTAACCACTCAATTCCCACCAAAGTCGCAGTCTAAATAGTCTAAAACCAATGGATTTAAGACTTAACCAACAGATTACACAATTATAATACAAACAACATTCTTATAAACACAAGTTAAAAAAAAAACATGCTTATAAACACAGATGCCTTCGTAAATCCTACAACCAAATTCAACGGTTTTCAAAGCCCAACCAGATTAGAAAAAAGAAATTCTAAAACACACACAGTCTGACATTCACCCAGCACTTGAATAAAAAAGTCCACGAAAAAGAAGCATTAATACCGTAACAATAATTTGAAAGTATATCGAGACACACTAATAGATATATCTAGACTGACCTTGCTGTGACTGTAACAGCGGAACCGCAGCCACGGCAGGAGGAACAGCGACACTGTCAGTCAATGGATGGCTCCCAGAAAAGCTCAGTGAATAGGCCTCCGCAGTCGCCCCTGTAACCGAAATCAAAGTGGGAACCGAACCCTTTGGTTCTGACTCACTTTCCTCATTGCTTTTGGGTTTCTCTTTTAACTTTCTTGTTGTTGTCTGCATCTTCACCGTTAGCAGAATCACTCTGCATCACATAAACCAATCCTGTGTTAAGAAAGTAATACTGTATATATCTTTTAACAAGAAGCCAACAAATCGAGGGAGTATATTGCTTTTTTTTAGTTTGGTGGTGGATTTTTGCTAAATTTAGGAAGGGATTTGAAAAATTACTTAACAAGAGAAAAGGGAAGACAATCAAGACACAGAATCCGTTGAAGGTTTTAGAGCAGCACGAGGCATTTGAGGTATTCAATCCTTCTTTCTCTGTATGTCAGCTTTGGTTTTCCGACATTTCAGTTGGGAATTGATTTAACAAAGATGTAAGTTTAAGAAATTTTTATTTAATTGATTTAAATATATTTTAATAGGTTATCAAAATGTTACTTTTATCTTTTTTTTATCATTGGAAAATGGCTTGCGGCTGGTTTGAGGGTGCTGCAATTTAGTGGTGCTAAAAGGGCAACTTATTTGAAGTGCTTAAAAGTCTGTGCATAAACATGGAGAAAATGCTGTCAAGTGTTATGAAACTATAAAATTATCAAAATAAATATATAATAGAAAGATACATTTTAAATAAGTTATTCTATACATATATACTATTAATAAAGTGAGAATATTTATTTGGTGTTCATCACTCAAAATATCTCATAAACCCCTAGTTAAATATATAAATCAAATATTTAAATAAGGTTATATATGTAACTCAATTGACTTCAACTCCTAACGTTTTTTTCTCTTACTATTCCACTCAGACTTAACTTCTCCACTCTCATTGTCTCTCTTATCTTCTATACTTATTATTAATAAAGTAAGATCCCTATTTGGTGTTCATCCCTCAAAATATCTCATAAACCCCTACTTAAATATATAAATCAAATATTTAAATAAAATTATATATGTAACTCAATTGACTCCAACTCCCCACATATTTTTCCCATGTTTTTCTCTCATACTATATATCCCACTTAGACTTAACTTCTTCACTCTTCTCATCTCTCATATCTTCAACTCATGTTTTTTTCTTTCACTATCCCACTTAAACTTAACTTATTTACTCTCTTTATCTCTCCTATCTTCAACTCAGTTGATTTTCTAAATTTCCTCTTTATCTTCTCCATATTTTCCAATTATTCTTATTTAAGATAATTATTAGCATATTGTTTTATCACATGATACAGAAGACCAACACATGCAATGACTTATACTAATAAAAATAAATAATTAATTAATAATAACATAAAAGTTTCGATAATTATGGTTTAATAATTTAACAATATCAAGTTTATATAATTTGAAATTCCTTTAAGTAGTGCCCTCATCAAACTAGCAACAATACTATTTCTTAGCATTGCTATTTTAGTCAATTCTTCAACATCTTCCCTCATATTCATATCATTGTCAAGCTCAAAAATTTTCAAACTTGAATCACCACCAAATTGTTGAAAATATCGAAAATTCTGCATGTGTCTTTGTATAAAGTTATGCAATGTCATCGTTGCAACAACCTCTTTGAGTTTGAATTTTGTAATTAAGTATCCACTTTAGTATCTTTTACTTTTTATTTCAAATCGCAAAACTTTGCTCAATCACGCTTCTAAGCGATAAATGAGCATAATTGAATACATCTTGGTAACTTAAAGGTTGATGAATTTGAAACTCAAGTAAATGGTATCTTTCATATTGATAAGGCCCTAAATAACATTTCATTTGTATATATCCATAGTTCACAAGATAATACTTTTCTACACAGATGAAAAAAATCTCAATGAGCAATTCAAAGAATATATTGATTAATTTAATTAAAAGAAAGAAATATTAATTTAAATACCTTTCGAAGGATGGGAAAGTTGTTCTTAGTTTCATTAAATGTTTTTTGAAAGTAATGAATCATGACACGTGCCTAAATATCAATTAATACATAAGTGAATTGCATGTCAAAGCTACATGCAGCCATTATGTTTTGAGTTTGAACCTCTTTTTCGTCCAATATATTGAACTTGTTTATCAACAGATACAATGGCTTGCACGTGTACTCAATCAATAGGACCGACACAATCATGATGAAATATATATATAATGTTACAAAAAATGATAATAACTAACAATAAAAAAAATTTATAAAACACAACGAAAGTACCACTTTAATTTTCTAATATTTCATAAAATACCGACTCATGGTCTCTCCCAAAAGCTAGAAACACTTTTGTATTGCTCTATTAGTGGAACCATGTCTTAACGTGAACAAAAACATTCATAACATCTCAGCACATCTTATTATTCTTGAACCTTAAAGGTCATATTGAGTTTCTAGTTCATGCAACAAGCTAAAAATGTATCTTTCTCCATCCTAAACGTGTTAAAGCAACGTACAGAATAACCTTGCAACATATCCCTTAACCATTTTCCCCCTGTAAGGTTATTTGTAAATATAATTGTCAATATACATTTCAATAGCACATGCAACTATAGATGCTATTCTATTGAACTCTAGTTCATCAAGAGAGCTATTATCAGATCTATCATGATTATTGGAACTATCATGATCCATGATTTACATGATCCTTGAAACATAACTATATAATATAAATTTAACATGAATGTTTAACAAATTTATACATAAACTAAACAAACCAAAGGCAAACCACAACATAAATAAGCATTCCTAATACATGTAATGAAATTGTTTCCAACACAAATAAACATAAATATTCAAACATAAAAAAATGCACCTAAAGGAAGTACATCATCCAACACAGTACATCCCAACATAATCATGGTAACTCAAAGTTCACCCCAACTTCCTTTGGCTCACATTTAAGTCATTCAAGCCTATAGTGAGGCTTTAATACTGCAAACCTCTCTCTGTTTTCTTTCACTTTAAGAAGATGAATCATAGCTAAGTAATAAAGCTCACGATCTTCCACAATCTCAATCATGCTATCTAATAATTTTACTACTTTTGTTACACTAAAAATAATTTTGTCTCTCATTTACGAAGTCACATTGCTCCAACTCTCAAGCACATTACAAAAGTAATCTATTTGACTTGATAACTTTTTGCACCTCTCACTTTCTTCTTCAAAATTTTGTGTCCATTAGATTGCTCACCAATTTTATTTTTCTTCCTATCCTAATCATTGGATTGGGTTATTGGTGCGATTTGATTAATATCCTCTAAAATTCATCTGAGTATCCACTCCCTTCATCTATAACCACATATATGGTAGGTTGGTCATTATTTTTTGGAAGCATGCCTGATGAAAGTGTCTATGCATTATCAAGGTCAACAACTATCCCAAAACACATTCTATCATATTTATTTTCTATCTTATGATCTATTCCATATATCCTAGACCATTTAAAGTTTGGATTCTTCTACATGTGGATAAAAGTAGTAATTAGTATATTATTAGTGAATAATTTATGACTTACAATATACTTCAACTTGTACAAACCTTAAGTTTTTGTTTCCACCAATCTTCCTCTGCAACAATTGTTTTCTTCTTAGGATCTCACCCAAGACTAGTACTCCCCCTTTTCAAGCCTTTCCACGACTTATAATTTGACTTCATTATATCCCACTTGTTTTTTAGTTGCTTATATGTAATAATCGTATTCGTAAAGTAAGGGTAAAGAAGTAATTTAATAAATATAACATGAAATTAAAATAATATATTTACGTGAAGGATGTAAAATTGAATAAAATAATTTTTTTGAAAAAAAACTGGATGCGTGGAGACATAGTTACAAAGAAAATGAAAATGAAAAAAAAAACGTGAACAGTTAAAAAAATATGGGACGTGAACATCCTAGAAGGCAGAAGAAAAAGAAAAAAAAAATTTGTGGCAGCACCTGCTGCCAAATTTTATTCAAAAATTGAAGGAGGCGTGCATGCCTTGCGCGTCTCTAAAAGGTGGAGGCAGGTGAGGGATGAAAAGGATGAGTTGCAAAATTTTTGGGCTGCCGAAAATTTCGTTTAGTTCCATCAAATCACTCGATTTATTTAAATATTTGGGGACCCAAAGAAAAGTTAAAAGAGTAAAATTTCGAAGGATTTTACTGCGGAATTTCATAGAAAATCATGAAAAGCTATCAGAAAAAGCAAAAGATAATAATGTAATGTTTTTTTTTAAATTTTTAGCATTCATGAAATTTCTCGAAATTCAAAGTGGGAATTTTCAAAGAGTGTAGTTTATGAAGAATTGAAGAAATAATTAGATTTAAAATAAACATTATGTCAGGTGTTGACGATCAGCAACCGGGAGAAATTACTGATAAAAGCGGGAAAGGCAAGGAGGTGATCTATGGGTAGCTTTAAGAGCTACGTGGTGAGTTAGATTTACTTTAAGTAGTCTAAATAAAAATCAAATATCTAGTGATAATATTAAATTTAATTATTAGCATATACTTTGGTGGTAGATAAATATTTGGTTGATAGTATGGTATAAATATTGGACATCTAGAAAACTATTATGTGAAAAGGAATATTTTTAGAATAATGAGTTGATTTAATAATGATGATGATAAATAAAATTCTTGACGAGTTATGGTTAATAAACTAATGTGATATATGAGGAGAATAAATTAATGAAATTTAGTGGATTTTGACAAGCTTTGATTGATGATTTGATGTGATTTGGGATGAAATTTAGTGGATATTGACAAGCTTTGATGGATGATTTGGGATGAAATTTAATGAATCTGGACAAGTTTTGATGGATGATTGGATGTGATTTATGATGAGAGGAATTTAATGTAAATTTTTATATAATTTAAGAAAAATTAGGATAGCCAATTTAAATATTTGAATTTATGTTTGTTTTTTTTATATTTTTTGTTCATAAACATATGTATTAAATGAAAAGAAAAGAACTGGGAAGGGAGCCGGTCTAATTGAAAAACCGTGACAGCTAGTATGTGCTAGAAATAAAAAGAACACTGTGACAGCTGACATATGCTGGAAATAAATACCGTGGCAGCCGGGACAAACTGTAAAGAAAATAACCGGGAAGGTAGCCGGTCTAAGATAATAAAAACATGTCGACGTGTGGGAAGACGTTCCCATAATAATAATTTATGCATTGCATCTATTTTAATTGTTGCTTGCATTATTGAAATGCTGATGTGTGGTGTGTTATTGTGAATTTATTTATAGACGGATGAGTCTCATAGAGAGACAGTTATGATGATAAGAACCATCTAAATGGTTGACTTTATGATGTGAACCTTATTGCAAGGTAATTATGAGATAATTAATGGTCTTGAGGTGGCAATAAATAAGAAGAAGAGATTGATAGAGAATGAGACTAATGATATGTGTAGTGATAGTAGAATGCTATTATCAAGTTATGTAAAATATAATTGATTTAATATTGAAAGACTATTTATACAGATTGAGTAGTTCTAATAAATTTAATTCACTAAGCTTGTGAAGCTCATCCCTCATTGTACAATGATTTCAGGTAGCAGGCAGGAAAAATAGTCTAATGGGTTGAGAGTCAGACGAAATCATTTTTTCTATAAGCCACGTACTTGTCAACATCCTCAGAAAAATGAGAAAATGAAAAATAAAAATTTATTTGTAAATATTCGTGTATTTTACGTTGTATATTATGTTTAGTCAATATCAGATTGATGTATCTCCCCTGTTGAGGATTGAGGATTGATGTAAAAGAATTGTTGTTACTATTATTTTTACTGTTGCATATATGTGTCGTGCTGGGATTTTCAAAATGTGATGACACCGTCTCGGGGGTGGCTAACACGGGATAGGTCGTTACAATTTTGGTATCAGAGTATTAGGTTTTATGATTCTGCAGACTGCATAAAAAGTAAGAAAGTGGAAGATTAAAATAAATTATATTTTAAATAGTCTGAGGATGACACGTGGATGTGCTAGAGCTGGAGTTAGAGTTGTTGATTTGAGAGGGCGTGGTAGGCCCCCAATATTTTTGACAAGTCGAGGTTGAGTCTGAATCTGTGGTTCCTAGAAGGGAACGTGTTGATAGTATGATTGATATTAGTAATATAATTGATATTGGTAAAGGTGTGAGAGAATCTGAAGTTGAAAGAGATGAGCTAAGATAAGCTCTTGGACATGCTCTTTAGAAAATAAAAGTAACAAATGATAGAGTTGATAGTCTATAGCATAGACTTGATTAACAGGCTAGAGAATTGTCTGAGGTTGTTGTAAATCCAGAAACGGTAAACGTAAAAAAGGGAAAGGTGAGTTTATGCACGAGATGTAGGGAGATTGTTTTGTTATATATATTAAGCTGAATGCCTTGTTGTTTAAAGGATCTATGAATCCTTTTGAGCTTGAGCTATGGGTAAAACGTTTTGAAAAATTAATTGGTATTTTACCAGTAATTGGCAGGTAAAGGGTTGCCTTTGCTTCTTTTGAATTAAAATGAGAAGCTTTGGAATGATGGAAGGATACTCTTCCTAAGGTAAGTACAGATATTGATAGACCCTTAACCTGGAATAGGTTTAAGGAGGTTTTCCTTGATAAATACTTTCCTTATACCTTTAAAGCCCAACAAGATAGAGATTTTATTTGAGGTAAATATGTTAACTGTGACTCAGTAAGATAAGAGATTTGTAGCTTTATCAAGGTTTGTACCTGAAATGGTAGACCTAGGGGAGAAGAAGTGTAAGAGGTTCATAGATGAACTATGTTTTAAGATTTGATCAAAACTATCTTACATGATACCTATTAATTTTTTCAGATTGGTGGATACAACACTTCAGATTGAGAAGGATGTGATGGAAATTTGAGGTAAGAGGAATTGGTGTAAGAGGTCTAAAATTAATGAACCCAGAGGTGGTACCAGTATGAGTGTGCAGGGTGAAAGATCACCCAGATGAGGCGTTCTTTATCACAGATAACTTTAGTACAGAGTTAGAGGTAAGTAAAATCTGGTGCTTCTGTAGCTCAGATTAATATCGGTGGAACCCCTATATTTGAGAGATAGATTATGGGAACTGAGAGTCATGGTAGAGGAAGTAAGTATGCCACCAAAGGGAAGTTGTAATCTGATATATAACCGAGAAAAAGAAATTTGTTATAGATATATTCTGATAAGATATTTATCACATAATTGTTCAAATTTAAGGTATTTTATATATAGAGAATGTGGATATATCAATGTTGGTTGATCTTGGTGCAACCCATTCTTTCGCATCTAGTATTCATATAAAGTCTATTGAAGTATGTATTAGTCCTTTGATGCAAAATATTTTTGTTGAAATTCTCACTAGAGATAGAGTGATAATCATAAATGTTTACAAAGGTTGTGTGATTTGTATCAGTAATAGAGAATCTGAATCTGATTTATTATCTTTGAATATGGTTGATTTTTTTTAGAGAGAAGATAGTGTTCTAGATATGGACACGGGGAGTTTAATTTAAGAGAGAATATAAAATACTCTCAAACTATCTCATTTTGCTCTGAACACTAGGAGATGGTTGAAGAAGGGTTGTGAGGAGTATTTGGCATACATCATGGATTCTAAAAAGGAAAATAAGAAGTTAGAATAAATCTTAGTGATGAAAGATTTTTTCTAATGTAATTTTTGATGAGTTGTCTAAGTTGCCTCCAAGTAAAGAGAAAATTCTCTATTAATATGATACTAGGATCATCACATATATCTATAGCACTCTACAGAAGGACGCTCGCTAAGTTGAGAGAATTGAAAGTACAGCTTTAAGAGTTGTTAAATAAACAACTTATTCGATTTAGTGTATCATCATGAGGAGCCCATATAATGTTTGTGAAAAAGAAAGATGGAACGATAAGATTGTGTATAGACTACAAATAGTTGAATAAGAACAAATACATTTTTCCTAGGATAAATAAATTGTTTGAGCAGTGCAAGAAGTGAGAGTGTTTGCTAAGATAAACCTGAGATCAGGTTATCACCAATGGAGGATAGAGAAGGGAGACATGCCTAAGACTATTTTTAGGACACATTATGGTCATAAGGTTCTTGTGATGTCATTTGGATTGACTAATGTTCCAGAAACATTCATGGATTTGACGAATAGAGTGTGTAAACTATATCTTAATAAGTTTATGGTTGTATTTGACTTTCTGAGATAATCTAAGAAGGAAGAACAACATGTGAAACATTAGACAGTGTGTTGAAGATTTTGAGGAAAGATAAATTATATGCAAAGTTCTCTAAGTGTGAGTGTTGACTGAATGAAAATAACTTTCTTGGAACATATAATATCGAGAAATGATATAACAGCTGATCCAAAAAAGGTAGAGGCAATGTTAAGTTTGGAAAGACCAACTAATGTGACTGAGATTAGAATCTTCTTGGGGTTAGCTGGTTATTATAGAAGATTTTTTCAGAATTTTTCTATTATTATACTGTTAAATAGACTGACCAGGAAATATGTGAGATTTGTATGGTGAGGGAAGTGTGAGAAAATTTTCCCAATTACTAAAGGAGAAATTGACTATAGCTCCAGTGTTAGTGTTTCCTTATGGTAATGAAGGATTTATGGTGTATAGTGATGCGTCACATCAATGTTTGGGATATGTGTATCATAGGCAAGCTATGACCATATTTCTAGGCAATTGAAGATTCATGATAGAAATTTCTCTACTCATGACTTAGAGTTGGCTGCTATAGTGTTTACTTTAAAGATTGGAGACATCATCTGTATGGAGTCACTTTTAAGATATTCGTGAGTTATAAGAGTTCAACATACTTACCTACCCAAAGAGAGTTGAATTTGAGGTAAAGATGGTAGATGAATTTAATTAGTACTGATGATTGTACAATTCATTATTATCTAGAAAATGCAAAGGTGATAACTGATGCAATGAGTAGAAAGTCTACAAGAAGTTTAACTACTATTGGGAGTCCTGATGTGAAATTGATGATAGATCTAAGAAAGATAAGAATGAAGTTAAATGTCAGTGATAATGGATCATGGTTTATGAATATGGTTGTACAGTCATTCCTAGTAAAATGTTTTAAATATGTAAGATAGAAATGAAGAGATAGAAAATATTAAGCATTGAGTGCTTATTAGAAAGCAATATGGGTTCAAAAATTTGAAATGAGGGTATTTTGGTATTGGAACATGGATTTGTGTTCACAATAATGCGGAGTGGAAAAAAAAGATGTTGAGAAAGGTACATGATGATGTAGATTCGATGCAACCAAGTAACAATAAGATGTATATAGGATTGAAACAGAAATTCGGATGGTCAGGATTGAAGAGGGATGTAGCTGAGATTATGAGATTGTATGGAATACCATGAAGAATAGTGTTAAATAAAGATGCTACATTTACATCTTGGTTTTGGAGAGGTTTTCAGAAAGCCACAGGGTGTACACAGTTGTAATTTAATATAATTTTTCATGCTCAGACAGAAAGGATTATTATAGTACTAGAAGATATGTTAAGGACAAATATGATGAGTTTTTCAGTAAGTTGGGATGCTTACATGCCATCAATTGAAATTGCTTATAATAATCAGTATCAAACTAATATTGGGATGGTACCAATTGAGACATTGTATGGTAGGAGGTGTAGAACTCTTATATGTTGGGAAGAAATGGGAGAGAAAATATATCTGGTCCATCTATTATTAAGTTAACAACTGAGAGGATCAATTGGTTAGGAAGAACCTCATAGCAGCCCAGAACAGACAGAAGGGATATGCAAATAAAAGAAGGCGACCTCTCGAGTTCCAAGTTGGTGATTGGGTATTTTTGAAGATATCTCCGTGAAAGGATGTGTTGAGGTTTAAAAAGAATGGAAAGTTGAGCCCGAGATTTGTGGGGCCCTATGAGGTGATCGAGAGAATTGGACCACTAGCATATCATTTGGAATTGCCTCCAAAATTACAGCATTTATATAATGTATTTCATGTTTCATTTTTTAAGAAAGTGTTTACATGATGAATATTATAATGTTTCGAACTGAATTATAAAAATTCAGATAGATTACGTTTATATACAAGTACCAGTGAGAATTTTAGACAAAAAGAAAAAATTTTGTATAATACAAAAATTTCATTAGTTCAAGTTCTGTGGCGGACTAAGGATGTTGAAGAGATTACGTGAAAGCATGAGACAACTATGAAGAAATATTATTCACACTCATTTCTGGAGTAAAGTAAGGAAATTTCGGGGACGAAATTTTTATAAGGTGGGCTACCAAAAATTTTGTTTAGTTCATTCAAATCACTCAATTTCTTTAAACACTTAGGGACCTAAAGAAATGTTGAAATAGTAAAATTTCGAAGCGGTTTACTGCGAAATTTCATAGAGAATCACGAGAAGCTATCAAAAAAGCAGAAACATAATAATGTAACGTTTATTTTTAAATTTTAGCATTCATGAAATTTCTCAGAATTCAAAGTGGGAATTTTCAAAGGGTGTGGTTTATGAAGAATTGAAGAAATAATTAGATTTAAAATAAATATTATGTCAGGTGTTGATGATTAGCAACCAGGGGAAATTGCTGAGAAGAACAGGAAAGGCAAGGAGGTGATCCACGAGTAGCTTTAAGTGCTATGTGGTGAGTTGGATTTACTTTAAATAGTCTAAATAAAAATCAAATATCTAGTGATAATATTAAATTTAATTATTAACATATGCTTTGGTGGTAGATAAATATTTGGTTGATAGGTATGGTATAAATATTGGACACGTAAAAAATTATTATGTGAAAAGGAATATTTTTAGAATAATGAGTTGATTTAATAATGATGGTGATAAATAAAATTCTTGATGAGTTATAGTTAATAAACTGATGTGATATATGAGAAGAAATTAATGAAATTTAGTGGATCTTGACAAGCTTTGATGGATGATTTGATGTGATTTAGGATGAAATCTAGTGGATCTTAACAAGCTTTGATGGATGATTTGATGTGATTTGGGATGAAATTTAGTGAATCTAGACAAGCTTTGATGGATGATTGGATGTGATTTATGATGAGAAGAATTTAGTGGAACTTTTTATATAATTTGAGAAAAATCAGGATAGCTAATTTAAATAATTGAATTTATGTTTGTTTTTCTTTTTTATGTTTTTGTTCAGATGCACATTTCATATCATTTTTCATATGCATATACATTAAATGAAAAGAAAAGAACTGGGAAGGCAACCGGTCTAATTGAAAAACCGTGACAGCCAGTATGTGTTAGAAATAAAAGAGACACTACGACAGCCGGTATATGTTAGAAATAAATACCATGGCAGCTGGGACAAGCTGTAAAGAAAAGAACCGGGAAGGCTACCGGTCTAAGATAATAAAAACATGTCGACATATGGGAAGACGTTCCCATAATAATAATTCTTGCATTGCATATGTTTTAATTATTGCTTGTATTATTGAAATGTTGATGTGTGGTGTGTTATTGTGAATTTATTTATAGACGGACGAGTCTCACAGAGAGACAGTTATGGTGATAAGAACCATCTAAATAGTTGACTTTATGATGTGAACCTCATTACGAGGTAATTATGAGATAATTAATGGTCTTGAGGTGAACCAATAAATAAGAATAAGAGATTGATAGAGAATGAGACTTATGAAATGTGTAGTGATAGTAGAATGTTATTATCAAGTTATGTAAAATATAATTGATTTAATATTGAAAGATTATTTATACAGATTGAGTAGTTCTAGTAAATTTAATTCATAGAGCTTGTGAAGCCCATCCCTCATTGTACAATGATTTCAGGTAGCAGGTAGGACAAATAGTCTAGTGGGTTGAGAGTCAGACGAAATCATTTTTTCTGTAAGCCACATACGTGTCAACATCCTCAGACAAATGAGAAAATGAAAAATAAAAATTTGTTTGTAAATATTCATGCATTTTACATTGTATATTATGTTTAGTCAATATCAGATTGACGTATCTCCCCTGTTGAGGATTGACGATTGATGTAATAGAATTTTTGTTAGTATTATTTTTACTATTGCATATATGTGTCGTGCTGGGATTTTCAAAATGTGATGACACCGTCTCGGGGGTGGCCAACCCGGGATGGGTCGTTACATTATAATTATATGAACAACAATATTTCTTTGAAAATCCATCAATAATATCCTTCCAAGCTATTGGACTAAAAGTATTAGTAAGGCTATTTCCTTAATCTATTTGTTTGATACACAAGTAACATAAAACATCTACAAGATGTTTAGGCCATTATGCCTTTTTTGCTCGATTTTGAATGTCACTTACGGCATCAACATATTTTCTCTTTCATATCTAAATGAAAAAGAAATGTAAGAGGACATTCAATTTGAAGCATACATACATATGAAAAAGGAAAGAATGTCACAAAACAAATGAGATATAATATAAGGAAAATACAACACAAACCTCCTAGTCAAATGTCAGGCAAAGATTAGACTTAACATCTGCAATATCCAAGCAAAAGATGAAACACCTCCATCCCAAAAGAAATTAATAAAAAGGTTGCTTATTGTCATTAATCTAGATTGTTATATTCATATTAAAATTAATTTTTTGAGCTGATAGAACAACTGCTTCTTAGCATATGGTTCTAGCAATCAATCCATGGCCAACTAATTATTCTTTGCATGAGCATTGTAAAATTGATTCTAGTAATTCTCTTTACTGATCTATCTTATTAGAAAGCATGGCAATGGTAGAAAAGAATTAAATAAAGAAAAAGAATAACAAAATAAAGAACAAAGAATCAAAACTGTAAAATTGACTCAAGTACTTCTCTCAACTGAACCTATACTAGCAGCCTTCATGACAATTAGGTGATTCTAGTAGTTCTGTCAAAATTGATCAATGTAAATTTTCATACTTAAAATAGGTCGATACAAACAAGATGGAGGATTGTATTCAATGTATATATAAGAAAGACATCCATTTAGGTAATAAAACCATTACCAAACAAATGCAACATGATATTTTTAATAACTAACAAATTTATCACACCAAATTCATTTGGTTAGACTTATGCCTAAATTATTTGTTCCTAAACAAGTCCTCCATCACAGGCTCTGTTGAACCTACCATGCAAATTCATCAACCGAAAACCAATTCCTTATTTATCTTCAAATCAACTACAGCATCTTCAGGTTTTTTATGTTAGAGTGCCCAACTCATTAGCATGCTAGACAAATTAGATAACTTAGTACCCAGTCAATGAGGGTATAAACTTCAACTAGATCTTAGCATCCACGTCCACTCCTCACTTTGTTTACAATTCTAAAAAAGTTTAAAAATATCACTCTTTATAGCCATTTTATCAATTTGAGTAAAATTTTTGGTTTAATCTCGACCCTTAAACCATTTTAGAAGGTTAGAATCCAACTATATCCCCTTGCTTCCATTTTCAAGGAACATCTTACACGCTTCACTACTTCATCTTCTTCCTCCCATACACTCTCTCTATAACATTCTTGAATTTTCTTGGCTAGAGCTTGTTTCTAAGAAATAATTTTTTTTAGAAGCAAACTTAAAGCTATTAAAGAGATTGAGAGTATAAACACTTGCACTAAAACAAGCCCTTAGCTTATTTAGGTAAAAAAAATACAAGCATTTAGCTTAAGACGAAGAACACAATCTTGTTCTTGGTTTTGATTTGTTCCAAGGTTCGTTCAAAAGGTTCATATAATTCTTGGAGGTTTAAAAATTTCCTTGAGATCACCCACACACAACATCAAAAAAAAAAAAATCCCAATCAATAAAGAAATCATAATCTCAAAAGATTTCCTTTCAATTAAGCTTTTGCAATGAATTCTGCACAAATTCCTCCTATATGATAGTGGAGCCTAATCGAGGTTAGTGAATGATCATTTTTTTCCTTCTTTACATGTCATATAGAATAGTATGTCTAGGATTTGCAAAATCATGTTAGTGATCTTCTTTCATTATAATCTTTCAATTCTTGATTTAGTACTTTGTTTTTGTGTAAATTATATTCTTTACGTTTAAACCAAAGCATTTCATTTACAATTCATACCTAGGACTTGCATCCATATAGTTTAAGGTCATTTTTTATTTTTATTTACTTTAATTCATTTCGTGCACACACTTTCTTAATGCTTTTTATAATACCCTTCTTTCAAGAGCTCATGTGCATGTTTGATTTCTAGACCATGAATGTTTAGTATGTGTTGACGAAGGCAACCTAAGAGTGGGTGAATTAGGTTTAATTTTTTTCTTCAATTAATTCAAATTTAAACACTAATTAAGCAAGCTCACAAATCAAAACAAGTAAACAATGAAGAACAATAAATAAACTTGCTAAAAAATTAAAGAGGGGAGAAGAGCTTACAAATGGATTTATAGTGGTTCAATCACTTCTTGTACCTAGTCCACTCCTCAAGAGTCCTCTTGAGAGTTCCTTCACTAATCCAAGCAAAGATTACAACCAATCAACTTCAAAATGTTGTCCAAACTTTTAAAAGAAATTTTCTCTCACAAGCATCTAAACACTCAAGAGATCCTTACCAAAAGCTGCACCAACTCTTTTTACAATCAAGATAATGAAATGATTATTTTGCTACAACAATATAGAGATCTTAAAAAAAGATTAAAACTCAAATTTCTCTCTCAAAAGCTCTTAGCATAAAAATGACTCAATTTCATATTTGAAAACTTAAATGAAGCAATTAGTGAGCTCAAGGATGCTAAAGATGGTTGTTGAGGCTCATTTAGGCTAAGGTATTTATAGCTTTAATTGAATAAGCCGTTAGAGATATAAAATGGTCATTTGGTGTATTAAATGTATTGGCGACACATCTCTATTTTTTTAAAACTAACTATTATTTTGACAGTGTAATCGACTGTCCATTCAAAAACTAGTTTTGAAAAGCAGATTTTTGAGTTGACAATCGACTATCAGATTGGCCAATTAACTATCAACAATTTTTGCCTATTTTGGTAGTTGACTGCCAATGACCCATAGTCAACTGTCATTTCAGTTTTAAAGAGATCAGATGCTTTTGAGCTGCCAATCAACTAGCCTTTTCCCATAGTCGAATGTGCCTATTCAAATTTGAAATTTTTAATTAAAACATATTTGAAGACAAGTAAAAAATAGTGATCTAGTTTTAAGTAAAACATTTTGAGCTATAATTGAACCGAGAGTTTAGAGAGGGAATACAATAAACTTAACCAAGACTAATCTTTAACTCCTCTCAAATTTCTTTTTCTTTCTTCAACTTCTTCTTGAATGAACTTCAAAGTTTTAGGGATTTTTCATGCATGGACTTAAACCTTAATACTTTTAGATAACTAGACAAAAGAGTATTAATGCAATAAAATAGTTTGTCATTATCAAAATCAATATAGGGTCTATAGTATGTTAATTGATGAACAAAATACGGACGAAGTAAATGAACGTGTACCTTGATAAGAATCACGTGCAATATAATCATCTTGAAAATCATACTAGTCTTAATTGATCATAATCTCACCATTGGGAAACTATTTACAATCAAAACAATAACACTCTCTCATAATCTAAGTATCTCTTACTTGAAATGCAGTAGTGTATTCTCTTAATCTTGTGTAGTATGGAACAAAAGAATTAGACTCCAATTTATAGGCAACTAAGAGGTATCTTGATGTCCTTTCATAAAAGACACAAATTTTAAAGGAATTGTCTTTAACCAAGAGACATAACTCCAATAAAAGATGTGTACATTCATTCTTCTCATCCATTGGAATAGGATACAACTCTTGGATGCACCTATTAGCAAATGAGCATGGGAATCCTTCATGGGCACCCACCCATTTTTCTACATCTCTCACTCGCACATGATGAATATGCACATGCCGTATTCTCTTTTCATTCTATTAATGCCAAGTTCTAAGTATTCATACAAATAAATGGACTGTGTGACCAACAAATACACCTACACTTTGGGAGCTACAAACTAGAAACCTACTAAGGTTAAGAACAGACAAAAATAATTTGGTGTAATAATGTGCCCTAAGTATATTTAGTAACATCTGATCAAACATATCTCAATCCCTCAAGAGATCCATGTTTAACCCAATTTTTAACCTCACGTGTGTATTCACAGTTATTTTCAAACTCATTAAAGCGAAATAATTGGCTAGCCAATGAGTACAGGTGGTGGTGAAATTCCAAACATGCTTTTTGCTTGCCCTCATCTCACTAGGTTCCAAGTTAACTACATTCCTAGCAATGCTTGTTAGGTCGAATTATGCATGACCATAAAAAAACATGATAAAGTAGCTAACATCAACTCTTCACTTTGTGACATAGTTAAAATTCACATATGATACATTTTCATATCATAAATATGATCTCAAAAACTCACACAATGAGAAAATAGGGACCCATTCATTGATTATTTAATTTGTTGTTGAGCACATTCAGTATGATATGCATGCTATATTGGGTTTTCTATACCTTGTAGAATGTATGTCCTTTCTTCTGACACCGTACAGATCTTAGTTCAATAGTATCATGAGCATCTAACCTTCTTAGTTCAGTTGCATCCATGCAGCTAATCCGAGTCTTCCATTTACTCGCAATCAATAGCGCTAGAACAAGGTCTTGCACCCTGCTTTTTATAAGCTTCATGGATAGTAGGAAGACATCCATGTTGGCCTTTAAATACATAAAGAGACTCATCTTGGTTCTTACCAAAATGTCTAATCATTGACTTGAATAAACTCACCCTCATAGTAGTATATCTCAATTATGTCTCATCTTATTCGCTTTCACAATGCTAGAGATAGTTATTCATGTGAGCGTACCATCCTAATCCTATTGACATGTTTAGTTGTGTTAGTCATAATAAATGATAATAATATAATATTACTAAATAAATTACAAATCATTTAATATTTTTCGGTTACGAACTAATACAAATAATCACATCTTACGCAATCCTAGCGATTTAGTGAACAGGTTTGCCACCATCTGACTCATAGAAATGTGTTTCAATATCACTTACTGCTATGGCATTTTGTCTCTAACGAAATGGTATCTCAATTGCATGTCTTTGGTTCTTCCATAATATTTGGGGTCTTTAATATATCCAATTTCTATGCTACCACAATATATAGTGCAAGACCCATTTTCTTAAAAAAGGGATATTTTAATTTCAGTGTTTAGTTTTGGCGCGTTTTAGTTTCTTTTTTCATGGGTTAATTTTTTTTTCTATTAAGTACTAAGAATTTTAGAGCTTGGAACTAAGTAAATAAAATATGAGTTGAGTAATTAATATGTATCCTGGGGAAATATTAAACTTTTAAAGAGTCATGGGTACTTAGTGAAAGAAATGAAGATTGGTGAAGTGAAAATGAGAGAATAAAAATGAGGAAGGGTGGATGAGTAATTAAATAAGAGCTATAGTATAAAAGGGGTAAGTGGGATCAGATTTTTGTGTGGAATGTCCTAGAAGAACCAAGAGGGAGAAAAGGGAAAAGAAGAGAAAAGAGAGAGAAGAAAAGAAAGAAAATGAGAGAATTTGGCAAGGATCTTAGGTAAGAACATGATTTCCTTTATTTTGATTGTTAAGTAGTTTCACTTCTTAAAGATTTGTGTCCTTGGAGATGAGATTTTTGGAGAAAATTTAAGGAAGACAATGTTTTGGTTTTAGAAAATGTTTTATGCAAAAATTGGGTGAATTAAAAGCTTTAGGCTAAAATTTTGTTGTAGGTATTGTAAATATTCATCTAAAAACCTTAGAAGTTTGTTTGGTTGCTTGGACAATCAACTGTGCAAATGACAGAAACTCCCACAGTCGACTGTAAAAATGGATAGTCGACTCTACAACCATGTTTTTTGGTTTTTGAGTTTTAAATCTTATCCTTTTTAAACCCTAAACCCTTGAAGGTGGCTTAATGATTTCAATTGAGGTCTTAGGCTTTTGATTTGAGAAGAGTGTGTTTGGTTGCTTATGTTGTAAATTTGATTTTTTAATCGTTATTATGTTAGGATAATTGGAGATTTGATTCAAAAGCTAAAGTGTGATTTGTGAGTCGCTTGGTGCTAAAATGTGAGTTTCACCTTACTTTTAGTAAGCGTAGTAAACTATACGATGAAAAATGAAAATTTAAAAGCGTATAAATATAAAGGACTATGGAAATATGAATAAGGGATTATTTAAAGAATTATATAAAATAATACACAATTGTACCTCGAAGAATGATTATTATATGATTAACTTAATGAAGGACTAAAGGGATACAAAAGACATAACGTACATAAATGAATGTAAGGGAAATGAGAATAAATAAGTCTTATTGTGTTTATTTTGATAAAATGGTGCAATATGATTGATTGATAAATATTATGTTTGAGAAATTGTTGATTTGTGTAATGATGTATTCTTTTGTGGATATGGTGGTTCGTTATGAATTTGAGTGCATAATTACCTGTGTTGAGAATTGGTTGGGTTGCGAATGTCTTTCAAGTAACTCGATTTCTTAATGATAATGTAAATGAATGAAGTAATCATGTGGGGTTAGAATCTCGCCCAGTGAGAGGTAAGGAGAGAATCTCAATTGTCTAAAAGATAAGACTCCACTCAGTAAGAGGTAAGGAGGGGATTCTAGTTGCTGAGATGTACGGACCTCGTCCAGTAAAAGGTAGGGAGGGGATCCGAATTATTTATGATAGGAGATATCCATTTTTTATGATTAGCCCAAAGAAGGGCAGATGATGACAAATTGAATATGATTTGAAGATGAAGTGAAATTAAATGAATTAAATAAAGAAATGGATGTACATCGTATTGCATTGCATCACATTTGCATAATGCATTATTGTATAATTTATGACTTTGATTGGCTCATGAGAGGCACAAGTGATGTTTGGCCCATGAGGGGCATATGTTGTAATTAGTCCATTAAAGGACACATGTTGCGTTTAACCCGGTAAAGGGGATGAAATTACTGATTTTGTGAATCGAGAAGTATTATAGCTAAAGTGATGATAAGAATAAGTTATTAGTTTAAAAATTTAAATAAATTGTTGCTATGACATTTATTTATTTTGTGATAAGATGATGAGGAAAATAACTGGAGGTAAAATCTTAAGTATTCTTAGAACTATTCTTGGAAATAAAAAGATAATTTCTCTACAACTTTTTTTAAAATTGAAATTTTAAGAATTTAGATTCTTTTACAGCTACTTCTAGTAAGCTGGTTTCTCACTGAACTTTATAGCTCACCCCCTTATTTTACTAACTTTTCAAGTAAATTTTGAGAGACTTGTTGTCATTTAAATGACGTCATTGTCTACGGCATCCTCACCTCTCGAATCTTTGGGAGTCTTCCTTGTATTTGTACTTTGTAAAGTTTTACAAGAGTTGGAATGTTGTATCAAAAACGCTTTGTATGTGAAAATGTGTGTTTATATTTAATTGTAGTGCTAGAAAAATTTGTTATTTGTATTGTGAGTTGTATGATTGCATATAGGCTGGGTAGCTCAGAGCTAAAAAGTGATGATACCTCCTCGAGTAGGGCGCACCCGATGATGAGTCATTACATATAGTTACTAGATCCAATGTATAAGGGACAACCTCTTTAGAAACTCTAAGAACCTCTTGAGCCAAACAACTTATTGCATTGGTACCGAACATGTTATATACTCTACATCCATGGTAGATACAAGATTGCTTTTTGCTATTCCAAGATATAACGCCATTATTGAGTAAAAATTCATATCTTGATGTCAATTTGTGCTCATATGGGTCTACTCCCCGATCAACATCACTGCAACCAACTAATCGCAAATCTTGGTCATGGTAAAGTTGCTAAAAATTCTTCAACCGTTTATCATGTTTTACTTGTGTAAGGCTTTAAGCATAATTTTCCTAGCATTAGTTAATTATGTGATGAAGGTAATAAAGTCATATTTGAATCCTCTCATTGTCTTATAATAGACATCAAGAGTAACAAGATCAAGTTTGTTACCCAAAGACATGAAAATGTCTATTTAGTTGATCTCAAAACTTTACCTTCGAAAAATGAAAAATGTTTTTTTAGCTTTTAGTGAAAACTCATGGTTATGGCATAGAAGGCTTGGCCATGTGAACATGGATTTAGTCAAAATTCTTTCTAGAAAGGATTTAGTTATTGGTCTTCTAAAGATCAAATTTGAAAAAGACAAAGTTTGCGATGCTTGTAAAATGGGAAAACAAACAAGAGTTTCTTTTAAATCCAAAAATATGGTTTCAACTTCTAGACCTTTAGAGCTTTTACATATGAACTTATTTGGTTTAAAAAACACTATTAGTCTAGGTGACCATCAATATGCTCTTACTATTGTAGATGACTATTCTAGATATAACTTTGTTATTTTTATTGTTTATAAGGATGAAGTTTATAAGAGTTTTGTAAACTTTTGTAAAAAAGTTCAAAATGAAAAAATGTATTACTATTTCAAGCATAAGAAGTGATCATGGAAAAGAATTTGAAAACCAAAACTTTTCAAAATATTGTGATGATAATAGTATTAATCACAATTTTCAGCTCCAAGAACCTCTTAACAAAATGGTATTGTTGAAACGAAAAATAGAGTTTTAAAAGAATTTACAAGAACTATGCCTTGTGAAAATAGTTTGCCAAAATACTTTTGGGCAGAAGCCATAAAACCGCTTTTTATATTTTAAATAGAGTTATAATTAGGTCTATACTTAATAAAACTCCATATGGACTATAGAATGGTAAAAAGCCTAATATCTCTTATTTTCATGCTTTTTGTTGCAAATGCATCATCTTGAATAACAATAAAGTTAATTTAGGTAAATTTGATTCTAATACTGATAAAGGGATTTTCTTGAGTTATTCAACCTCTACTAAAGCTTGTAGAGACTTTAACAAAAGAACTCTAGTGGTTGAAGAATTGGTTCATGTTACATTTGATAAAACTAATATTTTTTGTACTAGAAGAGTTTCTCTTGATGATGATGTAGGTTTCATGACAAGAATTGATGCACCACTCTCATTGTTGACCCCAAGGAAAATCAACTTCAAATATCTCAAGGGGAAGATGAACCTAAACTTAATCAACCTTCAACAAATCAATAAGTAGATAGTTTTCCCAAAGATTGAAGGTATGTGAATTATCACCAAATTGGTCAAGTGATTGATGATCCTTAATAAGGGTAAGAACTTGATCCTCTATTAGAAATGTATGCAATTATGTTGTTTTCTTATCTAAAATAGAACCTAAGACTTATGATGAAGCTGAAAATGATGAAAATTGGATAAAAGCTATACAAGAAGAATTAAATCAATTTGAAAGAAATAAAGTTTGGACTTTAGTTCTTAGACCTAAGGACTATTTGGTAATTGAAACTAAATGAGTTTTTAGAAACCATGTCAATCGATTGAACAAGGTACCCAG
The DNA here is from genome assembly GCA_023935145.1 of Bretschneidera sinensis. NCBI lineage: Eukaryota > Viridiplantae > Streptophyta > Magnoliopsida > Brassicales > Akaniaceae > Bretschneidera > Bretschneidera sinensis. The sequence goes on from CM043705.1 coordinate 3,728,115, forward strand.
TCGACTGAATGCTTGAAAATATAAATATAATTTTACGGTTTAAATGTCATTTTCACTCTAAATTGAAATCTTCTTTGGCCATTTCCACTTCTAACTCTAGAAATTTCTTTTTCCTTGCTAAATTTTGGTCTCAATCCTTCATTTTACACATTACCCTATCTTCAAATCTCACTTTCTATAGCAAAATATCTCAACATCCTCGAGTTAAGATGTTGTATCCTTGTCCGAACCAAACAATCCCTAAAAAATCTCAAAATGCGGGTTCTCAACAGGCTAAATGGAAAAACAAATAAGGAGATATGAGCAAGAAAGCATGCCACAACCTCAATGCTTCAAGTTTTCGAAATGTAGAAGTTAAAGCATAGTATGCCAACGTGATTCAGGTTAAAGAGATCATGACGGGTAGGTTTATTGAATTCTCATCTATTCATTTTGGTAATTTTGATACCAAGCCCCTGTTTGATCACCTAGGATGGACTGACCTAGTTACCATCGACTAGAAATATTAACCTAGGCTCATATATCAGTTTTATGCAAACTTAGTACAACCTTCACCCTTTACCCTTAGGTTTACAACCATGGTTATGGGTAATGAATTTACTATTACTGTTGATATTCTACATCAAGTTATGAATTTGCCTAAAGAGGGAATTACCTGGTGCTCTGATGGGTGGCTCGAGGGCTTCGACTATGAGGGTGTTTATAGGATAGTAAAGGGTAATCCTGCTTATGTTTATCGAATTCAGACCTACAACACCTATGGTGACCTGCCCTTAGACTCTAAGATGCTTAATCTGATAGTTAATTGGTGTATCAATCCTAGACTAAGTAGTTAGATTAGCCCCTCGAAGTTGGACATCCTGCTGATCTATTGTCTCAAGTTTGGAAAGCCCTATAACCTCTACCCCCTCCTCCCTACGAACATGATTGATGGGTATAAGAGTGAGTCGGGTTGCTTGCTTTATGGGATGCTAATCACCCTCATTCTACAATACTTTGAGGTTCCCTTTCCTGAGAATGAATCTCTAAACATTTATAGAATGTTGTGATCAATGTGTTTTCCCTAAAGATGATGGTTTATGCAATTCAGGATGATTTTGTAGTTCCAAAGAAAGGAAAGAACATTAGGATAGGAGATGAGACAATGAAGAAGAAGGAGATGGTCAGGACACTGAGTTGGGCACTCACTAGACAGGTCAGGGCTCAGCTAGCTCTGGTTCTCAAGATGTTGTTATTCAAGCTCTTGCCAGTCTTCAGGTTTCATTGAGCAGTATATAGCAAGCCACTAATTTACAGCTTCAGGCCTTGAAGACAGAGATGGCCTTTATATATGATGAGCTTACCATTTTCTGAACTAAAACGGAAGGATCCTTTGCTGATGTTCAAGACCAGTTTGTTGAGATTTGAAACCAGCTCCGTAACCTTGGCTCTACTACTCTTCCCTACTAAGACCTTTGTGTGTTCTCTTTTCATTTTTTAGCTCATTTCAAACTTTGTAAGTACATTTTTATTTCCTTTTCATGCATCATATGGATATCTGCTCGTATGAGCTTTTATGTTTGCATTATGAATGTTTGCTCGTGTGAGCTCTTATATATGGTTTATAGTCATGTTTGGATTGGTACTTGCTTATGTGTCTATGCTTTATGCATTTACCTTGTTTGTGATGATGTGCTTGGTTTCCCTTTGGGATGGTGTCAAAATGGGGGAGAAATATATAAATATGGATATTGTAAGGAGGAGAAACTTTCATTCCTCTTTTGAAAGTATGCATAGATTTAGGAGGAGCTTTGCTCTTTAAGTGTTTTAAATACTTTTATAAATTGCTTGGTTGGTTGCTTTTGAAATTTGTAGGAGGTTTTTATCACAAAAACAGAGGAGACTCTATCAAAGTTTTTATAAAAACCAAACAATTAGTTTGTAAAAGTGTTTTTCTTAAAATAAAATAAAAAAGATTTTGTCATCATAAAAAATAGGGAGATTGTTGACCCCTAACTTGATTTTAATGATAATAAAACTAATTTGAGTTGATTTAACCAAATTTGTCTAAGTGTTTAAGTATTTAAGGTTTTTATTCAACGACACATGCATCTAAAGAGAAAAGTATAAATAACAAGATTAGAAGCTCCTAGGTAGTTAATTCTATTGTAAATTCTCTCTCAATTTTCTAGTTTCAATTGTGGCTCAAAATGTTTTTGACAAAAACATTTGAACTTGATCTTAATTTTATAAATATTTTAAAAATGGAAAATTATGTTTTAGGGGATTTTGTTGACTGAATGATTTATACAGTCGATGGAATGATTTATACTGTCGATTGAATGAAGGACAGAAAGTCTTGCCTTTTTGATTTAGTCAAGTGAATGAATCATACAGTCGATTGAATGAAGTTTAAAACTTTATAACCTATGACCCAATCAACCGTATGAATAACTTAGTCGATTAAATGAAAGACAAAGAGTTCCAGCTCTCTAGTCTAGTCAATCGAATGCTTCATATAGACGACTGAATGAAAGCCTTGAAGCAAAATTGACTTGATTCAGTCGACTGAACCAAGCATCCAATCGACTAAATGCTCGATAAGAGCAGCTAATTTTCAAAAGTAAAGGCATCGTTCAGAGTATTTAATGCTCCAAAACAGCCATACCTTGTGAGTAACGACTATATTAGTTTAAATCTATATAAAACCCTTTTAAATGAGCAAACCTAACAACTAAGATCACTAAATTTAGTCTAGAGATCATTAATACTCTTCAAAGCTTTCAAAATTCATTCTTGAGCCATCTTTGAAGATTTGTTCTTGAAATAGAGATATTCTTCATTTGTAAAATCATTTATTCCAATCTCTCTTATACCAATCTTTAGTCAATTCCAATCATTGTAAAAAGAAAAAGTTGGTGTAACTCTTAGTAGTGTTTAGGTGTTAAACACTTTGTATTAACTTCCTTGGAAGAGAATCTTGTAAAGTTTGGGAATCATCTCTGAAGTTGCTCGTCATTTTTAGTGGAATACTGCAAAGAGTCTCCTTGAAGAGAGTGGACGAAGGGTTGGAAATATTCTGATATCGTCGAACCACTATAAATCGTGTTTGCACCTTCTTAACTTTACTTCTTCTATTTCTAGTAATATAACTCTTGTTGTCCTTGCTTGATTAATTAAGTGTTTAACTTGTTTGTTATTTGCAAAAAGTTTTAAAAACCAATTCACCCCCGCTTGGATTACACTTTGGTTTACAATAACCCATTTGAAATGAAAATGAAAAGTTAGGGTTAGATTAGGGTTCACTCACCACTACAGGAATCGATGATCTCTTGAAATAGAGAAGAAAAACAAACCAAGTAATCCAAATGATACACCATCCACAACAACTTATATATCAACTTCCTACAACCAAAGTAAATACCATTATTTCAATCCAATGAAGAAACAAATGACCATTTTAGTATATTTGCAAGCATATGAACAAAGGCAAACTAAAAAGAAAAAGAGAAGAACCTGAGGCATACCTCAAGTCGTCTAACTTTTCCTTTTCTAATCAAACCAAAGCAAACTCCTTTCTCTGTTTTAGGGTTCTCAACAAATAGCTTTGACGCGGAAAAGACAAGGGAGGGGAGGAAGGAAACTCAATAGACGCACACGCAATGTACAAAAGATGGAACAGTCAGGATTGCAAGAGAGTATGATTGACGATCAGGATTGCTAAGTACTCTAGTAGGTAGGTGGGTGAATTAGTGAGAGGCAATTCAGTAACTTCCAAGTAGATATTTAAGACTCACTGGACTATGCTCACAGAAACGAAATCTTTTATCGGAATGTGGGTCTTGATGGTCGTAGCAAAAAAGTAGATAGCCTGCAGTGTAATTTCAGAGTACATTAAAGGGGTGCACAATAATTTGCTCTATTTATTATAATAATTTTGTAAAATGTATAAAAAAACCTTATGAGATTTGAAGAAGTTGATTACTATTTTGAAAAGAAAAAGACAACGAACTAACAATACTATTTTAAGAATGTGAAAAGTTACTTGAGAAGAGAAGAAGCAAAATAAAGATAAAAAGGAAAGGACCTGAACCAGAAAAAGCAAATGATGAATGAACAAATGAATAAAAAGGTTCAGATTTCTATGGAGTTATTGGGTTATGTGTTACAAATACCTATATAAAGTAAATCCAACAAAATAATGCGTGAAACATGAATAAGGCAATTGCGTTATTGAAATTTTGTCTTCTCTATTAGGATATGGACATAATCATTTTGGTTGTAGAAATAGTTTGAAAAAAAAAACAGAATACACAATTTATTTGTCTAAATGAATACGAAATTTAGAAAAATTTAGTCTGATCTTTGTCTAAATAATTTTTTTTATAAGAATGTAAAAAGTAAATTTCTCGAGCTAATCAAATTTTATTAAAGTGTCACATAATGGTCAAAGTAATAATCCCATTCTAAAAATATCATAATTAGGTGTAAATTTATCTTATTTATTTCTTAAAATTAATAAGATTGTGGACACAATCATTCAGGCTATACAAATAGCTCCACTAAAATACAAACATATCATTCAATTATAACTTAATTTTAAGGTTTTTTTTTTTATAAAAAAAATGGCAAACTAAACTCCCTATTAAGAAATTTAACAAAAATTAAGAATAACGTAAATATCTTTAAATTAACATCATCCTTATACATAAAGATGGTCAAAAAGTAATTTTTATTGATTTCTATTCAAATTATTAATTATTTTTAATGTAATTATTATATATTAATTAAAACTTTTGATCACTCCATATCCTCGTACGGTCAAAAAATAATTTTTATTGATTTTTATTAATTACTTTTGATGTAATTATTATATATTAATTAAAAAATTTGATGAAAAATGCGTCTCCTTCAAAATTTGATACCAAGTTAATTACTCCCAAACTTAGAATTGTATGTGTTTTTACCCTATCATGCCACGAACAATTGAGGTAGAGTTCAAACCAAAACAAAAATCTTGAGAACAAAATGTCTTTGGTCTGAAAATTATAACTGAATGCTGATAATGTTGGGTGGTGGCTGTCGTATTTCGCAGCACTTACGAGAGTGTAACCATTACCACCACCAAAGCCTAGTATTAGGATTAGGGTTAGGGTCTTGCAGCACCAGAATTGTTCATCTCTCCTCTTTCATGGTGAGACCTCCTCCCTTTTTGGCAATTGGTTACAATCCTCATCGATTGCAGCAGAGAATGGATTTTTCCTCTAGCCTTCAATGCCAATCTCCTGGAGAAATTCCCATTCTTCCCGATTGTTTCAGGTTTTTTTCTGCTCAATTTTTTTTTTCTTTCTACTTTATGTATGAATTGAGCTTCTCTTCATTTGCCGTTGAGGGAAGTGAAGGAGAGAGAAACTGAAGCTACAATTGATCTCAAAATTTTCACATATGTATGCGCATATATTTGTTTGTGTTTGTGCTTGTACTTGTATTATTACATCTATTATCTATCTACATTGTTAATTCTCCTCCTTGTTCTGTTTTTCTTCATTTCTGCTTACCGTTTAGTCATAGATATCAAATGATTGTTTTGTAGAAATTTATATTTAATGCTCTCAACCTTCTGCTTTGTATTTTTGGTCATTTAATATTATGCTTAGTGTCTGAAATGTAGGGGAAAAGGGAAAAAATAAAAAAAAGGGGTGGGGTGAGCAGGAGGATTTCCAGTTTACCATTATATGGATTTGGAAGGTCTTGTAAGGTTCCTTGCTTCTTTATTCAACTCATCACGGGATAACTTGACCCATGTTTTGGAAGTATTTTTTTTTTTTTGTTTTTTAACTTTTTATAGATGCATGTCTCTCTATGAATGCTTGTCTGTCTTATCCATCCACTATTTCTTTCCGGGTTTCTCATTGCTTATCTTTGTTCAAAGCCAACGAGAAGATGATCATGACCTTCCTGCTGAACGATTGGCCTCAGTGGCAGGTTACATCTTTGCCCTATGTCTCAAAGATTCATTATTAGAATGTTTGGTGGTTTGTTTATTTGCATTCTTAAGGCTTGTAAGTAGTGATTTATTAGTCATCACTTTACCAGGAGGGATAGTTGCCCTAGGAAAGTTTGATGCTCTACACATTGGTCATCGAGAACTTGCAATTCAAGCATCTAAGGTTGGAGCTCCATATCTTTTGTCGTTTGTAGGAATGGCCGAGGTACTTGGTTGGGAGCCTAGGTATCTATATTTTTCTCATAGTTTTTTTCTTTTCTATGTCTGAAGTGTTTCTTTTTTTGTTGTGTAATATTTTAACTGTTTCCCTGTCCCCAAAGTTTCGTATATACTCCTATAGTTTGAGATGTTTATAGGTTGTTTTGGTACCTTGATTGATGTAAATAATGTTTTGACCATTACCATTTTGCTGCTTCTATATGGTACTTATAGGCCTGGTGTTTTTGGAAAACAGTTTTCAAAAACATTAATCCCTCCCCAAAGAACATTTTTTTTATAAAAAATTTTTGGATACATTGGTGGGGATGGGGATTGAACTCGCATCTCCTCTATGGAGGATCTAGATGTAACCACTAGACCAAGAGGTCCGGGTAACAATCAATTTATATATATATATATATATATATATATATATATATATATATTGGAGAGAAGAAAGTAATCTTAAATACAGCTAAAATGCCCTGGATGTCCCAATATTTTGAAGAAAATGGTTCTATTTTGATTTCTTTCTGGTCAAGACGAAATGTTTTATTGAAGTTCTTCATTAATTTTGAATTCAAAAAGAGAGGGAGGAGAAGGAATGAAGATTCTAAAGAGGAAAGAGGCTTTACTGATGGGTGGCTCAGAGATACTCTATTTTATCTGGCCTCTACAGAAAACCCTAACGACAAAGCAAGACTCCTTTTTGCTGGCCTTTTTCTTTTCATTATATGAGAGGAATATTATTTTGGACTGGTCTTGTTTTCTTTTCGGCTTTATGGGTTCTCAAAGAGAAGAACATTGGTCAAACTTCTTTTTCTAATAATTATTTCCTTTTTATTCTATTGAACCCATTCTCTCTTGGGCAATTATAAAGAGGTTTAGGCCTTTTGATAATGACACTTGTAAATGGCCTATTAGCTTTTGGCTAGGTTTGATTAAGAAAATCCATTCTCATTCATATCTTAAGTAATAAAAATATCTACATATATATACACAAAATTTGTTAACCTATTCATGCCATATAGTAGCCTAATTTCTTTAGAATTACCATTTGCATATCATATTGTACCTATACCAATGTTACTTGGATCGCTACTCCCCCCTACGAACTACGTTCTACATCACGTGACTCGGAACGCGGTTCATTCACGATCTGGATCGTGAAAGGAAACGATCCCAACATACAGTCAGAGTTTGATATGCCTAGTGAGGAAAAAAACATGCAAATTCATAAATTGAAAAGAGGAAGTATTCCCATAGACGGAGATGGAGGAGAGAGAATGGTCACCGTCAAAGTTGAGGAGAGATAAAAGTTGTTACCGTTGCCAAGGAGAAAAAAATGAGTTGCGGCCGATGTCAAAGAGAAAGCAAGGAGTAACCACCGATGTCGAGGAGATGGAAGGGCGTCGTTGCAGTCGGGGTCGCAGATCAGGGAAGATAGAAACATTTTTGGAGGAAAATATTTTTTTAGTATAGTAACTATTTGTTTTCAGTATTTAACAAAGGAAGAGAGGGCTTTTGGGGCTTTAGTATGGATCCAAATTATAGAACCTAGATTGAGCCCAATCTCATAAGTTATTAAAAGCCTGAGCCATATATTAGCATATTATGGCTTGAATATATTCCGCTACCCATGTCAATGTGATTGGCTTGGTTTCATTAGTTCTTGTAAAAAATGTTCTAGATTGGGGAAGTTCCTTAGTCATAAATTTCCTTTCCTTTAAATTTATTATTAATATGTATGTTTGTATTATATATATATAACCTGAATTAACTCACTCAACGTATTGCGATCCTAAATAGCGATCCAACTAAACCTACCCCCTCGTACTGCGTACCGGAGAAAGTCCCGTACCGCGTACTCGTACCCATACCCGTACCGCGTACCATAGCCTATCACGTTCGAGGTAACTTTGCCCTATATCCATATCATGCTTATAGTTAGGCTTGACATGTGAAACAAACTACTTGGACTCAGCTCGAGTACTTAATGAGCTTTTGGTTTTCTGTAATTTTCAATCCACTTGGCATTACAACGTTGGTTCAGTTAATGTTCTAAACTTCTAATATTTCAACTGGGTGTGCAAGGTGGGTATGTAAACCAATGGTGCAAATAGAATTGTCTTCTGCCCAAAGACCTGATGGAGCAGGTCTCTAATTTCATCTAGGCTAGATTCATTACTAATATTAATTAATCGGGAATTTTATTTGCACAACTGGTTTAGAACCCCACTTTGCCTACCCAGTTGGGTAATGGTTCTCATTTTGCCTGTAGGCTTTAAGTAAAAGATAAAATAGTTCAAACTTAAATGTATCAATTTGAAAGTATTTGGATTTTGGTGTCAATAATTTTATTTATCTGTGGTTAGGTGTCATGTAAATACGAGTGATAATATTCTTTGTTCTGTTCATGGTTCTAATAAAAATGGTCAGGAATTAATACATATAACAATTTAAGAAATTGACAGCAGCTTGTAACTGCCCCTAAATTTATGCTCCCAAAACAAAGGTAACAACTGAGTAGCTGCTACATTTTTAGCTGTGGCTAAATGTTGGGGCAACAAGTAAACAATGATACGAAAGCAGTTTGACCTATGTTACCAAAATGTACCTGCTGTAGAAGTACAAACTAAAGAACTGAATTGAAGAGTTCAAATTGATCCGACAAAGCTCCGAAACATACTTGATATCAGAGTGACCCATTAAACCACAATTATTGCAAGCACCCACTGAGTCATAAATAATTTTGAGTCACTGATATGTAGATTTTGGGTGATGCATTTGGGCGCTTAAATAAATGCTCAAAATCCATTTGAAATTTCAAAATATTTCGATTGAACCTAGTAAATTTATCATTATAATTTTAATAACAATGAAGGAATTGTTGAATTCCTTTGCTTAGCAAAATAAGAAAAAAGAAAGAAAGTTGTTATTCACCAACTTTTTTAGCTGAACCTATGTGTGATCAAGCTTGGCTTACGTTGCGTTTCATGCTTATTTTTTAGTTCAGTTTAGTTAGGCTACTGAACAAACTCATTTATGTTTACATTACTCAGGTTTGGAAGATCATACAATTAAGTTATAAATCTTTTACCTATGTTGCTTTCTAATTTGTACAAGATCATTGTTAATGTACCCTCACTTATCAAAAAACAAAAAGATTATTGTTTACATTACCCTCATGGTGGCTTGGCTAAGTTTCACTTAAATTATTACTTCGAATCAGTTTGCTATTATGGAGGGGGGGGGGGGGGGGGGTGGGACAGTCATTGGTGTGATGCTTTTGCCAATAAGATATGAAACATTGCTGAAAATATAATCTAGGGATGGATTCAAATGTCTTATTTCTGATTTGCTGATGCCTCTGATTTCTATTAAAGCATACACAATTTTTGTTGAATCTTGATCTTGAGCTTCTGCTCCCCTCTCTATGTTATAAAGGTCAATCTTGTAATGAGTTTTATGTCTAGGATTCTAAGCTTAAGCTTTTGCTTTCCTTTTCTGTGGTATCAAGGTCAATCATGTAATGAATGCTGTGGCAGGGATATATTAGATAAGATACAATCTACAGATTCTGGTATGTTTGGATGCCATGTCGCTTTGTGATCTCAGGGCAAGTGGTGGATATAATGACTAACTGTTGGGCTTTAGGAATGAGGAAAAGTCTTGTTGAAGTGGGATAGTTCTTCATATAAGATTTTGCTCCCATGTCTCTCTCTGTTGTTTTTATCTGTATTTCTGTATACATTACAGTTCCCTTTCCTTTGTACCTTGAGTTAGTTATCGAAGTTCTAATATTTATACTAAATAAGTTTGCTTATCCATAACCTCCTGTTATACTATTAGAAATACAATTTTTAAGAGTACATAAGTTTGTCTGAACAGGCCTCTAATAGTTGCCAAATGTGACCGGAAGCGGGTTCTTTCGTCTTGGGTCCCATACTGTGGTAATGTAGCCCCAGCTGAGTTCCAGATAGAGTTTTCAAGTGTTCGACATCTTACTCCACGACAGTTTGTTGAGAAGTTGTCGATGGAGCTCAGAGTATGTGGAGTTGTGGCAGGTAAATTTTAAAATCAATGTCAATTGTTTTTTTTGTGAGATCAAAATTCATTGAGTAAAATTTTAGGCAAAATTATATTGAAATTGAAGTTTTAATGGGTAACTGTGGCAGGGGAAAACTACCGCTTTGGATATAAAGCTGCTGGTGATGCATCAGAGCTTGTGCGGCTGTGTGAGGAGTATGGTATCAGGGCTTACATAATAAATTCTGTCATGGACAAGAATCAAGTTTCCAGAGACATAGACTTAAGTGATTTGAAAGAAATAGGGCAAGTTTCATCTACCCGTGTTCGCCGTGCTCTAGCTGTAGGTGACATGAATTATGTATCAGAGCTTCTAGGTCGCCCACATCGTCTTATATTGATGGTGAAAGACCGTGAAAGGTTAAGTACTAGTAGTGAATGTAGGGTATCAGTTCCGAAGTCTTGTTTGTTAAATTTACCACCAAGGGAGGGATTTTATGAGAACTGTTATCTTTTATTTGGTGATGAGAGCCCGGTAACATGTAGAGTACTTATTGATACAACAAATATCCATCTAGAAATGGATGATGTAGGTCTTTGTAATTTCTTGAATTCTCAGGACTTTCGGCTTTTGGGTATTGAATTTGGTAAGGTAAGTTAGTAATTGTTTCAATTTTTGTGTTCTTTTGAATTTTCTACAAGTTTCATCCATGTTTAGAAACAAAAGGGGTATATCTGCTGCTGCAGAAGCAGGGGGACAATTTGTAATTTACTCGTTGATTAAATTTTGAGGCCCGTTATTCTTAATGTCAAGAATGAGTTTATTAGTTATTGATTCTGGAAATTGGTTTTATTTAAATTATTGGCTGGATAGATAGATGGGTTCCTGATATTGACCAAAATGCAACTTGTTTGTTTTATTGCCCACGCAATTTGAGGGGTTGTGCTTACCAAATTGGAAGTAATTCAGTTGACTGTTGGTAAAGAAAGCATGATTCCAATAAAAGCTTCTGTTACTCTATATAACATGAAGCATTCGATTGGTCTAGTGGATGGATTATAAACTAGGTTAATCATGATTTACCACATGGAATCTAATGGTCCATTAAATGAAACAAAAAAAAGTCGTTCAAAAGAAGATAATAATAAAATAATTATGCTACAAAGTAAAGTAGTAGTACAGTTAAGCTTGAACAAAGAAAACAAAGAGTAGCCACTATATCCACCCATATCCAAGCAAAATTGAAGCAAATGCCACATACAAAGCCCTGAAACCCACGAGTCCCTTGTGTAAAACCACCAGAGCAGTGGAATCCGGAGAGGAGCGGTAGGCGGCGATGGCTGCAGAAGGCGGTGAAGGCAGAGAGTGGACAAGGACAGAGACTTTCATGCCATTATAGCATTTACCATTGCCACAAATGAAGTAGTACCTCTGGGCTTCATTGAGAGGAATAAAATCCTTGCCACTGCTCCAGTTCCCTATTGCCCCTTCCGTGGTGCAATTGTCGTACCCAGTTTGGTTCACCTCAAACACATTGTATTGAATCTTCTGGTACCTAAATGCAGTAACAAAAAAAACAAAAAAAAAGCGCATATATTAAGCAGAAAAGTTAAAGAGCATATCCATCTCGGAGAAGGTCCCCAATTCGAATCTCCATCCCCATATATCAAAACAGAAAATAACTCCCGTATCAACATGAGTATGTCTATATATGTATGTATTTATCTATTGCAATGTGGGCTTAATTCCTTTACAATATACTCAAAATGTTGGGATCGATTTCTGTGGTTCATTCTATATACTTTGCACACTGGAACTTCAAATTAAAACCAAAGAGAGAAAACAGGGAAAAGCATGTTAGCTAGTAAATTGATGTGAGTCAACCCATAAGCTAATTTTGCTCACATTAATTTAACAAATTCATCAATGTTTCTTCATACAAAACGAAAATGGAAAATGGGTTTTGTATGTTTTACACGAATAACTATTTCTACCAACAGATCCACTACAAATATGCACATAAATATATGAACATAATTAGAGGGAGAGAGAGTACAGATAAGGTCGCCAACATAGAAGGTATGGTTGTTGACCCAGAAAGTGTAGTTGATGCCTGGGTTCCAGCCTTTGTTAGCACCAACGATGTGGTTAGTGGCTATGGCAGGAGGGACGGTGGCAATGAGGATGATGCACAAGTGGATGGGTTTAGCTGATCCACTGCACATGTTGATTGTGTTTACTTACTGCTAGTAGCTTCTTGTGGTTCCTAGTTGGTGCTTTGCTTCTTTTATTGCTTTCTTTTTCCCTTCTTGGACTGTAATTTAAGTGAGACTATAGACTGAGAGCTGAAAAATAATCGAAACAAGCTTAGCTCTTGGTCCCGCATCAAATTTCTTTCCATTATTTTCTCCTCTTTTTTTGTTTTTTTTTTCTTTTCTTGTTTCCTTTTTGAAAAGCCATTATTCGACCCTCAATTATTGGTTCTCACCTCATATCTGGCTTTGTCAATGGCATCACGACGATAGGAACTAATCAAGAGTTTTATATATTTTGAACACGATTTTGCTTGTAGTTAAGGGAAAACTGGGTGGGTTTATATTATTGTAATGGATAAGAACGTTTATTTAAATGTAATTATATATGTCTGACTATTTGGGTGTATTTGATTTGGTAACCTGAAGGAAGCAATTATCCTATTCTAAAAGTTAGTTTAATTACCTGAGAGGTTAATAATTATTAAGGAGAATCAATCAACTGATTCTGTCAAGCTTTCTAGTAAAGCAACATATCAGCAATCAAATATCAAGAAATAATTTTGCTATAATTAAAGAAATCTTATACAAATCACTTAAGTTTAAGAGTCTAATAATTCTTCTCATTTATTAAAAAGTATTATACTATTTAAGCAACTGTACATATTCAGTGTTAAGTGTGTTTAAACAATAGAAAAGTCACTTCCCTTCCATATTTTTACATGGTATCATAGCCAAAATATTGCTTAAACAAGCTAAGAAACTCTAATCCCAGCTATGATTGACAACAACAGTGGGTCCTCTAGCCTTGCAAATCAAAACAACGCTTCGCTTATATCAATTAATGTTTTTGCCCAACTCCCTTTGAAATTTACTCCACAAAATTACCCTTCATGGAAAGCTCATTTTAATGCTCTTCTTCTTAGCTGTAACCTTTAGGATTCATTGATGGAAGTCATCCTTATCCACCACCCATTAGAATCAAGAATGACAAGGAGACCATCAATCCTACACATACACAATGGACCAAACAAGATCGACTGCTCCTTCACACAATAATAACATCTATGTCAAAAAATGTCATGTCCCTTATCACTTCATCAAAGACCTCAATTGAAGTGTGGAACAAACTTGCTCGCTTGTATATAAATCGCTCTCACTCTGAAATGATGAGCCTTAAGAACAGGCTTAGTGACAATAAAGAAAATGACAAACCAATAGTGAATACTTGGCACTCATGAAGTGCATAGCAGATAACCTTGCTTTGATTGGTGCACCCGTGGATGAAGATGATCTCATCCTCTATATTCTTAAAGGTGTTGGGACTGACTACAAGGAAATATGTGTTGCTATTTGTGCAAGGGAAACTCTTATAACGTTCGAGGAGCTCTATGATAAATTAACAAATTATGAGAAAATTTTCACCAAGGCTAAAACGATCGGTGATGATACTATCATCACTACCAATTTCACCAAGAGGACCAACAATATCAACCATGGTCGTGCTCGTTATTATTATTCACATCAGACCAATCAGGGTACTTATTCCCAAGCAAAAAAAGGCCTACCTCATTTTGTTCTTCCAATCAGTCTAGTTCTTCTCAGAATAAAACTGGGCACACTGTAAAACAATGCTATCGAGCTAAACAATTTTTTGTTTCTCAACCTTTAGAAAATTGTACTACTACATCTCAGTTTGGAAATCAAAACTGGTTCATGGACATTGTTTCTTCATATCATGTTACATCTAACTTGCAAAACTTATCACTTCATTCCACATATGATAGAACAGATGAGATCATGGTCGGCGATAGTTCAGGTTTGCCAATCACTCACACAGGTTCCACTCAACTTTCCTTAAAACTTGCCTCTTATTCTTTATCAAATGTTTTGTGTGTTCTTTTAATCAAGAAAAACTTAATTTATGTTTCTCAATTTTGCTAGATTAACAAAACTTATGTTGAATTTTCCATGATTCTTTTTAGGCAAAGCATGTAGCCATGAGGGCGATCTTAACACGAGGCCGGAATGAAATGTTATCTGTGTGATGCCATCAACAATGGAAGTTCAAAAAGTGCAGCCCACTGCAATGGTTGGAGTTCAAAATTAAATTGTGATTGTTATCGACGACTTGGCCACCGATCTCCTCGCATTCGACAACACATGATCCAATCCTATTCTCTGCCTTGTGTCTCCACTTCAAGTTCTGTTGGTCTTTACAATTCATGTCAATGTAATAAGATCCATAAACTTGTTTTTGACTCCTCTAGTTTAACTATTTAGTGTCCACTTGAGTTAGTGTACACCGACATATAGGGTCTTTCTCCCATTAAGTCAAAATATAGTTTTCAATATTACATGATTTTTGTTGATCACTTCACCAAATACATATGGATGTATCCCCTCAAAAACAAATTTTATATTTTCTCTTTATTTCCTAAATTCAAAAGTCTTGTTGAAAATTATTTCAACACATCTATTGTCTCAATTTACTCGGATGGCGGAGGATAATATGAACATCTAAAAAAAATATTTGAATCACATGGGTTAGCTCATCTTCAAGCACCCCACATACACCTCAACACAATGGCTTTTCTAAACGGCGACATCGCCACATTGTCAAAACATGACTCACCTTACTACATTATGACTCACTATCGGCAACTTTTTGGTCATTTGCTTTTCAAACAACAATATCTCATCAATCACATGTCCACTCCACTTCTTAACTTTCAATGTCCCTTTGAAACTTTTTCATGAAAAGTCAAACTTTACAAAGTTAAAAGTGTTCAGGTGTCTATGTTATCCTTAGTTGAAATCTTACACAAAACACAAGTTGGAGTCTAAATTTAGGCCTTGTATTTTTCTCGACTATTCCTTGCACCAAAATGCCTACAAGTGTTTTGATCAGGCCACCAATAAAATCTATGTCTCTAGGCATATAGTCTTTGAACAGTCCACATTTCTCTCCAAGTCCCTTGCTCATACCAACTCATCCTCTCCTCATATACCAGTCTGACAATGGTATTCCTCACTCACCAAAACTATCATTCATTTTTTCATACCAATTGCATCCACATCTCAAGTAGAACTAATGGCATCACATAGCACTCATCTCCTTCAAGATTATCTCCAAGTTAGTTCTTTTACATCTCCTACACAAACTGACTCTCCTCCTTCCACTAACCAAATACCATTTCATCCATTTCCCTTTTATATCTCACCTTAGACCTCTGACATATCTCCATCCCATATATTGCCTCCAAACCAGCCCCTAAAGAGAACCCACCCCATGATTACCTATTCCCAAAATAATATTTTTAAACCTAAATCTATCTTTACAACCACTAAACACACCTTGCTAAAATCTATAGAATCTATATGTGTGTCATATGCAATCCAGGACCCTCGTTGGCGTGAGGCTATGTCTAAAGAGTTTATGGACCTTATGTGTAATGGCACTTGGTAACTTGTTCCTCATCGTTCTAACTAGCATGTTATTGGATGTAAATGGGTATTTTGCCTCAAACGCAATAGTAATGGTAGTATCTCTCGCTATAAGGCCAGATTGGTTGCCAAGGGCTTTCACTAGCAGCCTGGTTTGGACTATAAAGATACTTTTAGTCTTGTTATTAAACATGTTATTGTACGATTTGTTTTATGTATTGCTTTAGCTAGAGGGTGGTCACTCCATCAACTAGATGTGAACAATGCCTTCTTAAATGGTACTTTACATGAGGATGTTTTTATGGAATAATCACCTAGCTTCATTGATTCCTCTTGACCCTAGCATGTGTGTCGCCTCAAAAAGGCTACACATGGTCTGAAGCTAGCCCCCAAGCATGGTATCACACATTGAGCTCCTTTGTTCAAGCTTGTGGTTTTGTTCAATCAAAATCAGATAGCTTTCTCTTTATTCACTCCAAGGATGGTGTTATTGCATACTTTTTAGTCTATGTTGATGATCTAGTACTCATTGCCAATGTTCTATCTTTTCTCAAAGTTTTTATTCAGGCTCTTTCTCACAAATTATCTCTCAAGGATCTTTGCAAACTAAACTTTTTCTTGGGTGTGGAAATCATTCCAAACGGTAAAGGTTTATTTTTTTCTCGACAGAAATATATTCGAGAGCTTGTTGACTGAACTACCATGGTAGGTGCCAAAGATGTGGCCACTTCATTAGTAACCTCATGCTCTTTATCTCTTCATAATGGTGCCTCAGCTACTGATGTTACTGTTTATTGAGGAATCATCAAAGCACTTTAACGTCTCTTCATGACATATCTTGATATTGCCTTTACTGCGAATAAACTCTCATAATTCATGCATCTTACCTCAACTCTTAACTTTGCAGTGCTCAAATGGATTCTTTGATATCTTAAAGGCACTATTCATCATGGACTCTTCCTCAAGCAACAGTCATTGTCTAGTCTTCTTGCCTTTTTCTGATGTCAACTGTGCCGGAGATTGTGATGATCACACCTCAACCATTGTTTACATTGTCTTTATCGGTGGAAATTCTATTTCTTGGTCCTTTCACAAGCAACACTTTATTTCTCGTTCTTCGACTGAAGCTGAATACCGAGATGTTGCCACTACCGTATCAAAACTTGATTGGGTGCAATTTTTGCTATTTAAGTTTTGATTTCCACCACCTTCAGCTCTAGTTGTATTTTGTGACAACATTGGTGCTGCCTATGTTTGTGCAAATCTAGTTTTTCACTAAAAAATGAATAACATAGAGATCGATTATCACTTTATTCGTGATAGAGTTTCCAAAGGCCTAGTTGTTGTTTCTCATGTTTCCTCAAAGGCCAGCTCGCTGACTTGCTCACAAAATCACTTCTGGGTGCTCGATTCATCACTCTACGATCCAAGATAGACATTCTTGATGGTACACCAATCTTGAGGTGGTGTATTAAGGAGAATCAATCAATTGATTCTGTCAATATTAATGAGAATCAATCAACTGATTCTGTCAAGGCTTCTAGCAAGGCAATATCTCATCAATCAAAAGTCAAGAAATAGTCTTGCTAGAATTAAGGAGATCTTGTACCAATCACTTAAGTTTAGGATTCTAATAATTCTTTTCATTTATTGACAATCGTTCTACTATATAAGCAACCATAAAGATTCAAGTTAAGTGTGTTTCAATAATAGAAAAATCCTTTCTCTTCAATATTTTTATAATAATCAGTTTGCTTTGTAGTTCAAGAAAAAATAAGCGAGGTTATACTATTACAATTAGTATGGGCCTTAACGTATTATGTTTTTTTTTTTTTTTTGTGGATGACAGTCTAACTTTTGCACGAAATAAAGAAGCTGAACACAAAGAAGAATAACAAGTATTGTGTCTATGAGGAGAGTTCGGGGTAAAAGGTTAATCTGGATGGACATCATAATTTTTCCATAAATAATTAACCTTGGTGACCGGCATGTTGAAATGAATTATGTTGTATGTGTTCGGTGTAGCATGGGTAAGGAATCCATATTGCATGTGATGGTTCATTATCCTTGTGCACTTGAGGTTTGAGAAGAAATTGGTGGGAGCAACTTTCCAACATCACTAATAGTGGGGTTTGGTGGGGTTTGTACAAGCTAGTAATTACTAGTGAATTGTCCATAGTGAACCTTCTTATCTTTTTTTAATAGAGAATTTGAAGTTCATTAAACCGATTTTAGTACTTGTACCCTCGATGTAAGGTTAAAGGAGTAATTGCAAAATATAAATTGAAATTTAATCATGCATACACACTTGAATTGAAAGTTGAGTTTGAGATAATTTTTGAAGAAAAATGTTGAAAGAAATTAAAGAAAATATTTAGAAATTTTTTGAGCAAAAAAGGAAGAATTTTTTCCAAATTTATGGAGGGATCAGTCAACTGTACGGTCGATTGGTGACCCAACCGGTCGACTAACCAATCAGCTGCTGAGGTAACTAGTCGGCCGGTGGAGGTTGGACAGATCGACTGGTAGCTGATCGGTGGTTGAAAGAAGTTGGATGGTTGACTGGTTTGGTTGAACCAATCGACTAGCAGGGAACCGATTGGTTGGTCAGTCAACTGGTTAATCAACTGGTATGTGAACTAATCAGTTGGCAGCCAACCAGCAGCTCAGGAGAAATTTTGAAATTTTAATAAATGGCCAACAGGTCGATTGGGTAGTCGACTGGTCAGACCGAAATTTTGATATAAAAGCATTTTGAGAAGTTTGAAAACACTTTCTGTACATTTGAAATCTGTTTTCTCTCTCTAGAAAACACTTACTCTAGAAAAATTTCTAAAACACTTTAACACTTAAGGATTTTATAATTCTGTCTTACAAATTGATTGATTCACAGAAGAATTTTCAAGAAATCTAGGGAAAAAGCTTTGAGAATGAAAAATTCATGAATTTGATTGTAAGATTTCAATTTTTAGAATATGTTCTTCTACTTTTCTTTAAAAGGGGATTTGAATTTGAATTCAAACCAAGAGAAAATTGATTTCTATTGAAAATGTTGGGAAACCACTTCAAGATGCCTAGATGGTGATCTTCCAAACACCCAAGTCTAGAATGACTTGTAATACAACCGAAACAAAACAGGAATCAAAACCAATCAAAGAAAGAATATCAGCAATTGTTATCGAGGTTCGGCAATAACCTACGTCCCCGTGAGTTCCTCCGAACTCTCTGCACTAAATCAATGGTTCTTTACAGATACAACAACTTCTCTTCAAGAATCTCAAGTTCTTGAAGAATGAAAGAAGAGAAAATAGAAAGTGATAAGGAACTATTACAAAGCCCTTGAATCCAATCTATACTACTCTCTCTCTAAAGAACTAGCCTCTCTTTGAGATCTATTTTAGTGCCTCTCCTGTGTTTTTTGTGTCTTTGCACTCTCACACTTGCACTTGAATTCTCTTGCATAATGATTTTGTGTTGAGATTGAAGCTAGGTGACCCTTTATATAGTGCACTACTTCTTGAGCCAATCTTTGAAGTCAATCTCCACCCTTAGATCTTGAGGACCAATCAATCATAGCCCTTGATCAAGTCTAAGTGATCCTATGCATTTTGATCATCTTTCACACACCATCCAAGAAGCTGAAACAAAAGGATCAGGTGTGCCTTCAAGCCACGGCCTAGAACAGGGCATGCTGCAGCCTGAAAAGGGGGGAGGTTTCCTGTCATGCTGGAGGCCGCAGCTTGGGGTGGTTGAGCCGCTACACACAGGGCCAGATCGCAGCATGCACACCTTAGGCCACAGTGCACAGCTCTTCTCCCATCTTTTGGAGTTCTTGGAGGCCAAGGCGCGCACACCTTGAGCTAAGGCGCTAAGACCTGATGCTGAAGCCTTTCAAACTCTATTTAAACCTTAGACAAAATACCAACAATCTCTACCTTTGTTTAAGCGCTTAAACTCGAACCCATTGTGCAGAGAACTCAGGATCCAAACTCATCTTGAGTCATCATTCAACCAACTCCAATCCTAAGAAGTCCAAGGCAATGATTGAACTTACTTAGAGGTAGAACTTTCGTGCCTAAATCTACAGGATTTTATTTTGTGGCTACCTTGTCCATGAATGCATCATTCCGTAACATTTTCCCGAATGAAATGATACTGAATATCCATGTACTTTGTCCTCTCATGGAACATCGGATTCTTACACAAGTGCAATGCACTTTGGCTATCTGAATATACCACCACCTGCTCTTTTAGTACCTTCAATTCTTCCAACAACCCTTTGCACCACATAGCCTCTTTAATGGCTTCCGTTGCCGCTATGTACTCAGACTCGGTTGTTAAGAGTGCTACCACCAACTGCAACTGAGCCTTCCAACTTATACAACATCCATTTAAGTTGAAGAAGTAGGAGGTAATCGATCTTCTTTTATACCAGACTTCATCCCCTGGAGAATTCTCTTATTTGATCTTGTAGATCCACCTACAATCCACAACTCTCTGTTTTTCAGGTTTAGGCACCAATTCCCAAGAGTTGTTCTTCCTCAAAGAATCCATTTCTTCCTCCATAGCTAGCTGCCACTTTAATGACTCCTTACATTCCATAGCTTCCATGTAAGTTTCTGGTTCAACCATCCCTCTTTCTGAACAAGGAGGTGCTACATTAGCATCCGCAAACCCATATATCAAAGGTGGTCTGACCACCCTCCTTCCCCGGTCCCTTGTGAGGTGATAGTCATTCTGACTTGCTGCATCAACCCCTTCTAGTTCAGCCTTCTCTTGAGTATCCTGAGCATGGCCTTCATCAATGGGCTTTACTTGGTCTGAACTCTCTTGCCTTCTTTGCTCTACCTGAACTAAATTTTCCTTGATGCTATGCTCCACAAATTCTGGACTGGTTTGCTCACTAGCCCCTGCAGGGTTAGTTTTCTCCAAATAGGGAAATAAATACTCATTAAAAATGACATTCCTACTTATTTGAGTTTTAATCCTTTTTGCTCTAAGGACCACAACCTATACCCTTTAACCCTTTCCCCATATCCTAGAAATACACATTTTTTAGACCTTGGGCTAAGTTTATCATCCTTTTGATGTGCAAATGCAGCACACCCAAAAGTCCTAAGGTTGCCAACTCAGGGGGTTTACCACTCCACATCTCCAATGGAGTCTTAAGGTCCACACCCCTAGAGGGTGATCTGTTAACCAAATATACAGTAGTAGACACCGCTTCCCCCAAAAAACATTTGGGTAATCCAGATCCATTTAGCATGCACCTAATGTTTTCCCTAAGGGTCTTAATCATCCTCTCAGCAACTGTATTTTACTGAGGGGTTTTCACAACCGTTCTATGTCTTAGAATCCCTTTTAACATACAGAATTGATCAAGTTCCTTGTTAAAAACTTCTAAGCCATTATCGGTTCTTAACACCTTAACTACCCTGCCCGTTTGAGTTTCCTCCAGCTTTTTCCACACCACTAACTTATTCAAAGCATCTGATTTATTATTAAGAAAATAAACCTAAACCTTTCTTGAATAATCATCAATTAAAGATCGAAAGTAAAGATTACCTCTCTATGAGTTCCTCCGAACGCTCTAAACTAAATCAATGGTTCTTTACAGATACAACAACTCCTCTTCAAGAATCTCAAGTTCTTGAAGAACGAAAGAAGAGAAAACAGAAAATGATAAGGAACTATTACAAAGCCCTTGAATACAATCTATATTGCTCTCTCTCTAAACAACCAACCTCTCTTTGAGATCTATTCTAGTGCCTCTCCTATGTTTTTTGTGTCTTTACACTCTCACACTTGCACTTGAATTCTCTTGTATGATGATCTTGTGTTTGCAACTTATTTCACACTTATGTTGTTGTGTTGAGATTGAAGCAGGTGACCCTTTATATAGTGCACCACTTCTTAAGCTAATCTTTGAAGACAATCTCCACCCTTAGATCTTGAGAACCAATCAATCATATCCCTTGATCAAGCCTAAGTGATCCTGTGTGTTTTGATCATCCTTCACACATCATCCAAGAGGCTGAAACAAAAGAATCAGGTGTGCCTCCAAGCCGCGACCTAGAACAGGGCATGTTGCGGCCTGAAAAGGGGGGAGGTTTCCTGTCATGCTGGAGGCCGCGACCTGGGGTGGCTGAGCCGCGGCGCACAGGGCCAGGCCGTAGAGCGCACACCTTGGGCCGCGGTGCACAGCTCTTCTCCCATCTTCTGGAGTTCCTGGAGGCTGAGGCGCGCACACCTTGAGCCGAGGCACCAAGACCTGATGCTGAAGCCTTTCAAACCCTATTTAAACCTTAGACAAAATACCAACAGAAAACATTGAATTTGAGAAAGATGAACATGCATGCATGAAATTTAAATCGGTATAAAGTATAGAAATTAAAAGTATGAGATAGAGAAATTAATGAGTATTTTATTATTAGGTGGTGGTGATCAGTAATATGGAGAAATTGCTGAGATGAGTAGGAAATGAAAGGAGGTGATCCACAATTAGCTATAAGTACCACGTGGTGAGTTGAATTTACTGTTAGTAAGCGAAACAAATATGAAAACTACATAAAACTTGAAATGATTGAAAATATAAGATAATTATTGAATATATATATATATATGATTTGGTTAAAATATGATATATATATATATGTGTGTGTGTGTGTGTGTGTGTGTGTGTGTGTGTGTGTGTGTGTGTGTGTGTGTTATTTGAACGATTAAATAGAAGTATGAAGTATGATATAATTGAAAGAAATTATATATGACAAGTTGATGAACTAAGACCCTTGAAAGGATATTATTGATGAGAAATTGATGAATTATATATTGAAAAGAGAAATAAATCTCTTGAAGTTATGATAATTAAGTCGATATTATATATAAAGATATGATTTGATTTATATGATAGAAAGAAAGATTTTGTTAAAGAAAACGCTTTTGAATTGCATGATGTTATGATATACCTGCTTGTATGTGATTAATCATATGCATAGATGGAATACCAAAACCATAGTTGGTTTAGATGAAACATGTCGACATGTGGGGAGATGTCCCCAAAAGTTGTACCACTAGTATGGATACCCGAAAATGGATGAATTACTCATACGTTGATAGTATGAAGGAGATGTGATGTTATGTGATGAGATGTGAAAGAAAGAAATGAAATGATAAAATAAGGATGTGGATACATACATGTTTATTTTTATGTATTATTGAGATGTTAAGGCATCAAATTAATTATGAGATTATGATAGAAATTTGAGTCTCGTGATGAGAAATGACAAACATTTGAATTAATATATTATACAATAAATTACTCTGTTGTATAATGTTAACCTCATGATGAGGTGATTATGATGAAAAGATGGTGAAAACAATATTAACATGATAATTATAAGTTGAACAATTATATGAGATAAAGTCAGAATTGATCATTATATGATGATAGAATAACGATGTGAAAAATAATATACAAATGAATGATATGAATTATTTATGAGAATTGTGATATAAAATATAATTAGAAGTATACAAATAGTAAATTGTAATTCACTGAGCTTGTGAAACTCATTCCTCAATATTAAATGATTTCACTAGTATGGCAATGTCACTGAAGATTGTTGAAGATTAATGGATGTGATATAGGCCAAATATACCCTCCTACTAAAGGATGACACTTGTCAATCACAAGGATTAAATGGTAATCTCTACCTCGCTTAAGCCTTATAAATATGGGACCCTTAAACAGTGTCATTTTAAGAATATCATTTTTCATTAACTTGCTCTACCCACCACTTACTTTGATTTAAGCATTAGAATGTTCTTTTAGGAGCAAAACACTCCAAGTTGGCTTCTCCTTTCAAGTATCCCAGACCTAACTATCACTAGACTGACCCGAACCCCTGTATAACCAAGTGGACCAATTCGGACCCAACTCCAGTAACTGACCCGACAAGACTCCAACAAGACCTGACCTGTTTTTAGCATTAACAGAATTGGCATCATTTATTGCAAAGGCAAATAAATCTTATCTCTGTTGAAAATGCTTCCCAAGAAAATTTCGACACGAAACACTACCCAAACGACCTCTGAGGTTAATCCGTTCGAATTACTGCCACTTCCACCTCTAATGGAAGGGCAAAACCCTCATTGTGCCTCGAGAAGTAACAATTAACCTAGGATAAACCAAAAGTGGACCCCACTTAACCAACAGCCCGGTTTGCACTCGAACCAAGTAACCTGACAAAAAGACCATGATGCAGACCTTAACACCTCGATGAGTAGAGCCAAATACATTTCTTTTCAACACTAACTCGAGGAGTTGGTCACGTGCCTCGAATGACTTGAGCTAAGCCTAACTAGGCATCACCAATCCTCGGTCTAAATTGCCTATACCATCCGAAGGACTATAGAGGTGGTGCCTCAAAACCAGAACATCTGACCCGAAGAAGTGAGTTTAGGAATGAGAAATGGGCCTCAATAACAGGACAAGAGCCGAGGGCGTCCTCGGGATAGGGGAAAACTGAGTTGATGCATCCCTCGATGAAGTTTTTGACGTTCGATCTGAGATGATGAATTTGTCTTGAACTCACACCCGTCAAAGAAGTAGCATAAAGATAAGTCCCTTGTGAGCAAACAACTAAAAGAAATTAACCAACGCATTAGGCTCGCCATCAAGGACACGAGATGAAACATCCTTGAGGAGATCAGATTTAAGGGCAACCCTTTCTCCCAAGAACTAATTGACGAGAAGATGCCTCATATAGAGCCATACACAGGAAAGATATACCTCATAGATTACTTAGAGACTTTTATGTCTTTGATGTTCCTTCATGGTCACGCAGAGGTAGGGATGTACCATGCATTCCCAATCAGACTTCGAGAAATAGCCAAAACATAGTTCTCCAAATTACCTTCAGAGTCGATAAAGTCATTAAATGAACTTAATGAAATGTTTGTTGCATATTTCTTTAGTAGCTGAGATCCTAAAAGGACTCTTGAAAGCTTGTTGAGTATAACTCAACACGTAAATGAGACCCTCCAAGACTATATATCATGGTTCACCTCAGATATGGTAAAATTAAGGGATTTTGATCAAAAGTTAGGGGTCACGGGCTTTAGTAACAGTCTCAAAGCTTCTGATTTCAGGCATTACCTTTCGAGGAACCCACTACACACCATGTCAGCCCTTCTTGCCAAAGTGAACGAATTTTTGATCGTAAAAAAAGACCAAGCCTGATGCAAAAAGAGAGAAGACATCTTAATAGGCGAGAAAAGAAAATAACCTTTAGAATATAAGCCTAAGAATGACCAGAGAAAGAAAGGTAAAAATGATGTCAGAATAAGTAAAAAATTAGGAGTTTCTCAAGGATACGAAACATATACTCCACTCAATATCTCGAGGGCTAACCTCTTGATAGAGATAGCAAACTAAGACATCGTCAAGTGGTCTGTTAAGATTAAGACCCTAGTCAAAAACAGGGATATGAGCCATTTTTGTCACTTCCATAAGAACCATAGCCATGACATAGATGAGTGTAGACATTTGAAGGAAGAAATCAAAAGCATGATACAAAAATGATACTTGAAGAAATTTTTCATGATAAAATCAAGAAGAATCCCTGGTCGAGGAAGAAGTC
Organism: Bretschneidera sinensis; assembly: GCA_023935145.1. Lineage (NCBI taxonomy): Eukaryota > Viridiplantae > Streptophyta > Magnoliopsida > Brassicales > Akaniaceae > Bretschneidera > Bretschneidera sinensis. The sequence continues at coordinate 3,753,669 of CM043705.1, forward strand.
CAAACCAGAGAGAAAGGAATAAGATAAGACAGAGTTCGAGTCGAAGAAAAAACAACAAGGAACACCAAACTTCGGAGAAAACACGAGTCGATCAAACAATCAGCTTCTCGAACGAAGACCTTGAGAGAGTAAAGTTCGCACATGATGATGTAGTTATCGTGACCTTGGCCATCTCAAACTTCATGGTGGAAAGGATTTTTTTAGACAATAGAAACCTCACATTGTCAAACAATCATCCTAAGTACCTTTTAATTATAGACCTCCCCTCTTCGTACAACAAAATCCTTGGACAACTAAGGATGAATGCCATAAAAGTAGTGGTCTCAACGTACCACCTAAAGAGGAAGTTCCCAACAGGGAATGGTATAAGGGAAGTCAAGGGTAATTAAGCCATAGCCTAAACTTATTACTTGGCCTCCTTAAAGAGGAGAAGTAAGGCGGGTGTCCATCATATAGAAAACCTAGGGGATGGCTCTAAGACCCAAAGAGAAAGACTTATGGAAGATTTGTTAGCAATAATCTTTTGCAGAAGAGGAATCAGAAAAAATGGTACAAATCAATGCAAGTTTAGAGGAAGAACTTCGAACAGAACTGATCTGGTTTCTTAAGGAAAACAAAGATGTATTCGCTTAGTTAGTAACAGATATTCTGGGCATCCACCTAAAGACAATGGTACATCACTTGAATATTAACCTTAATCAGAAGCCGATCGTACAGAAAAAGAGAGTTTTTGTAGCAAACAACAACTGGCGATCGACGTGGAAGTCAGTAAACTCCTTGAAACAGGATTCATCAGAGAAATCAGTTACCCCTAGTGGCTGGTTAACATGGTAATGGTGAAGAAATCCAATGGGAAGTGGAGGATTTGTATCAATTTCATCAACTTGAATAAGGCATGTCCAAAAGACAGTTTTCTTTACCAGGGATCAACTAGCTAGTTGACATGACTTCTGGCTTTAAGAGACAAAGTTTCATAGATGCATACTTAGGGTTCAACAAAATCAAGATGCATGAGTTGGACCAGCTGAATACAACCATTATAACAAAAAAAGGCATCTATTGTTACAATGTTATGCCATTCGAATTGAAGAATGTTGGGGTGACGTACCATAGACTGGTCAATAAATTGTTCAAAGACCAGATTGATAGGAACATGGAAGTGTATGTTGACGACATGCTTGTAAAAAGAATGCAAGTAGCATATCACATGCTGACTTGGAAGAATGTTTTTTCATACTAAGGAAGCATTAGATGAAGCTCAGCCTCGCGAAGGGCTCTTTCGGGGTAACCTTTGGGAAATTCATTGGCTTCATAGTTATTCAAAGGGGAATTGAAGCGAACCTTGAGAAGATCAAAGTTGTCTTAGATATGAAAGCCCCGAGGAATATGAAAAAAGTTCAAAAACTCACTGGCTGGATCACCACACTAAGCCATTTCATATCTAAATTAGCTAAAAAATGCTTGCATTTCTTCAAAGCACTGAAAAAGATCATAGACTTTCAACAGATAAATGAATTTCAAAAGTAATTTGAAGAACTGAAGAGGTATCTGAGCTCACCACTCCTCTTAACCAAACCAAAAGAGAAAGAAGAGCTCAATGTGATCTGGCAACAAGTTAAGTGGTCAAAGCTTTGATCCTCATAAGGAAGGAGAAAAAGGTGTAGAGGCCAATCTATTATGTAACAAAGTGCTCCAAGACACTGAGACGTGATACCATCCCCTTAAAAAATTGGCATTTTTTGTTGTTATTCTGGCTCGAAAACTATAATCCTACTTTCAATCACACCCCATCAACTTACTGACAGACAATCATTTAAGAATAATACTTCAAAAACTAAATATCTTAGGATGACTAGTAAAGTGGTTTATTGAGTTGGGAAAATTCAAAATCAAGTACAAATCGAGACCGGCTATCAAGGCCCAAGAATTAGCCGACTTTATCATCAAGTGTACATTCCTTAAAGAGACAACACAAGAGCAAGAAACAAAGGAACAACAAGAGAAACAGAGTTGGAAGCTCTTTGTTAATGGTTCTTCCAATGCCCAAGGAAGTGGAACTCATCTTATCTTGGTTAACTCTAAAGAGTTTACAGTCTAGTCTGCTTTACAATTTAGAGCTTTAAACAATGAACCAAAATATGAGGCACTCTTGGATGGATTGAAACTAGCCTGAAGTTTAATGGTGAAAAACTTGGAAGTGTTTAGTGACTCCCAGTTGGTTATAAGTTAAGTCGTGAGAGAATACTAGGCAAAGGGGGTGAGAATGGTTAAGTACTTGGCCAAAGTGAATCTATGGATGAGCATGCTCAAAGAAATCTGAGTAAACTGAGTACCAAAGCTAGTGAATGCCAAGGTCGACGCTTTAACACAACTCGCATTTTTAAAGGCCTTCAGCTTCTCAAGAGTCATGTATATGGAAATTTTACCAAGCTATATGTGGACGAGACATCAATAATAAGCTAAGCTGATGGGCCTGATCGTCAAATACTTAGAGAGTAGTGAACTTCCAGATATGAGGGTTGAAGTAAGAAAGCTCTTGTTTAGAGCAACCAGTTATTCTATGATCGAAAATCAGCTATACCGACGATCTCTCCCCCAACCCTATCTTAAGTGCCTCAAACCTCGAGAAATGGATTACTTTGGTGGGCAAGCTCTAGTCCACAAGATCCTTAAATAAGGCTACTACTAGCTGAGGCTCTAGAAGGAAGCCATGGACTTTTTAAATAAATATGTTAAGTGTCAAAAGTTTACCCCAATTTCTCATTCTCCCACAAATTTGCTGACTGTGGTGACGAGCCCTGTGCCATTTGCAATGTGAGGTATAGAAATACTCTGATCTTTTTCCTGAGCACCCGGACAATTGAAGTTTCTGATTGTGGCAACCGATTACCTTACCAAGTGGGCAGAAGCATAGCCACTTGTAAGGATAACGAAAGACAAAGCAAAAGATTTCATTTGGAAATTAGTAGTGTGTCGATACGGAATCCTGAGAATGTTAGTAACTAACTATGGGAAAAAATTTGAAGGAGCACAATTCAAAAGGTTCTACCAAGATCTGCAGATTGATCAACAGTTCTCTTCAGTCGAATACCCACAGGCTAATGGTCAAGCCAAAGTCACGAACAAAACCATATTGTAGTACTTGAAGAAGTGACTCAAAGATGCCTAAAGACTTTGGGATAAAGAGCTGTCACATGCACTATGTGCCTACAAGGCCACACCTCGATTGCCAATAAGGGAAACACCCTTATTCCTCGCGTTTGAATCCAAAGATATGGTCCTAGTCAAGGTGGGAAAACCCTTACCCAAAGTGCACCTTTTTAACCCAAGCAACAATGACAAAGGCCTAAGAGTAAATGTAGACTTAATTGAAGAAACTCGATATGATGCATTGCTAAAGCTTGCAATGTACCAACATAAGACAACTAGGTGCTACAACTCCAAGGTGAGGCAAAGAGCCTTCACGCTTGGAGAGTTGTTCCTTCGAAAGAAAGAAGTCTCAAACTCCCGCAACATGAGAAAGCTCTTCACCAACTGGGAAGGCTTGTATCATGCCAGAAGGATAATTAAGGCAAGAACCTTTGAATTAGAGAGACTAGATGGTATATCCAAACATGAAGATAGAACTCAGAGAACTTGAGAAAATTCCATCAATAAATAATGAATGTAAAATGGCCTAAGAGCTGAGTAATCGATGTAAGCACTTCAACTTTATAAATCAAATGAATTTTATCAGTACTTGCATATATTCACTACCTTTTAGCAATCAAAGTCGAGGACTGAAGTAAAGCATCCAAAATAACCTTCACTACGGGCAATCTCTACAACCAATGACAAAAGTGAGGCGTCTAAAATAACTTTCATCTCGAGCAACTTCCACAGCTGAGGACTGCGGTAAAGTGCCAAAAAGTTGTGGTTCCAAAAAAGAAACCTCAACTCGGGCATAAAGACAGAGAAGAAGTTGGGGTTAAAAAAAAAACCCCAGCTCGGGCATAAGAACATACTATTGTTGAAAGCGTAAGGAAAAAACCCTAACTCGGATACACAAGTAAGAAGATAAAAACATTAAGTATGGAAAATAACTTAGTAAATGATGATTAGAGGCAGAACATCAAAATCCATTTCATTAAAAATAAAGAAAAATACGAGTACAAAAGAGGGCTCATGTGGCCAAGTGTAAAGGAAACAAAAATAAAACATAATCTAAAGCTTTAAGCCTATTCCTACTACTCGCTTTGATCTCTAGCATACTCTACAATGATTCACCCTTCCAAGTTTGTGATTGTGACCTAAGCCTCTCGAGCGAGAGACTGAGTGCCATCATCCCTTATAGGAGTCCCAACATTTGTCATGCCAGGAGAAATAGGCATCTCTGAAAGGACAATGCATACCTGGCTAAGATCCAAGGCGGGAACAATTTGGTCACCTCAACCTTGGCTAGTTGGAAGCTTGCAACATACTTTTTGACAGCCTTGTCATAGAATAAGTCCTCGAAGGTTGTCGTCTTCTTAAATTCCTCGATGATTGCCTCCTAAGACTTGGCCAACTTGACTCTAAGTCTTTCTACCTCAGCCCAAGTAATCACCAACTAGACCTCTCCTTGAAGAGTGGGACGGTTTTCCCTCGGCTCTAAACTTTACTTAACTTAGGAGCACAATGGGTCTGAAGATCATCTCTCTCCTTAGCCAAACGACTAGCCTCAACCATAATCAAGGGATACTGCTTGGTCACCATGGCACAGAACATGCCCACTTGAGCTTAACGAGAAAGAAAGGTTAGGTATCGATCATAAAAACTAAAAATAAACCTAAGTATAACAAGAGGCGAACCTTTTGCGCCATGATCTAGAAAGGGTAGCTCATAATCTAGGCTTTATCCATGGGAAGGATGGACCCCTGGATCAGTTGATCGGTTATTCTCGCTTCAGGAAATGTCGAATTAGAAGGTAAAACTGACCAGCAGCTGCGAAAGACGTTAGGAGTCAAACCGGTAGTGCCCTCACCATGTGATATGTGGCAAGGGTGATGACCTTCCTCTCCAGTAAGAATGTTATCAGAAAAAAAAATAGGGCTGATCCCCCAAGTCTGAGCTACACCCACGCTGTCTCTTTCTTCGTTCAGCGGGAGGAAAATTAGATACCTCTGTGTTGGAAGAGAGAGGAATAGAGGGACTCTTCCCCTGCTTGTCAACAACCAAATGGAAAAGTCATGATCTATTTGCAACCATAGTTAGAAAAGGAAGAAAATCAATCAGTACAAATAAAGGAAAATATATTGCGAGTAGACGAACTAAGAACAGACTTAAGAATTTCTAAGTATAAAGCAAACTATCAAGAATAGCTTGTCTCAACCAATAACGAAATCTTTTCCTTTGTTAACTCTGAGGCGTAGATGGGTCTGGCACAATTCTTAGTAAGAATATCCTCATTCACCTCAATTAGTGGAGGGAGATCCCTCTATGAATCAAAGATACCATATTCCCACTCTCGTCTAATAGGGAAGGGATCTTCATGACGAACAAAGAAAAACCTTGTCAACTTATTAAACACACTTTGCATTTTGTTTGTTGAAAGCTTTGGTTCAATCATGCATGAAAATAGTGTTCCAAAATGGAAAGGATGTGCTCTTAACATAGTAAATGTCTGATAGACTATTTTCATAATTATTATTATTTTGATAAATTTTTACTTATTATCAGTGTTAGTTTGGGGTTTTAGAGAGCGAGTAGAAAAATAAAAAGTACAACAAATTATAGTAAATTTAGTATAATTTTTCCTAGAAACAGTACACCATAAAAACCTATGTGGTGTCTCTGAACCCCTTCATATATTAAATTTAGTAAGTTGATCAGCTCCTTTCTTACTCATATGTGGACTTAGCAAATTATGTTCTACATAGAGGACTTTGTTCTTCTTTTGGATGGACCATTGATGCTACAATAGTATTTGATTTAAGAACACTGGAGAGGATCATGACCATTGAGGGTACAGTCTAATTGTGATTGACAATTTCTTTTGACAGTTTAGTTGGATAAACTTGTCATATATATTATTTACAATACCTACAGAAATTCATTCTCAATTAAATGAATTTTAAGAATCTATGTTTTCAAATAATCGACCTTAGTTCTATTTGATTTGGTGATTTCTCTTATCTTATTGGTATGAATTATTGATTTTAGCACTTCGTTTTTCTATTATGGTGCAGGTGTGATGTTGACAGCTATTAAATTGGAACCTGGCTAGAAGGGTGGGCATGCTTTTTGTTTTTGTTTTTGTTTGTGGGGCATAACTTATAACCTCGTAGTAGGATATACATTATAGGTTCAAGTATGATAAGAGATATTTGGTTATGACAAATACATATTTTATTTAACTAGATATTTCAATGTTTTGTCTAGTGATTTTTGTATGTAGTAAGTTGAAAAGGTGAAAAGTTGTAAAAATCTTTTAATCTACCAATGGTAAAGCTAAACATGGATGTCATAATTGAATTGGATAATTAAGTCTCTTGACTTATGTAAAAATTTGCTAAAAGCTTTGTATCTATGCTTTAAAAGCATTTTTTAGTATAAAAGTATCTTGATTTTTATATATGTTGTAATAGGTTCAAAATATAGATGATTAATTATGTATAAACAATACAAATTGTTCCAATTTAATGAATCAAGCCCATTTAGAAATGGCACTCTAAACTATTTCAAAAAGGATATACAAGTTGTTGCATACATGTTGTCGTTGCCTAAAACTATACCACAACGATGCATTCACGATGCGTTGTTGTTTCCTAAAGTTAGCCTGCAATAACCCGTTGTCGTTGCCTAAAGTTAGTTCGCAACGACAAGTTGTCATTGCCTAAAGTTAGTCTATAATGATGTGTTGTCATTGTTTAAAGTAGTTCGCAACGACACGTTGTTGTTGTCTAAAGTCTACCCGCAACAACTCATTTTCATTACCTAAACATGCTCCGCAATGATGCATTTTTGTTGCCTAAATCTATACTGCAATGACACTTTGTCATTGCAATGATGCATTTTTGTTGCCTAAACCTATACTGCAATGACACTTTGTTATGCAACAACCTTTTCTGTTGCTAATTTGCACAAACTTTTTTTTATTATTCACTATTGGCAACAACAAATCTTTTACAATGGCTAATTGTCATTGCAAATAATTAGTTATGGCAACGGCTATTTTTTCATTGCGAATACTTTACGTAACAAGCACCACAGTAATGACAATGACAACGCAACAACAAAATTCATTGTGAAAACGATTTAGCAACGGCATTTTGACCTAAATCAATTTTCTTGTAATGTCTCAAGGTTTCATCAACTTTTGGCTTCAACTCATCACCTTGAACCATTGTTGGTTGGTCATCATCTTCATCTCCCCATCCTATGGGTTTGATCTCCTCAAATGGCACGAGATCTGCCACTTTGGAGTATGTGACATAATAATCGAACTTGCCTAGCAATTCAACTTCAGGATCCCCAACCTCATACCATTCCTTCAGGATTTGTTGTTGAGTCTTCTTTCGCTAAGTATTCATGGTTGTTCCTGAAAGTAAACACTGAAGATTAGTAAACTCCTTATTATCTTACAACAATTTAGAAACATTTAGAGCAAACATGTTAGCATTAACTAAATCAGGGAATGTGTTAGTATTAACTTGCATTGTTTCTGTTTCTTTCTCAGGGAATTTAAGTATCCCTTGATCTATCTTATCCTAAATTAAATTTCTAAATACAATGCACTTGTTGGTCGAGTGAGTAAAAGAGATATGCCATTTGCAAAATTTTTTCCTTTAAGCTCTTCACTTAAGGGCATTTTATGCTGCCCCACTAATCTAAGTTCCTTATCCTGTAACAACATATCAAAAATTTGATCTGCTTTACTTATATATAAGGAATATAACCTCATTGGCGCAGTGGGTCTATTGGACTCTTGCATTTGAATTGGTTTTTTTGTTAGAGCATTACACACGAAAGGTTCTCGAACTACAAACTCGGTTACATCCACTTCGACATTGGGATTATAATAGTATGTCCTATAAGACGAGGTCCTCTTTTTCTGTTCTTCCTTCAATATACACTCGTATTGAGTATCCCTTTCAACTAGCTTGAGCAAGTCATGAAAGACCATTCCCTTGAACTTCTTATGGAATTCGAAGCTCAACTCATCTTGTACTAGCCTCACATACTCGATTTAGCTAGAGCCCACTTGAAATGATTCGAGTAATCTTCAGCGGTCTCATCTTGTTGCTATTTAAGCCTAGTTAAATCAGCCATGAAAGTACCTATACTCGTTTGAGAGTGAATTGAGTCAAGAAACTTTCCTGCATGTCCTCGCAATTCATGATCAAGTTCTGAGGGACATTAATATACCACGTGAATGTCTGTCCTGTCAAAGAGTTAGGAAACAAATGAAGCTTCATAAAATCGTGGTTAGAGTATTCTCCATATTGGATGGTGAAACGTCCAATGTGTTCTAGGGTTGTTTTTTCATCATCCCCAGAAAATGTTGTGAAGTTGGGATTTTGTAATTTCGAGAAAGCTCGAATTGTTGGTCTATATAATCAGAGTATGACTTCCTATAAATAGGCCTCTGTACCCTAAGGATCCCATACCCATATAGATGCTCGAAGTGCTCAAGCCATCTAGGTGGTTATTGGTTTGGGATATAAGGTTGATTACCGTGCGCGAGGTTATCAATGTGAGCAGGCAGTGGAACTGAAGGAACTTGATAAGTCTTGTGGTTTTTAGGTGGTAGTTGTTGAGGTCAAACTCTAACGTGTCCTAGGATATTTGGTTACACTAATGGTATATTGGGGTGGATTAGTTGCACCAATAGTACATTAGGTTGGATTAGTTGTGCCACTGGTATATTGGGTTAGACTATTACAACTTTGGTTCAATTTTGTCCCTGTGGATGTTTGGTTGTCCTTGGGGGATCTGCTGAATGGCTAGAATATTGGGAAATCCCATATGATTCAACATGACATGGGGATAGCCTGGTGCTTGAATCAAGGATCTAGGTGGCATCTGTGTTCCAACAGGTTACTAGACTCGAAGAGGTAATTGTCCCCCAATAGGTGGAGCATGCACGACCTAAGGTTTTGTTGGTGTAGTAGTCCCCGCGTTAGTTACCTATATAACATTCAAATCTCTGGTGATAATTTTTGTATTACTATTAGGTAAAGCTCGAGGATATGCTATAGGTATGTCAGAATCATTTCCCTTAGGGAATGCCCTTAAAGATTATGCTTCATGTTGGACAAAACCTCTCCTATCGTTATTGTTTCTAGAGAGAGTATCCACATGATGTGGTCTTTGATTCATCAACATGTTGAGCTTCTCTAAAATCTGAGCCATTTGTTATTGGATTTGAGTCTATTGCTAAGCCATTTGTTGTTGATTGCAACTCAGTAACTTGTCTAGTTATTTAGGTTATTTCCTTTGTGGTTTAATGTTAGTTAGACACCAACATATCCATTTAGGAATTTAATTGCCATATATTATGATCCAATTTGTCTAAGCGATTTGCAGAGACATTAGAAGTACAAGTTTCTTCCGGATTTGCTGGAGTCTTCCTCATTGATCTAGAAACTAGCATATACTAGACTCACTCCCACTGTAATCGCCAAAAATCTTATTGGTGTAAGATTTAATTTATGCATCAATTAAGGTTGAGGTAGACTCGATTGGAATAATACTTCTTTAGATGGGTCCGATAATGTCTCAACTAAGAGGACTTTATGATAAGCTATTATAAATTCAAAAAAAAAGAATTTAATCTAATAGTTAATGAGTGAAATAAATAACAATTATGCAGTAACAACAAACTCAATGTATTGATATTCAAAGCAACTATGATACAAGGGGTTTACAGGGTTAAAACCTCAAAGTACCAAGTACAAACTTTTTGAGCTCGTTGTAATATAGGCCGAGCTTCAATGTTGCCCTGGCTTGGATCACCTTCGAGACAGACAGAGAAAAGGGATGAAAAAGGAAAATTACAGTTACAATTACAATTAAACCTACTTTTATTGAAAATGGAAAGTAAAGGTAAGTAAATGCAAAAAAGATAATGATTGTTGGATGATTGCCTGTGCATCTTTCTTATGATTGATTATGATGCAATTTATACTACTTCAGGCTTAGACAATTGTATTGATAATTCCAAAGAGTCTCTCACGCTTCCACCTCCTCATGTATTCTTGATTAAATACGTTGAACATACCACATGTCAAAATTTTTAACTCCATTATGTGGGTTATATTTAATCGTGGTCACTTTTACCTTAGCCATTTAAATGCACGACTCTTGGATTATCCTCGATCCCTGAGTAGTCGGATTAACAGTTATGACTTATCCATCATGCTCGAGGTAGAGGTATTGAAAGTTCCCTCGAGCCCTCGAGTTATCATGCTTGTCTCAATGTCGCCCCTCGAACTTCTCATTTTTAAAAGTTCTTGTTTCGCAAGATTTTTGGCACCTAATCGTCTTATCTCAATTAATGCTCTATCACACCTCTTCCTTTTCCAACCGTCTTTCTAGGACCTATACACGTGGCCCTATCAAGATATGCCACAACATTTTTTTTTTGTGTAAACATTATTGATTCAATCATTTTTCTTGGTATTGTTTATTTTCATCTTAAAATTATAACTAGATGCTTTAGTTGATGATGTTTTAAACTGATTTTAATAGTTATTTAATTTAGTGTTGTAGTAAATGAATACTTCATTAATGTACTGTTTATTCTGAAATTAAAAAAAAAAAAAAAAGTCAATTGACTCAACAATCTCCCTTATATATTGATTATGAATGAGCACTAGAGGAAAGAAATTAAAAAAATGATAAACCCTATAGATTGACGCCATAAATTCCAACTCAAAATTCAAATTTTAAGTATTCATGGTAGGTGATAACACTACTGTTTCATTAATATATTGTGTTTTGTTTACATTAGAATAAAATTAATGTTTTTTAAGATATAAATTTCTAAATTTCTAAATTCATGTTAAAATATTCGTTACTTTATATAAATAAGTTTTTTTTACCGACAATTAATTGTTATGTAAATAAATACATTAAATTGATAAAACACTAATAAAAAATATATTTAGAATATTTTTTATTCACCTAAATATTGGTTAGATTTTTATGAAATTAATAAATTCATTGGTATATTTAATTTTTTATATTAAAACAATATTAATGTTTATTTAATAATAAAATTTAAAGATTGTATTTCATTTTGATTTTATCAAAATGAGAGCATATAATTTATTTTTTTATTACAAATAAAAATAATAATAAAATAATTAATCGCGCATAATACTTTCAACTTCCTATGTTGATAACTAATAAGGAATAAAAGTGAAATATTTTTTATTTGATTTAGACTTTTTTTCAAAAATTATTTTGAAAAACACACATTTGAAAGAAAAAAAAAACTGATGACAAAAAAAACTTTTTATTTAAAAAATCAAATCTAATAAAAAATCTCACATACGCAAATTTCTTCACGCACATCTCATGGTCAGTGAAAACTTTTTTCTGTTTTCTTTTGAAATTTTTTTAGAACTTCAGAATTTATTCAACAAAACACACGTGGAATGAACTCTGCGGAAATTTCGAAAAAGACCTTATAACAAACAAAAGACAATTCACCAAACAAGGGTAATCCCGTAATTCGACAAGTTAAAATGCTTTGTTCGCGCTTCGCACTCTGCGATTACCTGCCACACGAGTCCGTCCCTCTACTTTAGCTGCCCCTCTATATATCTTATCCCCAGTTACACCGAGAGAGGGACATGTTAGATTAGGGTTTCTCATTAACCCTAATCATCATCCCTCTTCGCTAATTAACCGACTCTCACCATAATTACTCGAAATCATCCTTGGATTCATTGAAGTCGATGGCCTCCGTTTGCATAAACGAGACTCTAACAGACGACGAGCTGAGATGGATTTTGTCAAGGCTAGAGAGTGATAAGGACAAGGAAGTGTTCGGTTTGGTGTGCAAGAGGTGGCTTCACCTGCAGAGCACGGAGAGGAAGAAGCTTTCCGCACGCGCCGGGCCCCACATGCTCCGCAAGATGGCCGCGAGATTCTCGCGGCTTCTCGAATTAGACCTCTCTCAGTCCGTTTCTAGGTCTTTTTTCCCGGGCGTCACTGATTCGGATCTCGCTGTCATTGCTGATGGGTTCAAGTGCTTGAGGGTCCTCAATTTGCAGAGTTGTAAAGGTAATTTTTGGGATAAATTTTTTATGGTTTTTGTTTGTAAATATGATTAGTCTGGGGGAAAATTGTACGTTGAGCTGAGTGATGAGCTAACTCGCTTAGGATTTTTAAGGTTGCTGATTGTGAAGGTAATTTTGTGTGTTTTGTTTGTTCTGATGGAAATTTATTAGAAAGTATACTTAAGAGGAAAATGTGTGGGATTTGCTCTGTTTGAGTGTGGAGTTCTCAGTTTTACATCGAGTGAGTGAGTGTTTATTGTCTTTGTTTGAACAGCTGAACATGGATTCTTTTTCTCGTCCCTCATCTGGGGGAGGATGATGCATTTATAATTTTTGTTCTTTTCTATGTTTAATGGAAATTTTCTGTTGGAGGTAATTTTTAAACTTATTTGCTTTGTGAATGATGTGTATTTATATGATATGGTGATCTTTGCCTATGTGAAGATGCTATTAGTTGTTTGAAGATGTTCAATGTCCAAAATTGCTTGGATAAATTTGGATCCGTCATTGTTTTTGTTTGTTGTAATGAAAAGTTTTTCTTGGGAGATATGAAATTTGTATGCTTACTTCTGAATCAGGTCTACAAAGTTGAAGGCTTTGAATTTTCAGATTTGATTGTTGTGATGGTGGGTTTGTTAGTTCTAGGGGACTTTATTTGTGGAGATCGAGAGCTGATTGTAGCTTTCATAATAGATTTTTGGCTAAATCACGTGCATCACCTTGTGGTTTGGTCCGTAACAGACCTTGAGGTAATTGTAACCTTCAGGTTGGCACCATTAACCCAGGGTTCAATGATGGTTAACTCCATAATTGTGAGTCACACGTGTGGAGTTGTCTTCAACCTCCAACAACTGTTTATTCGTTAATTTCATCTTTTTCTACACCATTTTTAAGTCCCTTTTAATGCAACCCACCCCTCTTTTCCAATACCATATTTATAGGCAGATTCTTCAAAAAATTCTGCCTACCCAACACCTAATCATACAACCATACACGAGCGTTCCCTCTTTTCCCATACCATATTTATAGGCTGATTCTTCAAAAAAATTTCTCGTACCTAATCATACAACCATACAAGCCTACCCACTTTTAGTGCAATGCCATGAATGCATTTCCTTCATCTAGAGCTCCCTTATGGTTGCAAGCGGAGATTATATATATAAAAGTAACCTCCTTGGTTTTTCATACCCACTTAAAATCTCATCCTAGATCATCCTTATTACTTATACTCGTCCTTTCTTCACTCTTCATGGACCACTTTATTTTCTCTAACACAAGCATTGTCCATTACTGCAAATTAAACCAAAACCCACTAACAATCTTGAACACTAATCATTCAGAATATTATCAATTTGTTGTAAAACTAAAGAAAAACTATGACCACTAAGGCTATGTTTGGGTTGTTATTTAAGTTAGCTTAAATAAAATCCCAAACATAGCCTAAGTGTAAAAAAATAGTTATACAATGAAACAGAGTAAACCCTATAAACCCAAAAGTAAGATCATGAGTTGAATGAATTTTTGGTGCCATACCCATTGGTCTAAATGCACAATCACAATAAAAGCAATACATGGAGTTAACTTAGTCATGGATTTGGGATATATGGAGAGAAAACTTTGAGAGAATATATGAAAACCTAGGTTGATCTCATTTGAAATTGGAAAATGGTTTGATAGCCCAATTCATATAAAAGGACATTTTGTGAAATTAATAGACGTTAAGTGCCTGGGTTAACAATGACTACCTTAGGTTTTAAAATAAAAAAAAGACCAAACCACTAGGTAATGTATGTAATTTAGCAAAAAGGGAAAGATAGAAAAATAGCCCATCCTAGCAACAGATGGACTAATCCACATAAGTAATTCACACATTTATGTATTTCATCTTTTTCCTTCACAATCGTAAGCATCCTCTATGGAAAGGGAGAGAAAACTCGTTAAGTAAACACATGTTTTAGTCAAACGAAAAAAATAGGCTAAATTAAATAAATCACATTGTGGTTTGGCTCGTTTTCATAATAGGCAATGAAAACCTTGAGGTTTTCACCGTTAACCCTAGGTTTAATGTCCGTCAATTTTACGAAATGTCCTCTCATATGAATTGGGCTATCAACCCATTTTCCCATTTCAAACAAGATCAACATAGGTTTTCGTTTATTCTTTCAAATTTTTCTCTCCATATGTCCCAAATCCATGACTGAATTAATTCCATGTTATGCTTTATTGTAATTGTATAGTTTATTTGAAGTGATGTGTATGCCTCCGAAAATTCACTCACTCATGATCTTACTTTCGGGTTTTTAGGTTTGCTTTGTTTTATTGTATAATCGTTCTTTTATAGTTAATGGACATAGTTTTTCTTTAATTTTACAAAAAGAGTGGTGATATTTTGAATTATTAGTGTTCAAGATTGTTAGAGGGTTTTGGTTCCATTTGTGGTAATGGCAATGCTAGTAGTAGAAAAAAAAAGAGGGTCCATGAAGAATGAATACGTATAGAAGGATTCTATATGATGAGATTTGAACTAGGTTCACAACCAAATGAAGTTGCTTTTACATCTATAATCTCTTCTTGCTACCTTATGGGAGCTCTAGATGAAGGAAAATACATTCATGGCATTGCTTTGAGATTGTGTATGGTAGTATGATTGGGTGCTGGCTAGAAGGAATTTTGGAAGAATCTGTGTACAAATATGGTATAATAACATGAGAGGGGTGAGTTGCATTAAGAAGGACTGAAAATGGTGTAAAAAAGGCTGAAATGAAGACAACTCAACACGTATGGCTCACACTTGTGGAGTTAACAAACGTTGAACCCTGGGTTAATGGTGTCAACCTTAAGGTTTTTAAATAAACCAACAATTGCCTCAGGGTGAGTGTAATTTAGCCCCTTTTTTTTGGGATAAGCAGCAGTAGGATGGGCTGTTGATGTCTTTGCTATTGCACTAGGGAAACTTATTTGGGTGCACAATTTATAAGTTGTTTTGGTTTGTTTGATGGTTTTATGTTTCATTAATGAAAACACTCTGCGAATTTTTTTGGTAATCTGATTGAAAAATGAACCCTATTGTACCCGGGGGGGTATAAAATCAATGGTTTTGTTCTAAAATCACTTGGGAAACCTTTTGGTTACTATAAGTTGACATTCTGCTTTGGAGTTGATTAGTGTAAAAATGAGTCTCTTTGTTTTTTTGAGAAAAAACTGGTTCTTTTGGATTACAATATTATCAATTGATTGTGTAAATATGATGGCCATAGGAATCTGTTTTCCCCCTTCTAATCAGTCCATTGTAACTATATTGAATCATGGTTTTGATTTTAGAAGTTCAAAATCTTCTGAAATACGGTTTTTATGTACTTTGACATGAGATTGTAATTATAACGTTCTTTTTTTTCTTTTTAAAATTTTATACGAGTTTGACACATGGTGACATTGTGTGTCCTATTCTTTGGTACTTGGTTAATTTTTGTTTGAGTTATATTGTGAACTTGCTGAGTCTGCATGTTTCCTTGATTATTTTGTTTTCTATAACAGGTATTACAGATGTCGGAGTGACATCAATTGGACGTGGTCTGTCTTCTTTGCAGTCATTGAATGTATCGTATTGCAGAAAGCTAACGGACAAGGGATTGTCAACTGTTTCCGAAGGCTGTCGTGATCTGAGGAACCTGCATCTTGCTGGCTGCAAATTTGTTACAGATGGAGCATTACAAGCTCTTTCTAGGCATTGTCACAATCTTAAGGAGCTGGGCCTGCAAGGATGCACGAACATAACTGACTATGGGCTCTCTGATCTTGTAAATGGCTGTAGACGGATCAAGTTTTTAGACATCAATAAATGCAGCAATGTTGGAGATGCTGGGATTTCCAGTGTTTCCAAGGCCTGTGCATCTTCTCTAAATACACTAAAGTTGTTGGATTGTTACAAAGTTGGAGATGAGTCTATATTATCCTTGGCCAAATTTTGCAAAAATCTCGAAACTCTGATAATTGGTGGCTGTCGGGACATCTCTGACGAGTCTATAAAATTATTGGCTACTGCCTGTAAAAGTAGTTTGAAGATCTTGCGGATGGATTGGTGTTTAAATATTTCTGACTCTTCATTGAGGTGCATTTTCACTCAGTGCAGGAAACTAGAGGCTCTTGATATTGGGTGCTGTGAAGAGGTGACGGATGCTGCTTTTCAAGGTTTGGGGAATAGGGATGCTGAGTTAGGATTGAAGGTTTTGAAGGTGAGTAACTGTCCAAAGATTACACTGCTGGGGTTAGGCATGCTTTTGGACAGCTGCAGTTCCCTGGAATACCTTGATGTGAGGTCTTGCCCACATGTCACAAAGGCAGGGTGTGATGAGGCCGGTTTGCAGTTTCCTACATGTTGTAAAGTGAATTTTACAGGAAGTTTAACTGAGCCTGATGTGCTAGCTTGAGAGCCATGATTCCAATAGTCAAGTATTCAGCAAAATGTGGGAGTATCCTTGTGGAAAGGGGAAAGTTTCTAGCCCTTGCTTACAGCTTGAGATTCATATGATTCGAACTGTTAGGTTTTTCTGCTCTTATAAATGTTTATGCGTTAACCTTGTTGGGTTATTTACGGCTTGTTTTATGTATTTATCACTCCGTATGCATATGTATATTTTGCATGTACATTTATTTTTGCTTTTCGTTTTTGTTTCTATTTTTTTTTCAAGTCTGGAATTTGTTGTAACTTGTTTCCTGATCTCCATAGATTTGGAATCTTGGTATGATAATAAAATCCTTTACTTGATTACCCGGAACTCTCATAGTTGTGTTTCCACGGATATACTGTTGTTGAAGTGAATGATATCTGAAGGGAGTAGCCGTGAGTAAATGATGTTACATTTCTGGTGCTTATGACATTCATTATTTGCAGTACAGGCATGATAAAATAAGTGGTCCTTATGTTGGAGTTTGTAACAAGTTCAATGCCAATAGAGTTTATGTTGTTCTTTACCATGTGAAGGAATGGGAAGATAATATGCCTTGATGTTGGTGGCAGACACGACTGAGGGAAGTTAATTATCTCTGTTAGTTCGTGTTGGTTTGGTTGTGCATTATGAATCTCCTTTTTCCTTTTTTCTTTTTCTGATACCCAAAATATTCTCCACCAACTATGTTACCTGTTATTGTCGACCTCTTAAAAAGGACATTAGGTATATTCAGAAATAAGACAGCAATGCCAACGTATCCTCTTGAAAAAATTACTCTTCTGCATTTAGAAGCAAGCCCAGAAATGCAACCACGTAGAATGGATGTCATAGAGTGATAGATTGGATTTTGTTACTATTTTGTCATGACCATTGTTATAAATGATTTTTTTTTTCCTTTTTTAATTTTATGATAGATAACTTTAAAGGTATTGAGGATCTTGCTGCCCTCTCCAAAAAAAAATTTTAACCCTTAAGTCAAGCTCACGATCACAAAAGTCATTGAATGACTATCGACTAAAAAATCATAGCCCTATCTTGACATCAATCAGATCCTTAAAAGAATTTCAGTTCATAGCTTGGAATCTTAACGACGAAAAAACAATTTGACAAATTTGTTTTGATACTGATGAATTGATGATTCACTTAGTTTGAGCCACAATTCTGATGTTGTATCCTCTTTTGAAACCTCATCCTCAAGGCATAAAAGGATACTTGATACCTTCTTCTCCATGAGGTCTTTTCTCTCTTCTTCCAAAAATAATGCTAGTAGGTGCTCCTAGCCTTGCAGTGCCTTAAACAAGCTTTGTGGCGTTGCGTAATCTATGATTCCAATCTGTTGAAACCCCACTACTAATTCGTGGTCAACACAAAAGGATCACACAACCAAATGGGAGTGAGTTTAGAATTAGATTGACTCTAATATCATCAAGCTCTGATATCAATTTTTTTGTGGATTATGCCCAAATGATGGAGCTAGTTGAGATATTTAAACCATATCTACTGTTATCTGTCTTTTGTCAAGTTTTGTAGCAGTGAGAATAAGATGGAAAAATATTCACAACTCTTTGAGAATGGAATAGCAAAATCAATTATCACTGAAGAATTGTGGAGCATATTTTCATTATAATTAAACAGAAGAAAAGAAAGAAAGTTTATACATTGTAACTCCTCACTTAAATCTAATAATCTGATGAAGCAGAGGAAATCTAGAGGAGGAGAAGAAAACATTAAAGTCACCTAGAAAGTGACTTGTACATGATCTAAGCTTTGAGAGACAGCCTGCTGAAGATATTTGAAAGCTTTCTGATAATTTAAGAATCCCATAAACCAGAAATCAAAATCATCAACAGTGACTATTTCTATGTACTTCTGTGATGGCTTCTTCATATTCACACTCTGGTTAGCACTCTTGATCTTCCCAAGCGGAATCAAGACCTTGTAATGAACTCTAACAAGTTGTCCATTTGGGGAAGTGATTTTGATTGATCTGTCACTGCAAAATGCAACCTTGTCTGTGGAGATGAAAAGGAGACCGGCTATAGGACCAGCCGTTGTTGATAAATAGCATTGGCAAGCCTTCAACAATTTCTCTCCTTGTCTTACACCAAATAACTGCTTGAAAATTTTCTCCACTCCACCAACTTGAAGAATTCTAGCTCCCAAACTCAACTTCCCTTTCACTGTTTCAGTGATCTTTGGACCCAGTCTCACTGCAAGTTCATAGCAATTCAACTAAATTTCAGTTTTCATTCATTCAATGCATTGATTTCTTGATAACAAACACACTTCCTAGTTTCATTTTTCAAAACTTTTACTGATTTTCCCACTTCAAATTAAGAAGGAAAGAGGACTAAAACATAATTGTTCAACAGTACTACAAAAAGGAGAGTTAAGAAAACAATTTTTTTTAAAGAAAAAACAATGAAATGGGTAGTTAATTAATTACCATGCTCTCGGATTCTATGCGCGAAATTGTCAGCCTTCTTTCCAAGCTTGTTCATCCTTTTAAGCACTGAAACTACTCTGCCTGCAGTATCAGAAGTATCCCTTGAGTATCTCCTTGGTGTCTTCTCTATCGAGTATGCAGCTGAGGTGATTGGAATTCCAATAACTTGTTGCTCAAGCGGGTTCTTCATTATTGATGAAATGAATAATGCCTCACTTATCTTGATCAGTTTTGCTTCTCCCCGCTATAATCAAAGGAAGAGATGCTTAGCAAATTGCAATTGCTCTGACTGATCAAACCATGTAGTCTGCAACATGTATTTAAAGAAGAGGAAGACAAGGTAGTTGAATCTTAGCCTTTTGTTGCATGACTCATCTGTGCCTCATCAGCAAGAATAAAGGTTAATAGATTCTTAAAAGATTTCTTTTTCTTTTCTTTTCTTTTTTGTTTCCAAAGGAAAAAGGTAGTAAGTAGATGGTATGTTTGGTTGCTTTAAGAAAAAGTAGTATAAAAAAGACCAAGTCTTCTTTGTGAAATCCTTAATATATTACATTACAAGATTGAATCTTGTATACCAAGACTTCATGGCCATGGGTATAATACAAATTAAAGCTCTAAAATTTTATAATCCTAAAGTTGGAGCATTTGGTTTAATTTTTTTGAAAATTTTATCTTTTCATTGAATTTTTTTCATTACAACATTTGAGAATTGAAATGCATGTAATACTACATAAATAAATAAATATTAATGTCTATTTACATTGATTGAAGGGAGGCATTTTGTTAGGAATTGCATTGAAATCTTAGATTTGGTTTGTCTTCCAAAGAAAATTATAAATAAATAGTCTTTTTTTTTTTTTTTTTTTTTTTGTAAATGGGTCCAATGAAATAAATAAAATAGCCTAACTATTTTTAGGGACAGCTATTAAATTATACAAACCCATTAAGCAACATGGATTGCCTCCTCTTTTTCCTTATACCGAGTATGTGAGAGTGTAGTGGCATTGAAGCTTTCTGAGTTGGCAATTGAGCTTTGTGATGCAAGCCTTCTTTTAATTGAGATAAGAAAAAAAGAACCAAATTGCATGGAAAAGAAAGATATGATAAGGTACTCATTTCACTACTATTCATGTTGGATAGTATATGTCATCCATGTGATCGGCCATTACTAGCACCTTAATTAATTTCTTATTCTTAAACCCTATGACAAGTGAATGGTGAGATAAAAAGTGAAGCCAGCTTTGGAAAGGGAAATGAAGCATTGATTGGTCAAAGAAAAGAGGATATGCTTATCTTGAATTCTCCATAATCCTGAGGTGTGAATGAATCAGCAGTAGGCCAAGGCACCTCTTTTTCAAATAAATGGCCATATATATTGATATCAGCAGCAAGAAGAATTAAAGAATTGACAGTGATGAGTGGAGCTGTTTGCCTTAACAAAAAAGAAATAAACCTACCAAGTGACGGAGGATGATTGAATTTTTTTGTAAGTGTTGGTAGGAAAGCGAAATCGCCAAGTCACAGCCACGTCAGCTCCATTTCCCACATTAATTTTCAGAAGATATCATTAAATATTACTCCTATCTCCTACTATTAAAGTTGTTGTTTGGGCGGCAAAAGAGTTGTCCCATCTTTCATAATTAAAAAAAAAAAGAAGAAGAGAGATTTGCCCCATTTTTGAGTTGTAGATAGAGGTGAGGAATGGGCGAAACATGTCGGGTACAGACCAAATGTCATGGATAACAGGATAATAAATACGAGTAAACAATACCTGTTTCATAATAGATTCATTATTTTTTTTTCGTGCTTGATTCATTAAAAACTATTGTAATGTTTTCCATGTTAATAAGTTACAAATAAATAATGAAGTAATATGATCAAAGCATCGACTATGTTTCTCCATCAAATGGTGTTTGTATTAACATTTTGATCATATTTATATATAATTGTAGAGTTCCATTTTAACTAGAGTTTTTAGAAAAAAAGGATGAGTGCGAGGAAAATAAATTTAACTAGAGATTTTTTTTTTTGTAATCTTGATTTTGCTGTTAAAGATTTGATGTCATTTACATTATAGATTAGCAAGGATTGACAAGCTTTCTGGGATCACAAATAGTCTACTAATAGTTGACTAACGGCGTAGAGCCATATGGTAGTTTAGTTTAACTTTTTAAACCGTGTGTGTACATCTTAAACTCGATCAAATCGGCCATATATATGTTATTTGTATTTTATCTCAAAATATATTACCGATGTTTGTAACCAACAGAATGAGATTGAGGGAGTACTATTATCTTTAATTATCTCACAAAAATTTAATATATATTAATTGACAAAAAAGTACAATCCTCGCAATTACATGATTAAATATCTTCAATAGTTTACATGTAACTATTTTATTTTTGTCTCTATGTATGTCTCTGTTTCTTGAATCATTTCTAAAAATCAAATATCTTCGATAGTTAAGAAATCAATGTTTCGATCAATAGATATAACGACACCTACTTTGCTGCTGTGGCTTAATTATTGGAGGTTGATGATGAAATTGATGTGGGGGAAAATTTCCCAGCCAATGATGTAACAACACCTGGCACCCTCCAAGGGCAAAAAAATAATTTCACAAATAAGGTAGAATAACCAATCAAGTGATTACACATGGAAAAGGGAAAAACAATAATCTCAACACCAAAACACTAATTTTACTATGATACTTTAGCTTATAGAAACCCTAGCCCTATCAGGACATTCTAGCCTATGAAATCCTAATCCTACTGTGATGCTCAACATGAATTACTTTTTTAAAAGAACTTTACCTCTAAACATTTTTTTAAAGGGGCTCTCATTATCATAGGTACACACTCAATTTACTCTAAAATCCTCCAGCTCTCTTGCTCCTTACTTTATTACGCCTTCAGTTCACTGACTTAGACATTAAAGAGTCCCCTTTGGAGGCACAACCCCTCGAGCCCTTCGGCGACTCCATAGGTTTTCTTTTGTCTTTTCAGGTGCAGATACCACCCCTTGACCAACCAATTGCTTGATAGATTTTCGACATCAATAGATTAACACCGTTCATGGGAAGCTCAGAATAAGAACTCATTTGTTAACAATGCCGCCCAAGAAATCTGCTAAAAACATTGTTGCTAATGCTGCAAATGCCTCTGCCACTCGGACTTCAACCTATTGCGGCGTACGCATTGGTCCTGAACTCCCAACCATCCTTGAACATGCCGTCGCTGGATAGAATCCCAACGAGCCATCTGATGAGCGGTCATGGTAGGATCAACAGTCTCGATGAAACACCCGATTCACCAAGGCTAGTTAAACTCGGACGCCACAGTCATGTAAGGAAAATTTAAGAAACTCACCCAGCTAATGATTGGCCTAGCTGCTCGACTCAAAGGATAATGTAAGACTAGTACCCTTAATATAAAATTGGTAAATTAAAAAGTTTATATTATAACTGTCATGCATACATATATAAAGTGATTTGAATCCTAAGTTTGAAGTAATTTTGAGGTAATAATTTGAAATATACTGAAAAAAATGAGATAAAATGTATAAAAGTAGTGAAAAATAAATTCTTAAGGCTTTAAGGGGGTGCTGGTCGACTAGTAACCTAACCAGTCAACTGGTAACCATTGGACAGTCAATTGGTAAATTTAGGGCGGTCAATCGGTAAGTCTACTAGTAAACTAACCAGTCGACTGGTAACTGTTGGATGGTCGACTGATAAATTTGGGGTGATTGACTGGTAAATTTATGGGCGATCTACTGGTAAGTCGATCAGTAAGCAAAATTTTTAGTATATAAAGGTTTTTCACGACCAAAATTCATTTCTTTTTCTTTCAAACTCCATTTTCTCTCTCTCAAATACTAAAGAATTAAAGTATTTCATAAATTATTGTTGAATTCAATCGATTTAAGGACCGATTTCAGAAATTTCTGAGAAAAGCTTTGTGAAGGGAATTTTTACTATTTTTGTTCTTCAATTTAAAAACTATGATTTTAAGAGTATAAATCCTTGTATTCTTCTTAAAAGGATTTGAATTTGATGAAAGATAAAAAGAAAAGGAATTTCACCGAAATTGTGAATATAGAGTCATGCATACATATTCATGAATTTAACCTAGTATAAGGTATAAATTGGACTATGAGATAGTGAAATTAATAAGAATATTTTGGTTAGGTGGTGGTGAGTAATCTTGTGGTATTATTGAGAAGAACACCAAAAGCAAAGAGATGATTCACGGATAGCGTTAGTGCTACGTGGTGAGTTCACTTTACTGTTAGTAAACGAGAAGAACTAGAAAAATGAATAAAACTTGAAATGAATTATTTGATGAGAAAAACTATGGAATATATTATGAATATGTTTGATTGATAAAATATATGATATAATTATTAATTAAATGATTTAAGTGAAGTGTGATTGTTAATGATGAAATGACAGACAATATGAAATATATGATGAGTTGATAAAAATTGTATCATTGAAAGGATAATTAAAATTGTTGTGACAAATTGAGATTTTATGTAAAGAAAATAATTTGATTTATATGATGATATGCTATGTTTGCTTGTATATGTCTGTATATATGCATGCCAGGCCACAAAAGGAGGGTGTGGTCTAGAGAGGACCAGAACTATGGTTGGTTTGGATGAAACATGTCGACATGTGGGGAGACATCCTCGATAGTTGTTCCAAAGACTGGTATGGATACCTAAAAAGGTATGAAACTATCCATACTTGTGATAGTATGGATGAGATGTGACATGATTAGATGTGAAAATTAAAAAGAAATGATTATGATGAGATGCGGAAGGAAAAAATGAAGATTTTGCATCCATTTATTTAATTATATTTATTAAGATATGATATATCATAATGATTATGAAATTTATGATGATATGATTATGAATCTCATGATGAGATAGTTGTGATGATAAAATGATGAACTTTATATCTGATATAATATCCATATGATAACTGAAATATATGTAAATGATATGAGATGAGAACAATTGAATGAATGAAAGTATATTGAATTATATATATGAATTGTGATGAAAATATTATTAGAAGTATACAAGTTGAGTACCTCTAGTAAATTGAAATTCATTGAGTTTGTAAAGCTCATTCCCCATTATTTAAATAAATTTCAGGTCACAGACAGGACTGATTTGACTTGAGGTTTAGAGTGTATCTAGTTCAGCCCTTGTGGTTGGCATTCTCAGACAAGAAAAAGAAAGAAAGACAAGAAAATAAAAGAAAGGAAGAAACAAAAGAGAAAAATTGTTGTAAAATAGTTTTAATAGTCTTGTACGTGTACATGCATCGATGTAATATTTTTATAAGTTTTGTAAATGAAATTTTATATCTCCTCTATAAAAAAATTGAGGCAAATATTTGTAAATATTTTCAAGTTATAAATGCAATAGTTGTTGCATATAAGTCGTGCTTCAAGTTGAAAAGTGACGATACCATCTTGGGTAGGATCCACTTAGGATGGATCGTTATAATTTTAGTATCAGAGCTGCAGGTTTAAGATTTTGTAGACTACATAACACAAATTGGTAAAGTGGAATCTAAAATAAATTATTTTGATGTAGGTCTGAGGATGTCGCGTGGACGTGGTAAACCTAGAGCTAGGGTAGTGAGACAGAAAGGGCATGGTAGGCTCCTTTTGTTTAGAAGAGAAGAGGTAGAAAAGTTGATGTGAATTCTGTTATTCTTGAGATGGAACATGTTGATAGTGGACTTGGTAATAGTAGTGTAGTGAAGAATTCTGAATTTGAAAGAGATGAGTTAAGAAAAACTATTACTCGGGTTCTTGATAGATTGAATTAGGTAGAGGGTAGAGTTGATAATCTACAATGTAGATTAGATGAGCAAGTTAGATCAAATCCAGACATAGTAGTATATCCTGTGAGGATCCTTGAAAGGTATAAGATTCAGAGGGGAGAGGGTTGTTTTGTTAATGAGATGTAGGGAGACTGTTTTGTTAATCTACAATGTAGATTGGATGAGCAGGTTAGATCAAATCCAGACATAGTAGTATATCCTGTGAGGATCCTTGAAAGGTATAAATTTAGAAGGGAGAGGGTGGTTTTGTTAATGAGATGTAGGGAGACTATTTTGCTAGATTTATTAAACCGAAGCCTTTATCCTTTAAAGAGTTTAAAATCCCATCTGAAGCAAAGTTGTGGATTAAACGAGTAGGACATTTATTTGGAGTATTACCAGTGATTGATAGGCAGAAGGTTGTCTTTGCATCTTTTCAATTTGAGGATGAGGCTTCTAATTGGTGGGATGATAGATTCCTTAGGCTGAGTATGGATATAGATAAAAAAACTTAAATTGGAGTAGGTTTAAGGAAGTATTCTTTGCTAAATACTTTCCTGATACATTCAAATTTTAGCAAGAAAGGGATTTTATTCAGTTGAGGTAGAATATGATGAACATGGCTCAGTCTGATGGGAGATTTGTGGCTTTATCTAGATTTGTACTTGAGTTAGTGAATACTAAGGAAATGAAGTGTAAGATATTTTTTTACGGTTTAAATTTTGATTTACTTTCTAGACTATCCTATTTGAGGTATACAAATTATGCTGCGTTGGTGGATATGTCGCTTCAGATAAAGGACATATTTGAGTCTAGAGGACATCGGGAGTAGTTGAAGAGTAGTAAATCTAAGGATCCTAGAGGTTATAGTATGGGGATACAAGGAAGACATCCACCTCAGAGGAGTCGTTCCTTTTCATAGGGACCCGTTATACAGAGTCAGCAGAGGCAGAGTGGATCAGTGGCCTTTGTTGCTTAGAGTTTAGTTGGAGGAACCCCTAGGTTTGGGAAACAACCTATGGGAGTAGGAGGATTTAGTAGAGGTAGGAGTATTCTAGCAAAAGGAGGTGGTAATGTTGTATCTGATAGGGAGAATAGAGTATGTTTTTAGGTGTAATCAATTAGGACCTTTGTCTCAGGATTGTTCTGTGGATAGGGTGGACATAGAGGTGTAGATTGTCCATTAAAGATTAAACCAACTGAGGTAGTTATTACTGAGGGAGTTGGGAGAGGTCAGTCAAGTAGAGGTGGAGGATTAGGGAGTGTTTAGGGTAGAGCTCAAGGTCGGGGAGCTATAGCTAAGAGAGGACATGTTAGTCAAACACAACCTAGAGAAAGCAAAGTGTATGCACTTACCCAGCAGGATGCCCAAGCTACACCTGATGTCATAATGGGTACATTATCTATCCATGACAAACCTACTAAAGCATTAATTGATCCATGATTAACTCACTCATTTGCATCTATTTCTTTTATGAAGTTTGTATATGCATTTGTTAGTCTTTTATTTCATAATATAACTGTTGAGGTTCCTACTAGATATAGAGTTGAGATTAGAAAGATTTATCGGGGATGTGTTATTTATATAAAAGATAGAGAATTTGAAGTAGATTTATTACCTCTAAATATGGTAGACTTTGATTTGATACTAAAGATGGATTGGTTGTCAGCGTATCATGCTTGTGTTGATTGTTCAGAAAGAATGTAATTTTTAGAATACCTAGGTAGGAAGAATTTACTTTTAAGGAGAACGTAAGATACTTTACAATTTTCTTATTTCTGTGTTGACAGCTAGTAAATGGTTGAGGAAGGGTTATGAGGGGTATTTAGCTTTTGTGGTGGATTCTAGTAAGGAAGGTAAGAAGTTGGAAAAAATATGAGTGCTGAGAAATAATCTAAAAATGTTTCCTAAAGAGTTGTATGGTTTACCACTTGGTAGGGAAATTGAGTTTTCCATTGATTTAATTCCAAGTTTTACACCTATTTCTATATCACCTTATAAGATGGCACTTGGTAGGGAAGCTCCAATATTATTATAAATAACTCACCAGTTGAGTTGAAGGAGCTTAAGGTAGAACTTCAAGAGTTGTTAGATAAACAATTCATTTGCCCTGGTGTATCACCATGGGAAGCTCCAATATTATTTGTAAAGAAAAAAGATGGTACAATGAGATTGTGTATAGATTATAGATAATTAAATAGAATAACGATTAAAAACAAATACTTTTTAACCAGAATAAATGATCTATTTGAGCAGTTACATAGAGCTAAGGTATTTTCCAAGATTGATTTGTGATCATGTATCATCAATTGAGGATTACAGAATGAGATGTGCCTAAAACGGCTTTTAGGACACGTTATAATCACCATGAATTTCTAGTGATGCAATTTGGGTTAACTAATGCTCTAGTTGCATTTATGGGTTAACTAAAACGGCGTATGAACTGTTTTGCATACGCTCGGCTATATTTCTCCAAGTCCGAGCGTATGAACTGCTTCGCATACGCTCGGCCAGATTTCTCCAAGTTCGAGCGTATGAGCTGTTTCGCACACGCTCAACCTGTTTTCTCCAAGTCCAAGCATATGAGCTATTTATCATACGCTCGGCCTAATTTCTCGAAGTCCGAGTGTATGAGCTGTTTGTCATATACTTATCTTGATTTCTCCAAGTCCGAGCGTATGAGCTACTTATCATACACTCGGACTGATTTCTCCAAGTCCAAGCGTATGAACTGTTTCGCATACGCTCGGATTGATTTCTCCAAGTCCGAGCGTATAAGCTGTTTCGCATACGCTCAGCCAGATTTCTCCAAGTCCGAGCACATGAACTGTTTCGCACACGCTCGGCCTATTTTCTCCAAGTCTGAGCATATGAGCTGCTTATCATACGCTCGGTCAAATTTCTCCAAGTCCGAGTGTATGAACTGTTTTGCATACGCTCGGCTCGATTTCTTCAAGTCCGAGCGTATGAACTATTTTGCATACGATCGGACTAATTTCTCCAAGTCCGAGCATATGAGTTGCTTCGTATACACTCCACCAGATTTCTCCAAGTCCGAGCGTATGAGCTGCTTCGCATACACTCGGCCAGATTTCTCCAAGTCCGAGCGTATAAACTGTTTCACACACGCTCGGCTTGTTTTCTCCAAGTCCGAGCGTATGAACTGCTTCGCATACGCTCGACCATATTTATCCAAGCCTGAGCTGCTTCGCATACGCTAGGCCAGATTTCTCCAAGTCCGAGCGTATGAACTGTTTCGCATACACTGGGCCAGATTTCTCCAAGTTCGAGCGTATGAGCTACTTCGCATACACTCGGCCAGATTTCTCCAAGTCCTAGCGTATGAGCTGTTTCCCATACACTCTGCCTAGGCTCCCCAAGCCTGAGGTCTCGTCTTGTTTGAAGGAAGAAACGACAAAGTATATAAGCCAAAAAATAGTATATGGAAAGCAAAGTTTGAATGAAGGGCATTTTATTAATTTATTAAAAGGATTACAGTAAAAACCCTAACGACCTCGAAGTACAAGCAAAAGAGGACCCTAACAGCCTCGAAGTACAAAGAAAAAACCAACAATTCTAATGCAGGATAGTCCAGGATAGGAGCTGCCTCAACCTCTTTGTCTTGCTGTCTCAGCCTCTTTGTCTCGAAGCTCTCCTCTATGGTAGGCTGCACTCATCCTGAGCCTGGATGCTCTTCCCCCGTGACGGGCTGCCCTGCGCCTGGATGTCCTTCTTGCCCAACCAGTTGCTCCCGCTCAGAATCTGAATGAAGTCCTTACTCCTTGGGCTGCTTCCCCTCCAAAGCAGGTTGTTCCTCATCTTCCTCCTCGGACTCCAGTAGACCAAGGCCCGAGAAGTCCATCTCCGGATATATGACCTCGACCTTCCTCTTGGTTTCCATAAATCCCTCAAGGAACTGCTGGCACCCCCCCTCCAGGACCACTGCCGTCCGGTAGGCCTCCGAGCCCTGGGATTCGGGTTCTAAAACGTTAAAACTCTCAAGAACCAGGGTGTGAGGACAAGGACTCTCAGGAATAAGGGAACAAGGCCGAAGGCTCTCAACTCTTCTATTGAAAAATAAAACTTGTTTTGGTTTGAAGTGAAGACAACAGGAACCTCCTTTTATAAGAAGGGAAAACACGTTCAACGAGGACACTTAATTCAAGCACATAAAAAGATGAGACCTTTAAGGATTCCAAAGCCACTCGCACGTTCCCCCAGGCAGCTTCTCGCTTCCCAAAGGCAAAAAACTCATTCCCAAGGGCCGCCATTTTGTTGAGAAATGGCTGCTTGCATTTAATGCAGGATTGACTCGTGCCATGTGTCTTGACTCGTGCCACATGTCACATCAGCTGCAATTTCCCCAGGATCGGACACCTAGAGCTCCAAGGCCGAACATTTGGATTGCTCATCGTGTCCTCAACCCAATAACTTCAAAACCGAGCGTATGAGCTGCTTGTCATACGCTAGGCCTAGTTTCTCTAAGTCCGAGCGTATGAGCTGTTTGTCATACGCTCGACCTAGATCCACCAAACCTAGGGCCCCATTTCGCCTCTCAAAAACCACAAGTATAAACGCTCAGCCACGGCACATCACATCTTACTTCTTCGAGGCACAAGTACCTGAGGAAGTGGGGAGGCCTGTGATGTGGCCCGCAAAACCTTTGTCTAATAAAACACCAACACGTGGACCCTTGCAAGGCTAATGGGGAGACGACGCATGTCTAACCCACACGACACACATGGAACGACCAAATCATATGACCACCACGTCAAAGCATGGCTAGCAGACCTAACCCTTCTGCAACACGCGACCCCTGACACACACCATCCACTAATCACGCAATTAAGGCCTAACCTCTGAAAGCAAAGACGGCATGGGCAAGGCTATACCCCCCACGTGGGCAATACCTACTCAAGGGACTATAAGAAGACGAAGGTATGGAATTCATAATTCATTCACACTTATCTATTTGCACTTAAGCAGTTTTAGATTTAACCCTCGGCCTCGGCCTCCTCTCAAGCCCTCGTTCTAACTTAAGCATCGGAGCACTCTCGGAGGTCTCCCCCTCCCCTCCTTCCGAGGGTTTTAGTTCAATTCAGTTACCTGTGCAGAGCCAAAGCCACGTCAGCACCAGGGTCACATCAGCAGTAAACGGTTTTTCGGCATCAACAAGGGCATTACTGCAAAAAAAAAATAAATAAATAACCACATCACCGTGCCGGAAATCGTCCATCTAGGCTCTCGAGAAATTTTCACGATGAATTGTTGCCTCCTCTGCCCACACGTTACTTTTCTCGTGCGTGGGCCTCGCTTTTCCAGTAACATTCTCTTTGACTTTTCAAATTCTGTTTTATTTAAATGTCCAAAAAATCTTAACTTTAATCAGTTTAGGGATATTAAGAGGTATTTTGTTCAAATTAATTTTGGTATAATGTTAACTTGTGCATGGCTTTGAAGCGTGGTAAGTTAATATATTTTTTATTTAAATATGTATATATATAATTTTGAAAATCTTAAATATAATTTGAAAAATAATTTATTATTATTTTAAAAAAAATATATGATTACATATAAAACTGAAAATACACGTCAACTCTAAAAAAATATATTAAGCTTTTGGAATAAAGAATAATGGTTATATGTTAGTCTCTTTAAGCATATCTTTTCAATATAAGATAATTTTAGTGATACTTAAAAAAAAAAAAAAAGAAAGTGATCGGCTACCTAATAAAATGTCATGCCAGTAAATTTGGTTAATTAATTAATAATAAAAGAATATTGTAAATCATTTATTTTGTGAACTTGTATTTTTTTATTAGTAACATTTTTTATGTTGATAATTATAATTTTATTTAATTCTTTATATATATATATATATATATAATAATTATAATAGTAATAAAAAATCTAAAAACTGCATTTACAATTAAGGATGTTAATGAACAAAACGAAGTCAAAAAACTCGGTGTTCATGCCCTGTTTGAATTTGATTCGAGTTTGAGTCTACCGAACAAAATTCGTTGTTTATACTATAAAATAGAGACCAAAAAGATGTCATGATTTTATTTATTTTTTTTATTAAAAGTCAAACCCTCCTTGTCTAGGCTCAATTTCCATCTTCTACCTCGTATAAAAAAAACCATCTTATTTTCTTTTAACAATAATGCGACCTATCGACAATTAAATAACCAAATATTGAGATTTAGCCACGTTACAATAACTAATGTCTCATATTTGTTAGGCTGACCATTTACCCCTTCCAACCTATATTTTTCTTTTCTTATTTCTTTCTTTTATGAGATCTACCATTTGGGTCATACATTTTTTGACACTTGCAATTGGTCTTAATTGCTTTAGATTACAAGTGAGCTTATTGTCCCCCCCCTCCCCCCTTTTTCCTTGTAACATTAAGTGTATGATTTTGGACTAAAATTATTTGAAAGTTGTTGGATTAGGAAGATAGTCAATAATTGGTATAATAATTTTTAAACCCAAAAAAGAATTTCAATTTGTTATGAACAATTCAAGAAAGGTAAAATTTACATCAAAAGATTCTACCAATTAATCAAATTGATGCATTCAAAATTTCATAAGATAATATCATCTTAATAGTCAAAATTTTAAGTGTCTATAACTGGTCATCAATCGGGCATGTTATTTTTTGTTTTATCATTATTATTTTTGTGAAGTTAAAAGAAATCTTAATAAATAGTTTAAAATATGTGGATGAATATCAATTATTGATTTTTTAATTGATGATGTGTTGTATTGTAATAATAAAATATTATCCTCTAGTATGATGAAAAAGAATGAAAATCAAACTTCCGCTTTTCTAGCCAAAACATACAAAAGGATTCTTTACAATTTTTGCAATAAAACTTCTCAGCACCGACTTCTTCTAAGACTAAATAGTTATAGACTCTGTCTAGAGGACCAAAAACGATACTAGGATGCTTTCCTACCCATAAAATCTGCCACAGTTGCCTATACAGATTAGTGTATCTTCTCTCCCTATGGCTTATTTAGAATAAATAAATGACAGATGAGCATTAAACAACTTGTGCTTCCAACTAAGCATCTTATGCAGGCTAAAATGGAAAACCCACTAACCCAACATGAGCACAAGCAAATAATCTTCTGTCCTTTGTACATCTTGCAGCTAATTACCTGCATAATATTATTACCTATGAGCGGATGTATGCGGCATTGGGTATGTCTAGGACCCATATTCATAGGTGCACCAGGAACCATTCCTCCAGGAACTGGAGCTCGGACACCGTATGCCATGTGTGGTGGTGCAGGAAGATTCACTGGAGTGCCAACCGCTGAGACAAGGGGTCCCCCTATTGGTTGCCCCATAGTCGGGGCACCATACATGCCAACACCCGGGGGGCAGCTGCAGGTTGAGGGGGTTGCTTGGCTGATTTGCCAGAGGAGTCTACTACAGCAGGCCCGTTGGTTTGACCAGTGATTGGTCCTTGAGGTGCTGAAATGTCTCCATTGCCAACACTGGTGATATCATGAATGCTTGATCGCCTTCTATCTTTGTTCATTGAATTCAACCGAATGAAGTACTTTTGCGCATGGCTTGCAACTTGTGTAGGTGTTCTTGTCACCACAAAGTTACGCGATATACTTCGCCAGTCACCTTTCCCATATTTATCCAAACCAAGAAGAAATAACCTGTTTGTCAAAGAACAAAGCAATTAATACTTCCAATATGATCACAACATGCCACTTATAAGCTGAACAAATTGTCCTATTTGAAAAACAGTAACTAAAGTCAACAAGAAACCAAAATAATTGTCAAACAGAAAGCAGTTCAATCATCCTTCCTTCAGATAACTAACATGTTCTAATCTGCAAAGCATTATCGTCATTGCTCCTTAACACATAACCATACCGCATAAGCCCATGACTCACCAGTCTTCTTTCTTTCTCCCTTTTTTATAAGAAAAGGGCAAAAAAGATACTCAACAAACAAACCCACGCATCCACTTGCCAGTCAAAACTTAATTTTCTTTATCAGTCTGCTTCAGAAGCTAAGCTATGGAGGGAACAGAGTTTCTCACCTTTTCAGATAGAGCCAAGCAATGCCAAAAGGAATATATTGAAAAATAATACCATTCAAAAGAATGAAGATGAATGACTTTGATGATCATTTAACATTTTCAAACCAGAGAGAAGCAAAAGGCAACCAAAAGTAAGGCAGTCAAGCCAGGAGAGCCCATTCTACCCACTAAGCAGACGTTAAAACGAACTACCAAAGTTATTCAGAAAGGGCCTCTAATTAACCATGTTTCTCAATTGCTATCCGATCTTAGGTAAATTTCTACTCAGCTAGGAAGCATCGGATTATACCAATCCACTAATGTTAAAAAATAAAATAAAAAAAATTGTTAACTCCTTGTCTCAAAACCTTTTCCCCTTGCAGCCATTTTTTTATCTTTTCGAAGTACAGCTCAACTTTGACAACTAAACCTAATCGGTGACATATTCAAAAGAATGAAGATGAATGACTCTGATGATCATTTAACATTTTCAAACCAGAGAGAAGCAAAAGGCAATCAAAAGTAAGGCAGTCAAGCCAGGAGAGCCCCCATTCTATCCACTAAACAGATGTTAAAACAAACCACCAAAGTTATTCAGAAAGGGCCTCTCATTAACCATGTTTCTCAATTGCTATCCGATCGTAGGTAAATTTCTACTCAGCTAGGAAGCATCGGATTATGCCAATCCAATAATGTTAAAAAAATAAAATAAAAGTAAATGTTAACTCCTCTCACCTTTTCCCCTTGCAGCCATTTTTTATCTTTTCGAAGTACAGCTCAACTTTGACAACCAAACCTAATCGGTGACAAATTCAAAAGAATGAAGATGAATGACTTTGATGATCATTTAACATTTTCAAACCGGAGAGAAGCAAAAGGCAACCAAAAGTAAGGCAGTCAAGCAAGGGCTCCCCCATTCTACCCACTAAACAGACGTTAAAACAAACTACCAAAGTTATTCAGAAAGGGCGTCTCATTAACCATGTTTCTCAATTGCTATCCGATCTTAGGTAAATTTCTACTCAGCTAGGAAGCATCGGATTATGCCAATCCAATAATGTTAAAAAAATAAAATAAAAGTAAATGTTAACTCCTCTCAAAACCTTTTCCCCTTGCAGCCATTTTTTATCTTTTCGAAGTACAGTTCAACTTTGACAACCAAACCTAATCGGTGACATACAAGAATAACATAGACAAAGGATTATGCAAAAATATTTGTTGAAGGCCAGTCAAAAAGTAACTGAAATGTAAAGCCAATATACAATCCTACCATAGCACTTTCTATATATATAATATATATAAAGGAAAAACAACTAATGATACATGTCATGTCTTGAAAAGGTTAATGACAGTCAACATGGCTAATTAGAGATATGAAGTACAGGGGAAACTTAAAAAGGATTAAATTCCAGTATTTTAAAATTTTAATAACCTTACTTCTTTAATGATATAAGATATCACTGTCTTGCGACAGAAGAAGTATTTAATAGGGCATACAATCACTATAGAGATTAATGTACTATACAGCCATAGCACAAATAAAGATATGACTTGGTGAAGAAGACATGTGAAACTTCAACAATACTATCACCTAACCAACAAAGTGAAGTGGTAGGATTTCTTTTGGGCCGAAGTGGTTGGGGGGGTGGGGGGGGCATGCTACTATCTGAATGCAAAAGGTTTAGGAATATGGTATTTGTTTAGCAACCACCACAAGGACACAGCATCAGAAGGTAACTGCTATATTTAAAAAAAAAAAGAATTACTCTTTGTAACGTAAACAAAAAACTTCGTAGCTAACCATCTGTGTTAACAAAACTAGAGCGACATAGTTCTAACAATGCTCTTTTAGTGGCCACTGCTGGTTATTTTTCACAATACTTTCAATTCATGGCACATGTACAGTCCACTTCCACGTATTCCCAGCTCACACAATTGTAAGCCTCAACTAACTAATTAATTGAAATCATTTTCACATTTAAGTAGCTCCAATTTTAACTTCCGAAGCACAACTTTCCCAGTTTCCACACATGTTTTATTACTTTCCAAATCAGGTTCCCAAAATACTATAACGACATACCCACATGAAATCAGAACCTAGCAGATCAAACTTCCATAATGTGAAACTTGACAGGAGGACTTTTCTATATCTTATTAAAGGAGACATTGGAGAAAACTCAAAACAGGAGACCCTTATTAGCAAAATGGATTCACATGCAATACTACTTGTACCATGCTAATGATATTCAGAGATAACATATTGAGAAAAAAAAATTGATGTTCAGAGATAACATGACTGAAATATGTAGTCATTTAGCAAGTCAGACAAGAAGTCTTGACTTAATTTCCTACAAAATCACGTAAGTAATTTGATCTATTCCTAAAATTAGAGATACAGGTTCAATTTTAGATTCAATGCTTTTAGTTTCTTAAGAGATTAGTGACCTAAATGAAGCACATAAACTAAATTATTTCTCACCTTAAGTTTTGCCTTACGTGATTCAGATAGTTGGGAGTCACATTCCAGTTGTAGGTCCACACCATCTCCAATGGTGCATGCATCTACTACATACCAGACTAAGCTCTAATGCAAGTGGAAGGTCGTTGGGCAAGGCAATGATTAGATGGTTCAAGTTGTTTTTTGGATGTCCACAGAGGATTGCAAACTAGATAGTCTAAAACGACGGTGTCACAGTGATCAACTTGATTATTGGCTGAAACATCCTCACTCTGGAAAACCAAGCTGCAGTTCTCCACTATTACATATGAGCCATTATATCAATCTAGAATGCCTAACACGGTGAAAAGTCATGTAGCCAAAGCAACAATGCATGCGATTTAATGCGATTATTCACGATTATCTTCCTGTTGTTAGATTTTCCTAATGAAGTACTGCAGTCACAGCCAGGAATATGGACCCCAATGTAAATGCATGACTTACAAGTTTAATACTCCATCCCATTTTATGTGTCACACTTTACATTCTGGATGTCCTAAAATAAATCAAAAGTCAAAGGAACTGAAGTCATGTTTTTCCCATAATACCCTCACTTCATACAACAAAAACCAAATTATTAGTATATTTTTGGAAAACAAATTATTAGTATATCCAGCATGGTTAAATATTATTTTATTTAAAATTTATGTACAAATCTTGAAGTGTATTGTATGTATCTCAGTTTTTTTTTTATATATAAAACTTTCCTATTAGACACCGCCTCTCTAAGTTTCTCCACAAAGGAAATGATCAATACATGTGTCAATTTGTTAAATGCAACTCAGGATCTATAGCTAAATCAATCTGAAAATTGTAATATAATGAATATGTTTTTTGAGCATAAAGATAATATGTCAAAAATAGATATACAATGTCAGAAAGTCAACTTTACATCAAAATTTTCAATACTCCACTAGTTTATAAAAACTTGAGACTTTTTTTACAAGTAAAAATTTATTAGAAAGCACCAACCGGGTGCAACAAATAAATTAGTAACGCTTCAATTGCTTTGATGTAAGAAGATACTTGATGGAAAAAGGTTTCCATATAAAATGACATTTTCCATGTGTTTGGTATAACTAAAATAAATTTTGGTGCAATTTTATTTATGCCAAATAGGCCCTTTTTTTTAATGTAAAATGACTTTGGTTTTATATTCTTTTTTCTGCAAGCCATTTTATGCTGGTATGAATGCAATCTTCTGCAAGTTTCTCTCTTATTTTGTGGTCCTACCGGGAAGGAGTAAGTGAACTAAAAAATATTTTACATTCTAAAAAATTAAAAGTTAACTGGACACTTGACTCAGAGATAATTTCAGTTGATATTTCAAGTCATTTTCCATATTTAATTACACAAAAGAAAAAAATGAACCAGAAATTCAGTAATTTAAATTTAATTGATTTTACATGCAAGAGCTTTTACACTAAACAATTCCACATCAATACAAACGGAGCTTCAATGTAAACCAATGTCAGTAGGAGGACAACAGACATGGTCATACATATTGAAAGGATGCAGCATTTAGTGCTTAAGCAGAAATTTACATGTTTAAAACAAGATGGTTTGGTTTGGCTTAGCTTTTTGTCACAATAAACAATGCTTTAAGAACTCATTTATTCAAACACTAAATCAAATAACATTTAAATCAGCTTAAAGCATCATCAATTAAAGAACCTAATTATACTTTTAAATTTAAAAAAACTAAGCCATAAGATGCCCTAATATAATACATGATAATCTACTATCATCTTACCGGTGATGGCACTTTCAAGCATTTTTCCACTTCTCAAAGTCAAACAATCCATAAATGAAATTCGCAGTTTAAGCATCACATTTTTTTCCTTTTACTTAAGAGTACAATTAAGAAAAAAGGTGATCTCCAATTGTATAACTGGAAAGGTGAGCAAACATGTGGAGGTCTGTAATTTCCATTTACCTACTAGACTAGTTATTCTCCTTGTTCGACAAAATGGCCTTCTACAAAATCAGATTATTCCATCATCATCAAGGTTGTTCTCTAAAATATGAACCTAAATATCCTAGGTTTCCACCAAAACAATGTTAGTTACTTTCACTAAGTGGTTTATTCTAGATAGGCAGTCATCATGCTATTTAAACCAAATGGCATCTCCTCTCCCCATGGGGAGGGAGGTCAGGTCACAGTTAGGATGAATGAGTATAGCAAAGTAAAAAAATTTAGACAATGGTCTCTAATCGACTTATCCAGGTGATTTCACTCCATGGAGACCTATCATTTTTTTCAAAAGAAAAATATCCCAACGCTAGGTCCCCAAGAGAAATTGGCTTGGAGGAAGTATATTTATGGCCAACATGGCGCATTCAGAATCAGCATGCTTTTGATGGAATAGAGGCTTTTACGTATGATTTTGTTAGAAGTTATTTTACTGAGATACAAGACTTCTCTTGTTCTTTGTCTTCTTTTTTCAGAATTTCTACATTCCTTTTCTTGTACTGCACAAGTTGATTCAGGTTTACACTCCCTGCATATCTTTGATGATTAAGGTTTACTTTTCTTTTTTCAAATAAATTCTACTTGCATTAGGGGGTAGAGGGAGAGGGAGAGGGAGAACGCAATTGAACACTCACCAATGTAGAGCCTATCAATAAAGATAAATATGCTTTTCTCTTCAATTTTCTGTAAACATTTCATGCCATAATTCTTTAACTATGATGCCAAGGCAAAGATGAGCATAACTTGAAAGAAAATCAATTAACTTAAAACCCAAAAATAAAAAACTCTCTAAGGTTAAATCAAACCATGGTGAATTACTATTTTAACGTTCAAGATGAAATTGCTTTCTTTTTCATTATTTCCTTTCGTTTCAGGGAAAGTTTGCAACTAAAAATGTTAAATTATCTATGATATTCCTATAGCATTTTCCCCAAATCTAATGTATGGGGGAAAATGTAATATGGATCACTAAGATATGCACAGTCTAGGACAATTCTTAAAATGTTTTCTTTTTTTCTTACAACTTTCTCAAACAAAGACATGCTCAACCAGATTCCAGGGGCATGTAAAAAAATAAATCTCTCTTCTACATAGTAACATTATGTCCTCCTTTTTATTCACCTATATCATATCATTTCACAACATAATGATGGACTTGGGAGCTTTCTGTTTACTAGTACTTCTTCTTCTTTTTTGGCTTGGCAAATACACACTTGCACACACCAAATCAAGACAGAAACCCACTCTCACCCTCCGCTCCATTTTAACGGCAGAAGGAGATGCCACTTAGCCCAAAGGCCACTGGTAGATTTGCAGACTGATTATTTGGACTTCTACTTATGTCACTGATTTGGAAGTAGTTCACAACAAAACACTTACCAAACCTTGCTAGATCCTAATTAAGTTAATGATAATGGGTTGAAATATTTTGCTCTAGTAAAAGGTAATTCTTGTAAAACTATTAACTATGGTAGAAAACTCAGGACTCTGAAGTAGTGTCGAGTATAATATTCCAGACAGTCAGATAGAACCAATTTCAAAGGAATATTAATAATTACCATATATACAGGCCTAGAGTAACATAATGATAAACAATCTTCACCATAATCAGGATACTTCTGTGGATTTGCAAAGAATCAAAACAAAGCCAGAAAATAAATAAATCAACAAATGATAAAATCACCTGTGTTCATCCTCTGTCCAGGCAATCCCCTTACGGCGTTCCTGATCTGACTTTGATTTACTTCCATGGTTGGACTCACTGTTATAGTGCCCAAGATGGCCACCCTTCTTACCAGTTCCTTCATCACCATGACTCGTTGAACCCTCGGGAGAATTATAAGCAGGAGGAGGCACACATCCAGATTCAATCTGGTTAATATCATCCACTAGTAGCTCATAGTGATGTCTAATCTCTTCTAGAGTTTTCCCAGGAACATCAGCTGCAATTTTCTCCCACCGATCCGAGGAGTCCTCAGGATGAGTTGCAAGAGCATTCTCAAATGCTTTATCCTGCTCTCTACTCCACGTGGAGCTACTATCAGTTTCTTCCACAGTCATCTAACCTGGTTTGAATTCACTACCGAGGATATCACCCACAAAAGAAGAGAAGAAGAACCCACCAAAATGCTCAAAATTAGGCTAGCCAAGAATTTTCTAACCCTGGATTTTTTTGTAATAGCTCTTGGAAATTGGATCTAAATCATTTGTACAATGGGTATCATAACAAACGATAGATGGTAGAACCCAGGCAAAGAGGTAAGCAAGAAGAGAAACAAACAGACCAAGGAAGATTAACCAGAGATAACTCCCAATAAAAATCACAGAACCCCACTGGAGTATGTGAAGAATTCAATGGTGATTTGCTCCACAATTCAAAAATTGGACTCTTATGAATTGCTGACCTATTGATGAGTAAAGGGGCAACAAAGTTCAGTTAGACCAAGAGAAATATCTGAAAACCATAAAATCAAAGATGCAATAAACGGCAGTGTAAAAGGATAAAACTAAAAATAAATGAGGATGAATAAAACTTCTGGTAATTAGTGTTTTGGATAGTAAGATATGAAAAAGACAATGGAGGAACCAAAAAAAGAAGAAAAAATCAGAAGCCTAAAATGGATAGAGAAAGCATTCAAATTACCATTTCTAATTCCAACAAAACCACAGTAAACCAAAAGCTCTACTTGATATTTGATAAGAACAGTTTTAACAGCACAGGCGCACAAAAACTTACCCAACTATAGACATTACTGTTTAAAAACAGAATTTTACAGCATATACTCCAGCCCCCTTATTTTTTGTTTTCTTCTGTCAATTAACCAGACAGTAGAATCACCAAAATCACAGACACTCTTCAATTGTCAACAAAAACTCACAAAACTCAAACTTCTAATCCAAAAATCTCAGAGATTGAAGGTGGCATATAACTATTATGGGTCTCAATAGCAAACATCAAATCATTTCAAATTCTAAAAGTTAATCAAAAGACTTAGCAGTTGTCAAGTTTAGGTAACTGTAAAATCATGAACCTTTTTGATAGAAGTTTAAATGAAAAAGAAAACTGTCAAAATATTATCAACATAGGTGAGGTTTGGATACTAACCATATTTAGGAAACCTCCCCTTAAAAAGACACCCTTTTTTGTCGGTCTACAAAAACCACACATTAAAATCCACTAAACGGAGCTGGGTTTTCAACTACAGATTAAAAATACCCAATTGCTGAGTCCTAAAACTTTTTATCACTCAACTGAAAACACGCAGTAATCCCAGGATTTTCAACTCTTTGATTTGGAAACAAATCCACCTCAGATTCAAGTTTTCTACCAATGAAACCCAAAAGAGAGATTATGACTGTACAAATCGCCATAAAATGAAACACTACCTACACGCATAGTACTGGCACTATAAAGATTCTGACACTTCAACTAACACTAAAAAAATATGCTTTTTTTGCCAAAAAAAATTTAAACAATGTGACAAAATTATTCAGACAGGATAGTGAAAAAAACCTAACCTTAACAGTGCAAAAATCTACTCCACCACCTTCTGCTCTTTGCATCTTTATAAATTCTCTATCAAAAATTCAGAAATCAATTCAATATGACATCACATAATTTGTTTCAAATTTATGTATTTACAGAACAATGAGAATAAAAAGTAGAATTGAAGTACCCTAATAAGAACAAAAAAAATGGTAGTATCCAGAAAACCAGATAAACCCAAAAAAAAAAACCTTAAAAGCAAACAAAATATTTTGGCTCCAAAAAAAGGCACTAAAATGGTTGAAAATTTCAAAGGGTAGGCATAGAAATTATAGATGATGTTAATGGGTTACCCTGAAATATCAACAAAGGAAGGTTTTAGCAAATAGGACAACTGGGATTGAAAAAGCCTCGTCCTCCCAAGTCGCTCACTCCCTCACACTGGAATCTGCAATACCCATTAGAATCTGACAACAGATAATAACATCTAGAGAGAGAAACAACAGAAAAAAGCCTACCTTTTTAGGAGAGAGAAAGACACATATAGAGGGAGAGAATATCGGTTTCTCTATCTGTATCCAAATCCAAATTCCAAATAAACAAAACAATTTTGGATGTCAGTGAATGAGATAACCATAAGCAGTTCGAGAAAATTATTACTCCAGTATATATGGATTACTTTTCTTTTCTTTTCTTTCTACTGTAGAGGTAGAGAGAGACTATAGAGAGTGAGGAAATCAAGGAAAGTTTCAATATTTTAAATTTATTGTTTGGGGGCAGCTTCAAGGTTATTTTAAAAAATAAATCTGTTATAAAATATTTTTTATAATTAAATCAAAAAATATTAGTGATCATAATCATTAATTAGTGATACTGGTGCAAGTTTTAAAGAATTTATAGATTTATTCCCTTACTCGTAAAAAAAAAGTATTTTGGAGAAAACAATTGTTCAATTAAAACTTACGCATTTTTTTTAATTATAATATAGATCCTTTTCAAGTTTTTATCTAACTATTAAATATTTCCATTTCCTTTTAAAGATTTTTTCGCCAATTTTTTTTTTAATAAGGATTTGTTTTGCCAACTTGAATATATTGCCATTTTATCTTTTGGATGAAGGTCTACATTCAACGCACAAGTTCGCATAAAACCAATAATTGTTTACCTAGTCAGCATAAGGTTAAAGTTCACGAGCAGACAAAGCACATGGTCACTGCAACACAGTGGTCACGTTTAATTTTTTTTCTTTCTAGGTTACATGGAGTTGGATGTTTATATTGTACATTTGTACGGCATCTGAGTACAGTTTAGAGTAGGTTTCGTATTGTGATAAAGTGGTAATATCTACTTTTTCAATCCCAAAAACTTAAACTTTGCTATTGATAAAATTTAATTACTAATTCTATAAGCAAAAGTTATAGTACAAAATATAGATTTCTCAAAATTATTCTTAAGATGTTACAGATAAATTTTGTTTTGAAAAGCATGAAAAAAAAATTAATGACTACTGAAAATATTTTAAAATATATTTTGACATAATGAATTTTTCATATATATAAAAAAATTATTTATTGCTCTTTTTAACTATAGCGAAACTATCATTAATTAGATATATTTTACATAACTACAATACTTTCACAACTAATTTTAGATATGTAATATACCAACACTACAAAAAAAATACAATATACCGACGGTTGTCTAAATCGACGGATTTAAAATCCGTAAGTATAAACAGTTTCTACTGACAAATTATCAATCTATCAATATAAACTTGATATATACTAACGGATTAAAAATTCTGTCACTATAGACCGAGTATATACTAATGGATACTAAAATCCATAAGTACAAACCTGTAAAATACTGATGGAATTTGAGAACCATCAATATAAACCCAAAAAAGGCGCCACCCCTCTCGCAATCTGTTTCACTGTAAAATGAAAGGTACTTTCCTAAGAAAAAAAAAACCTCATTCTTGTCGTCTTTCTCTCTTGCACTTTATCTTTCTCTCTCATTTAACACAGACCAACTCAAATCCTAACTGAGTCATCTCTTTCTCCCTGAATCCACAAACCCAGTCCTCTCTCTCTTAAACCAACAAATCAGACTCTCCAAGCGATGAAGAACCCTAAGACCAAATGGTGAAGAACCTGCGAAGAACCCACCCTTATTGTGAAGAACTTGTGAATTCCACTGCCTCATCGTCGCTACACCACCGCTCCACCGTCCTTGCCGTGAAGAACTCTAGAGCTACTGTGAAGAACCCGCGATTTGAAAAGGTAAAGCTCAAAAAATATTTTTATTTATGTGTTTAAATTAGATACATAAATTTGGTGTGAAGTTTCTGAGTGATAAAAATGACTTGGTGTGGGGTTTTGTCTGTTGTGATGTATAACTAGGGGTGGCAATTTTGGACACGACACGTGAACCTGACACGACGCGACACGAAATAAAGCATGTTAGGGTTGCATATAATCGGGTTCGTATCATAATCGTGTCGACACGATTATGACACGGAATAATCGTGTCGTGTCGCGGGTTGACCCGCCAACTCGAAATGACACGATTATGACACGATTAATAAGTCGCGGGTTGATGGGTCGTGTCGACACGGTTATGACCCATGACCTGTTTATGACCCATTTAAAATATTTATATATTAAATTAAAAAAAAACTTAGTATATATACAATAAATAAACCTAAATTCATTAACACTCACAACCTCACTTTACTCTCACTCTTCACGAACCCTAACTCCCTGCCTCTCTCAAAGCTCAATCACTCCCTGCCTCTCTCAAAGCTGCAAAATCTTAGTATATATACAATAAATAAACCACAATGTTTTACTGCCCGGATAAATGCTGCAAAATCTGTATCTCTTTTTATATCTTCCCTGTCTTGTTTGCTGGTGAGCTTTCTCCGGCTTTTGAACAGACCTGGTACTTGTGGATGCAGATTTCAATGGACTGAGTATTGACTGTTGTTGTTGGTGTTGGAGCCTTGTTTGACTTTGAGTTTGAGGAACAGACACTTTTGGGGGTTCAACAATATGTTGTTG
This sequence comes from Bretschneidera sinensis, assembly GCA_023935145.1. NCBI lineage: Eukaryota > Viridiplantae > Streptophyta > Magnoliopsida > Brassicales > Akaniaceae > Bretschneidera > Bretschneidera sinensis. Next base: position 3,797,729 of record CM043705.1, read on the forward strand.
TTGATGTTGTTGGGTCTGCCTTGAATTCGTTGTGCCTGATCGATAGCCATTGTTATCTGTTTCTAGAGCTTTTTGTTTGCTGCCATAACAACCCATTTTGGTGGCTGATTAGGGTGTTGAGGAGTTATGGTGTTGGGTTTTGAAGGAAGAAACCAAAATGGGAATTGGATTTTAAGGTTAATCGTGTCGTGTCGTGTCGGATTATGAAAAATTAGGCGTGTCGTATTGTCACACGACTCGTTTATCTAACGGGTTACACGTGTCGTGTCGGGTCTAACACGCCCCGTTTATTAAACGGGTTAAGCGTGTCGTGTCGTGTTACCCGTTTAATAATCGTGTCGTGTTCGTGTTGGGTTTTCTTGACACAATTAATAATCGTGTCGTGTTCATGTCGACCCATTAATAATCGTGTCGTGTTCGTGTCGACACGAACATGACCTGTCAACCCAAATTGCCACCCCTATGTATAACCACTTAGATGTGGAAATATCACATTCAAGTTTATTTCATTTTTTTAAATTAATTATATTAGCAATAGAGAGGATGATATGTTACTAGTGGGTAGTGAAAGTTATTATTAGAAGGGGAAGAATTTGATACCTCATTTTCATCGTCGATTGCCATTAGGTATAGGTTAGCAATCTCCTCGTATCCGATCTCATTGTCCGAGGATTCTTCTTTTTCGTCATCACTCCAAGTGGTTGCAATCATAACTTTCTTTTTGAAGCTCTTATATGGTTTGCTTGTTGCTGTACAATCGGCTTTGATGTGACTAGGCTTCTTACAACCTGATTATGCCCAAAACATAATGTGGTAGTTGTAGTACAGTTTTGGGGTGCCGATTCCACAGGGAAACAAATTAATTACAAAAGAAGATATAAATCTCAACACAAACGATAAAAGTTAAAGTGACAAAATCTGATTTGTTGATTGTATGGAAATTATGTAAATAATTGATGGATAGTATAATAAAGAAACAACAAGGTTCTGAAAATCCTCCTTAGGTTCGTTGCCCTAATCCTAACTTGATTCAGTTGTTTTTATCTCAATTGCAAGTTTCACATCCCAAACAGGTAATCGGCAAATATTCAATTAAAGCGTATGTATAAACCCTAATGTAATTGATATGAATTATTCTTTACTTTCAAGAACACATGACCTAACTTATAAATTATCAAAAGATGACGATATATCTAAATGACAATACCGCAGCAATGGACAAATCTATAAAAGAGATCTACTGGACTCAATCACACCCAAACAAATACACATAAAAAGAGCAATACTAGGCTTATATGGAAAAAAAGCATGCAATCACCGGACTAATAAAAATCTACTAATTAAATTAAAGAATAAAACATAACAGTATTTAATGAAAATAATACCAAATTATAACTGTATCAAATTAAGGAAAATAAGAATAACTACACCTAGGGATTCATCCCTTCGCCTTGCTTGGAGACTAGCCGGCCATGGAGCTCATGCTTCCTTGAGTTGCCTTCGGCCTCTCAATGATCATCTCCTCATTGGTAGCGAAAGCTTGGGCGATTTCTCAGCTTACCCTCCAAAATTATACTTCGGATTCATCCTAAAGGCCCTCTGGATTGCTCCTAAAGGCCCTCTGGATTCACTCTCTGATGATTTTATATGAACTCCTATTCATTACTAAAAGCTGAAGTGGAGTAGGCTTTTTATAGGGAAATACCATGAGTGCAATGTGTTTCCAATCCGATGTAGGATGTGGGATATAGAAATGTGTTTTCCAACCGATGTGGGATGTGGGATATAAGCCCAAAATCACGCTGAAATCCCGCACAGCCTGACCTTTGTCTACTAAAACTACCATAATGTTCTCTAGAAAAATCATTTTTATGAGCCGTAAAATTATTCAGAAAATAGACTTCCAGATCTTTCTAAGCATATATGGCTCATCTCCTGGTTCTTCTTACATCAATACAGTTTAATTTTCAAAGATGATTGATCTGTACGGGCAATTATGGCAATTTAGTGAAACTCCTTTCTTGGTTTCTCTTCATCTTGGCTCTTCCGCGACCATTATCTCACTCGAGTATTCATTAAAGCTTCATGTTTAAAATGATGATAGCTTTTCTATCTCTTTTTTTAAGCTCAAAGTACCTGAAAATGCACTGAAATAAGTCAACACTTCAAGAATAACACTTTAGAGTTATTAAGGTATAAAACTGTAATTCCAACCTCGATCAACCCTAAAATGCTAACAATTAAGTATTGTTTAAATGCATTTTATGACTCTCATCACAACCCCCAACTAGCTTATTGCTAGTTCCTAGCAATTGAAGCGAAAATAAGAGATGAATTCTATGGTAGGAGTTAAGAACAAAGTAAAGCAATGCTAGCGTTGAACCAAGAGTAATTCACTTTTTGTCTCAAAAATTGCACATAATATATGGCACATAGAATCATTAAATTTCACCTAAGTCCAAAAGTAATCAAAACATTAATCTTAAAATCGTTATTGACTCTTAACATCCATCTTACCACAAACCATTAATCCGAACACCCGGATGATTTTATGCATAACATTCATGAATACAAGTCTTGGCCTCTAAAAACATAATAAATTGCATGATATTAATCACAAAAACAAGCTCCATAGGCTCACTTTTCAAATCACTCTCCATTATTTTAGAAAAATCACACTACATTGGATCAAAAGGTCTTTAATATGCTTGTAACGTTAGGCTAAGGTAAAGGTTAAGAAAGAACGGGAAGGATTCAACAAGTAGAAGAACTTAATCTCTTAGTTTTGAACACAACTTTTTAAACACTGGATAACCTTACTTCAACACCCAACTTTTTCAACCATTTTTCGAGCATTTCTTTCAACAAATCACCATTTTTTTTCTTTTCTTTCTTTGCCATAATTCATTTTTTTTTTATTTTGGCACATAACCATTCACCTTCTTTTTCATCATTTTTTTTCTTTTTTTTTTTCCACAACCCCCAACTTATCTCATTTAATGTACTTGGGTTGTGGTAGTGATATTTTTTTTTCATATTTCCACCCTTTACTCCTTTTAAGTGCTTCTCACAAAATGTGTATAACTAAGTTCTTTTAAAAGAAAGGTAAGGATAAAATATTTTTAGGCTCATAATGGTAGGTAAATGGTTTATCGAAAGAAACAAGGCTCAATTTTTCTTTTAAAAAAAAATACTCAAATAGATGACTAGTGATAAATATAGCAATGGTAGGTTTGAAAGGCTCAAACGGTTCAAAAATGGCCTATATCATATCTTAAGTAGTATGCATTCTAGGAATTCACCTCAAGTGATTATCAAGTAAGTTCTAGAGCTTGTCAAGACCGCAAAATTATTCACAAAATAATCACACATAAAACTTTTTTAAATGTTTAAGATTAAGCATACTATCTTACCACAAACTAGAGTCTCTAACCAAATGAAGACTGATGCTTAAATTAATTTCAAATTGAAGCAAGATTTAACTTCTTCTATATGGTATCTGCTATCTCAATTAAGTTTATATCATTGACATGTGAATTAACTCTAAGGCTAACACAAAGCATGCTAGAAACAAACAAAAAGGAAAATAACACCAAGCAGTTCAATGGAAAAAGAAAAAAAAATGTATGGAAATAAAGAATATGGAAACAAAGAGATGCGTTTTCTCCACCCCCAACTTAAAAATTGCATTGACCTCAATGTAAAAGAAAGAGTAAAGGAGACTCCCCTTGTAGCCAAAGGTGCACAGAAGCTGAAAATTGTGCTCCACCATTTGGACTGCTTCGTATATTTGTCCCTGAAAAATAAATACTAAAGTAAAACTAGAAAACAGCAAAATAATAATAATAAACAAGAGAAAGAAATATGAAAAACAGTAAAAGTAAAAGAATATGTTGTGGGTTGCCTCCCATGAGCGCTAAGTTTTATGTTTTCAGCCAGACACTTTTATTCCCTCCTTGAAAAACATGAGTTGGATGCACCAGCCACTGCTTTGCTACAAAATTTTATGCTTGTATGCTTTGACGATGGCAAGGAATACTTAAAGTCCACCACATGTGGCTCAAGTATTTTTGGTGATGCCCATTTACTATCAGCAGTAAGGTATTTGATTCCCGCATCCATATGACTTCTCTCAAGCAACTTCTCAAAGCATGGTTGGCAAGATGTCTTAATAAATTCCTGTGGCTTATCAAAAACATCAACAACATTAACGGCATGGGGATAATTTGAAGAATCTTTGAACTCAAGATTATTAGGAATGAATTCTGAAGAGTTAGAATTATCTTTGATGTACTCATCCTCTTCATGTGGTTGTCATGGGACTCGAAAAACATTTACCTCTAGAGTCCTATTTCCAAATGAGAATGTCATTAGGCCATTCCTATAATTAATAAGGGCATTGGCGGTGGCAAAGAATGGTCTTCCAAGTATCAAAGGAATCTTGGACTCTGTGTTTATAGTAGAAACAGTATCTAAAACCAAAAAATCAACAGGATAGTAGAAATTATCAATTTGCAACAAAACATCTTCTACAATACCTCTTGGTTTTCTTACCGATCTATCCGCTAATTGAAGTACCACGGAGGTTGGTTTGATCTCACCTAGACCGAGCTGCAAGTATATGGAGTACGGCATAAGGTTTACACTAGCACCCAAATCTAGCAATGCTTGGCCATAAGGTTTATTTCCAATTTGGCAAGCCACCATTGGACAGTCCAAATCTTTATATTTGGGCAGTGTCTTGCTATTAATTACAGCACTTGCTTGCTCCATTAAGAATGTCGTCTTCTTCACATTGTGCTTCCTTTTGAGTGTGCATAGATCCTTGATGACTTTAGCATAGCTGGGGATCTGTTTTATGGCATGAAGAAGAGGAAGATTAATTTTAACATGCTGAAGTTGTTCAAGAATCTCACCTTTTAATGCTAAATTTATCTCCTTAGTTTAAAGGAGTGCTTGAGGGAAAGACACTGGTGGATGATAAACATCACAGGCCTCTTGTTCCTTGGGAGCTTTATCTTTGTTGCTCATGGTATTAGGAATCCAATGTGATGGTAGAGTGGGACCATCAATTGTCTTACTGTTGCGAGTAATTATGGCATTAACCTCTCTATTGTTTTGATTTTCAGGATTGGAGGTTTGTGCCATATGTTGTCCCCTTGGATTAGGTTGTGGCTGTGAGGGAAACCGACCTTGTTATTGAATCGTCAAGAAACTAGTCAACTTGGTGAGTCAAGTAACTTCTTTTCAGCAGCTAAAAGAAGGAAGAGTTACCGCCTTTACAGCTGCTGAAAAGAAAAACTATTTACAACTCTTCTACTGTCATGTCAAAAGTTGACAATCTTCTTTGTACTTAAGTGCGTTTCCCCGGCAAGGGCGCCAAAATTTGATTACGCCAAAAACATAATGCGGTAGTTTTAGTACAGTTTTGGGGTGTCGATTCCACAGGGAAACAAGTTAATTTCAAAAGAAGGTATAAATCTCAACACAAACGATAAAAGTTAAAGTGATAAAATCTGATTTATTGATTGTATGAAAATTGTGTAAATAATTGATGGATAGTATAATAAAGAAACAATAAGGTTCCAGAAATCCTCCCTAGGTTCGTTGCCCTAATCCTAACTTGATTCAGTTATTTTTATTTCGATTGCAAGTTTCACATCCCAAACAGGCAATCGGCAAATATTCAATTAAAGTGCATGTATAAACCCTAATGTAATTGATATGAATTATTCTTTACTTTCAAGCACACAAATCTATAAATTATCAAAAGACGACGATATATCTAAATGACAATACTGCAGCAATGGACAAATCTATAAAAGAGATCTACCAGACTCAATCACACCCAAACAAATACACATAAGAAGAGCATGACTAGACTTATATGGAAAAGAAGCATGCAATCACCGGACTAATAAAAATCTAATAATTAAATTAAAGAATAAAACATAACAATATTTAATGAAAATAATACTAAACTACAACTGAATCAAATTAAGAAAAATAAAAACAACTACACCTAGGGATTCATCCCTTCGCCTTTCTTGGAGACTAGCCGACCATGGAGGTCTTGCTTCCTTGAGTTGCCTCCAGCCTCTCAACGATCATCTCTTCCTTTGTAGCGAAAGCTTCGGCGATTCCTCAGCTTTCCCTCCAAAATTATAATTCGGATTCGTCCTAAAAGCCCTCTGGATTGCTCCTAAAGGCCCTCTGGATTCACTCTCTGATGATTTTATATGAGCTCCGATTCATTACTCAAAGCTAAAGTGGAGTAGGCCTTTTATAGGGAAATACCATGAGTGCAATGTGTTTCCAATCCGATGTAGGATGTGAGATATAGAAATGTGTTTTCCAACCGATGTGGGATGTGGGATTTAAGCCCAAAATCACGCTGAAATCCCCGTACAGCCCACACAGCCGGACCTTTGTCTACTAAAACTGCCATAACTTTCTCTAGAAAAATCATTTTTACGAGCTGTAAAATTCTTCAGAAAATAGACTTCCGGATATTTCTAAGCATATATGGCTCATATCATGGTTCTTCTTGCATCAATACAGATTAATTTTCAAAGATGATTGATCTGTACGGGTAATTATGGCAATTTAGTGAAACTCCTTTCTTGGTTTCTCTTCATCTTGGCTCTTCCGCGACCATTATATCACTCGAGTATTCATTGAAGCTTCGTGTTTAAAATGATGATAGCTTTTCTATCTTTTTTTTAAGCTCAAAGTACCTGAAAATGCACTGAAATAAGTCAACGATTCAAGAATAACACTTTAGAGTTATTAAGGTATAAAAGTGTAATTCCAGCCTCGATCAACCCTAAAATGCTAACAATTAAGTATTGTTTAGATGCATTTTATGACTCTCATCACAACCATAACACACAAGTGGTCCCTTTTTGGAGTGGGATCCTTTATGTAAGGTTTTTTGCTTTTCTTCAAGAACCTGTGAAACCTCTTGGTGATTAGAGTCATCTCACCATCTTCTTCGTTGTTCTCTATCTCTTCTTCCATTTCTTCCTCTTTGTTGTTTGTAGAGGCCTTGAGAGCAATCACTTTTTTCTTCTTCTCATCATCATCGACAACGGGATTCATTTCTTCTATCTCATATGTCAATAATGATCCAAGAAGTGTTTCGACATTAAGTTTGTCGAGATCTTTGGCCTCCGTGTGGCCATCTTCTTTGCTTTCCAAGTGGATGGAAAAGACCTTAAGATCTTCCTCGTTAGTTCAAAATCTTCAATGTTCCTACCAAGAAGCTTTAAGCCGTTAACAATAGTGATGAAAGGTGAGTGCATTTGAGAAATTGTTTCGTTATGAGATATTTTGAAAGATTCATACTTAGACATTAGCATATAAGTTTTTATTTTTTTAACTTCGCTAGTTCCTTCATATGTAACTTGCAATTTGTCCCAAATCTCCTTAGTCGAAACACAAGGAGAAATTTTATCATATTCAGAAATATCTAAAGAAAAATGTAAAATATTTGTGGCTCTACTATTTAGAGACATCATTCTACAATCCTCTTCATTGAACTCAGTTTTGAGTTTAGGCATTGTATGATTTATTTCTCCAATAATTATTTCCATTGTAGGAATTCTAGGTCATTCCTCAACGACTCTCCATAGATTGTAATCTTGTCATTCGATAAAGATTTTCATTCTATTTTTTCAATAGTTATACTTGGAGCCATTGAACAAGGGAGGCTTAGTATAGGAATACCCTTCGATATAGCTATTAGACGCCATCGGATCAACTCAAGGATTTTAAGCATGAAATTGAGTACAAAGCTCTAATACCAATTGTAAACCGAGGTTCAAACCTAAGAGGGGGTGAATTGGGTTTTTAAAAACTTTTTCTAATTACTTTTCAAGTTTCTAAAACAGTTAAATGCACAAAACATACAAATAAGTAATGTGCTTGAAAGTAAAAGAGTTTAAGGAAGGGAAAGTGCAAACTCAATATAGTGGTTCGGCAATATCGGATTTCTTCCAACCCTATGTCCACTCTCTTCAAGGAACCTCCTTGAAGTAATCTACTAAAACTTTAGTCGTGCAACTTCATGAGTGTTGCACAAACCTTATAAGCAATCCCTTCTTCATGGAAGCTAATCAATTCCTCACGGAAGCTACAAAGAAGTGTTTAATCCTAAACACTCTAAGAGTTATTATAACTTTTTCCCCTTTACAATAAATAAGATTTGCTGTAAAGTAAAGGGTAAAAAGATAACAATAAGTGCTTTTACAAATGAACAGTATCTCTCTTTCAAGAATAAGCTTGAAGAATGGCTCAACAATAGATTTTTCAAAGCTTTTGAGAATTAATGAGAAAAACTTTTGAGAATTAGAATAATGTTTTGTTATTATTAAAATCAAATACAGGTCAACACCCCTAAAGAGTCTTAAGTCATTTGAAGCATTTTCAATGGTAAACATACTTCATGCTTGAACCGTCATAATCCTTTAATAAATATAATTTACATAATCTACCAAATCCAAACATATCATATCGTTGAACACATCCTCAAGATACTCCCAAAAATTTAATATTAATTTCTGTAGCATAAATCATATATTAACGAAACTGCCATTATACCACTCTAGCACATTACTAACAAACATATGCTGAACAACTGGCCCATAACCAGGTCACACTTGCTGCACAGAACTCACATAGATCAACACACAGCCCACTCAAAGGCTAACTCACGGGTAGCAACAATGCCAAATGGTATGTACCATGACACTACGAATGAGTTTGTTAAGAATTAATTAAGAATAATATAGTTGATTTATTTTTGTTAGGAAAATTATTGCAATGGCTAATATTGTTAAACATTATAAAGAAAACTAAAATTAATAACTTTGAAAATTGTATAAATAAAAAAGTTATTGGGCCCCACTTGATTATATATTCAATCTACCCAATGATAGTATGCCTATTATTGAAAAATTAAATAATTTTATTAGTTAAATATAAATATGTAAATATTTTGAATTTGAATGCAAATGTTTTTATTGTTTTTAAATAAGTAATATAATAAATAAATGATATGTTCATGTCAGTATCCACGTCATTGCTTATGTGATACTCTTGCTGTATTAAAGAGTTGACATAAATTTAAATTAAAGTGTTGAATTTGAAAATAGATAGATTTCTTTTTCAAAAATTTATTGAAAGATTAAAGAAGTTTGTTAGTTAAAAATAACACATAAATATTTTGAGTGTTAGTTAGAAATAACATATAAATATTTAAAATTTGAAAATAGATATAAATATTGGGTTTAAAAGAATTTACAAAATTGAGTCACAATAATCTTTCTTTTTTTTCAATAACTTTTGCTCTACGGTAATGGAAACAATGCAAGTATATTAGATATAAAAATCAACACAAACTTAAAAAAAAATTGTAAACATGAATATAAAAAAAAAAGAGGAGACAATACTTAATAAACCTTTCTTTTAACTAGTTGTTGTCTAGAGAAATGAAAATATGAAAATAATAAAAAAATAAACCATATTTAAACGAAACTAAACACTAATTAACTAATGATACAATAATGTTTTATTATAAATAATTATCAAAATAAAATTTTTGTTAAATAATATAAAATAAAAATAGTTAAAAATGAACATCCTCATGATTACAAATAAAAAAAATAATATTTTATTATGTAATTATGATCAAAATGATTATTCTCATAACTACAAATAAAGTAAAAGTAATATTTTATTACGTAATTAATGAATTATTGGGCGACGATGGCATGACTCGAGGGGAAGACTATTAAATGCAGATAACTAATCATTATGACCATCCACGTCATCAATTTGTTGTGTCCCTATCATAACTATCACCACATAGGATCATAGCCTCTCTTAAACAATACCTGCGCTTGGTTTTCAAATATGATGATACAGTAGTGTGAATCTTTCTGGACAACAACATAGTAAATTCTTCAAAACTAACCAAAACAAAACAAGGAACTCACAGACTCGGTGTGCTGATAGAGTTAATTTTCTTTCTTACATACCATTATTATTTTATTTAATATATTAATCAATATTTTGATCAATTTAAATTTATATTGATAATTATCTAAAATAAAATATTTTGATATCGATAATTAACCAATCTTTAGTTTTATTTAAATTTTGACTTTTTCTTTTATTTTTTATTAATTAAAGTTGAACTTTTATATTTTTTTTAAAGATAATGATTAGCTATGATACTTAAAAATTTGGTTAAAATAAAATATTATTTGAAATTAAAATTTTAAAAAGTTAATTTAAGATAGTGTGTCCATGTCAGCGTATATGTCATTGCTTATATAGTGCGTTAGAATTATTCTACTTATATATATATATATATATATATATATATGTGTGTCTTAATTGTCTACTAAAAATCCATATACCTAATTTAATTTTTTCTTAATTCTCTCTTCAAACTTTAAATTTTAAATATTTCAAAACTTTACCTAAATTAAAGAGTTCAAATACTTTCTAAACTCTATTACTATTTAAAACCTTGATGTGCTCTAGCAATAAAGCTTAAGGGTATTCATTAATCAATTAAAATTAATTAATCGAATCGTTTCAAATCGTTTAAATAAAATAATTTGGTTAATTAGTTAAATTGGATAATTAAATAATATATATCCGTTAATAGGTTGGTTGACAGTTAAAAATTGTTTTAACCGTTTCTATCATTTAACTAATTAATTAATATTAATAATATGTTAAATATAATATATAATAAACCTAAAAAAATCTTACATATAAATTAAATATATCATATATAATATATAATAAACTAAAAAAACTTAAGTATATAAATAATATCGATTAACTGATCATACTGATTAAAATCGATTCGATTGGTTAATGCCGAAATGTTTAAATTAATTTGATTGAAATGATTAAAAAAATTAACAAAAAAAATTGGTTAAATTTTGTATCCTTCTTCGAGTATTTGGACACCCTTAAGGCTTGCGCTAGCAGTACTATGTTTCTCCTTTCAATTGATTTTTTTGGTTCTATTTTGCTTTTGTTAGATTTCTAAATATGAGATCGTTAGTTTTGTTTTATGGTGATGCATTATATTCTTTGATTTGTTTAGTCTTTTACTAAATCAATTAATGAAGTAGTTGAAGGATGAATGACATAAATATGAGTTAACCGTATTTTTCAAAAAAAAAAACTGCGGGGAAGACATTCCTAAATGATTTGATGAGAAAACCTTTTAAGAGAATAATGATGTTCTACTTCGTCATTATTGTTTCGGGATGCTATTTGTAACCAAAGTAAAATGCAACGGAAATTTTTTTTACCTTTTAAACCTGAAATTCTTTAATGGTTTGAATTCCTCTTATGTATGGTTTTTTTAATTATTGTTTGTATTCTTGTGTGATCACAAAATAGAAAACACATTTTGTTCACCATCCAAAAATTTTAATTTACTCTTTTTGGAAAAAAAATGAGTGTTTTCCCTCTAGAAAACATTTCTCTCTTTAGAATATTTTCCAGCAGCCAATTTCTTGAACATAATTGCATATATACAAGGGAGAGACAGTTACTGCAATGGGTCATTGAGAACAAACCAAAAGTTGTATAGTTTCCTTCATGCCTCTTGGTTCAAAGGTAAATGGGTGGGTCGAGTCGTCTATCATGAGTGCCCATGTAACGATCCATTCCGAGTTGGTCACCTCCGAGACGATGTCATCACATTTTGAAAATCTCAACACGACACATATATGCAACAATAAAAATAATACTAATAAAATTTTTTATTTTAATCTTCAATCCTCAACAGGGGAGGTACATCATTCTGATATTAACTTAAACATAATATACAACATAAAATGCATGAATATTTACAAATATCATTAGTCTGAGGATGTTGACATGTACGTGACTTACAGAAAATGATTTCGTCTGACTCTCTACCCACCGGACTATTTGTCCTGCCTACTACCTGAAATCATTGTACAATGAGGGATGAGCTTCACAAGCTTAGTGAATTAAATTTACTAGAAGTATTCAATTTGTATAAATATTTTTTAATATTTAGTCATTTATATCTCATATGACTGGATAATAGCATATAGTTTAACATTTAAACAATTCTTATCATATCATACTTTTATGTTTCTTTCTTACCATATCTATCTCTCTGTGAAACTTATTTATCTATAAATGAATGCATAATATCAACAACACTTCAGTAATACAATCAACATGTAAACACAGATGCAATGCATGAATTATTATTAGGGAACATCTTCCCACATGTCGACATGTTTTTATCTTAGACTGGCCCTCTCCCGGTTCTTTCATTTCCAGCATATACCGGCTGTCACGGTATTTATTTTCAGCATATACCGGCTGTCATGGTTTTTCAATTAGACCCCCCGATTCTTTTATTTTATACACATGCATATGAACAATGATATGAAATATGCATATGAACAATAATATAAAAACAACATGAATTCAAATATTAAATTTTGCTATCCTGTCTTTCCTTAAATTTCTACTTGATAAATTTCACTAATTTCTTTTCTTCATATGTCACATCAATTTATCAACCATAACTCGTCAAGAATTTTATTTATCACCATCATTATTCTAATAATATTTCTTTTCACATAATAATTTTCTACATGTCCAACATTCATATCATATCTATCAATCAAATTTTTACCTACCACCAAAGCATAAACTAATAATTTATTTTAATATTATCATTAGATATTTTATTTTTATTTAGATTACTTAAAGTAAATCTAACTCACTACGTAGCACTAAGAGCTACCCGTGTATCACCTCATTGCCTTTCCTTTTCCTCTCAGCAATTTCCCCTGGTTGCTGATCGTCAACACCTGACATAATATTTATATTAAATTTCTAATTTGTTCTTCAATTCTTCATAATTTACACCATTTGAAAATTCCCACTTTAAATTCCGAGAAATTTAATGTATACTAAAAGATTCAAAAATAAACATTATGTTATTACCTTATATTTTTCTTATAGATTCCCATGATTCTCTATAAAATTCTTCCGTAAACCCCTTCAAAATTTTGCTATTTCAACCTGGTCCCCAAGTGTTTAAAGAAATATAGTAATTGAAGGAAAACCAAACAGGATTTGGTATGTAATAAATTACATTTATATATATAATAAAAGTTTGTTAAAAAACTCGGCAGACCCAAATTGCATTATCAGCAACCTTGCTGCCTTACATGCAGCAAGGGCTGCTCTCCTGGCAACAGTTGTTGCCAGTTTTTTTTATTTTATAAAATTTTACTTTTCGCATTTAAATATATATATATATATATATATATTATTTTAACTCTATGCCATATTTATTAAAGTACTTATTTACCATTATTTTACAAATACAGGTATTACAGCCCAACCAGGCCCTGATTTCTTAAATCTCCCACTCACACGTGATGGACTCGATGTCGTCCAATAGAGAGCGAACCTCAACATCTAAATTCCTTTCCAGAACTTCATACAGGCAAATGGGTCGTGCGACCTGCGAGTACTCCTACACTTGGGAGCTCAATACTATGCACCTGTTAAGGAACAGAACGTCTTCAACCCAAAATAAACAAAATAAATTAGAAAAAAGTGTCTTGTTATGCCCCAGACTTATTTTATTACATCAATTTTAGCATATATAATCCCTCAAAGGATATACTAGACTTTACTTTCCTCACCATGTATCCACAATCATGTCCAAGTTTCAACAGAACGACATAATTGGTTGACCGGTGAATAACCGTGGTATATGTAAATAAAATAATCTTTCTTCCACACTCATGCCTCTCAGTTTCAGACTAACTACTTTCCTAGACGTGCCTCATAAGGTTAATTATTCCATCACTGTCAAAAGAATGCTAAAGTAGCAAACATTAGCTTGTCCCTTTGAGAACATAGTCAAAAGTCACAAAGAGCACTAGCTGAGGCTTTAAATTTACATTAGCCTCTAGAGTCTCACACACTGAGGATCCAAGGATTTATTCACTCATTTCCCTTTAAGGTCGTATAAAGCCATATAGTATGAAATACATGTTATAGTGGTTTACTCTTAATGATAAAAGTGTATGTCATTTTAAAATATATACAACTATACAGATCTTAGCCTAGTCGCAACCAACATATTCATGTTCTCATACACCTAGCTTGAGTTCTTTATTAATCACTCACATCTGACTTCCATCCAGATTTACATGATCGTGAGATGATTATGACCGATCTAGATTTTAAACAATAATTCAAGGCCTCATCTTGACTTTAGTCAAGACGACTTATAACAAGGTCATTGTTTATAAATCCATAATCACTATATACTGGGCTCGCTCTCATTAACGCCCAAATAACAATAGACAAAGTCTTATCTGAGCTCGCTATTTCATCACCTGAGGTGATCGCTCGTGTGAGAGAGCCGACCTTTTCCTGGTGACATACTTTAATACATATATGTGTATCTTTAAGTAATAGCTAGTATCAACTTGTATGAGATAACCAATCACATAAAAAAATGTAATAATAATAATAATATCATAATCTTTAAGTTTGTATAGTGATCCAACAAATATAAATTACATCATATTCTATGCAAACCTAGTGACTCTATATAAGACATAAACATGTCTCTAGCAATAGATTTAGTAAACGAATCAACGACCATCTTATGCGTAGAAATATACTTAAAGATCACCTCTTTTTGTTCCAAAATATCTCTAGCAAAGTTATTCTTAGTACCAATGTATTTTGTTCTACCAGGATACTTAGGATCCTTTACATAAGCCATAGTGGCTTGAATATCACAATAAATTGTCATTAGGCCTGAAGTTTTAGAGACAACATTAAGATTTTTCAAGAATCTTCTAGCCACACCGCCTCTTGTATGAGTTGGATCAGTCGAAGATCCTTTTTTTCACCGATCGGGGCCTATATTATTATAAGGTAATGCCTTTCGGGCTAAAAAATGCAGGGGCAATTTACCAGAGGCTGGTCAACAAAATCTTCAAGGATTAGATTGGGAAGAACATGGAAGTGTACGTAGATGACATGCTGGTTAAGAGTGTTAAGGTTGAGGACTATGAATCTGACCGAGAGGAAGCATTCGGAATGCGCCGACACTATCAAATGAAGTTGGACCCAAGAAAATGTGCTTTCGGAGTCACCTCTGGTAAGTTCTTAGGCTTTATGGTCACACAGTGAGAGATAGAAGCTAATTCCGATAAGATAAAGGCAATCTTAGACATGAGCCCTCCTTAGAATATCAAATAAGTATAGAGGCTAATAGGGCGCATAGCCATTTTCAGCCGTTTCATGACCTAATTGGTTGAGAGGTGATTGCCATTATTCAAAGCAATCAGAAAAGCAAATGAATTTACTTAGACTGAAGACTGTCAAAAGGCCTTTGAAAAACTAAAAGAGTATTTGAGTTCACCACCACTCTTAACTAAGCTAATTATAGGGAGTAGCTCTTTCTCTACTTAGCGGCAGGACAAGACATGGTGGCTTTAGTCTTGATCCAAGAAGAAGGTAGGATTAAAAAATCCATCTACTATGTCAATCAGGTTCTACATGATGCCGAGGTAAGATATATCCCCATCGAAAAGATGACATACACCTTTTTGATCACAACTCGGAAGCTCTGACCGTACTTCTAAGCTTATGCCATCATCTTACTAACCGATCAACTGGTGAGGCAAATACTCCACAAGCTAGACATTTCTAAAAGATTGGTAAAGTGGTCTATAGAACTCAAAGAGTTCGACATCAGGTACAAACTCCAGACGGTTATTAAGGCCCAGGCCTTAACAGATTTTATAATAGAAACTACGTTCGCCAAAATGCCCATTGAAAAACAAGAGTACAAGGAAGGTAAACAGACACCAAGTTAAATGTTGTATGTTGATTGGTCTTCAAACAGCACTGACAGCAGAGCCGAACTTATCTTCAGTAGTCCTGAAGGCTTTACGGTAGAGTATGACCTTAGGTTTGGATTCAAAGTTTTAAATAACGAGATCTAGTATAAGGCATTGCTCACAGAAATGAAACTTCCAAAGGCATTGGCTGTCGAAGCCTTAGAAGCATATAATGACTCATAGCTGGTGGTTAATCAGATGAGCAACGAATATGAAGCCGAGGGTGTGAAGATCATTAGGTATCTCGAGAAAGCCCACGAGCTTACAACGACCTTCAAGAAATTTCAGATAACAAAAGTGTCCAGAGCATAAAATTCAAAGGTAGATGCTTTGGCATGGCTTGCCTCTTCTAGGTAGTCCGATCTCACATAAGTAGTCTACCTCAAGATTTTCGTTGCGCTCAGTATCGATGAAGACTTGGTCATGCTTGTGGCCAGAGAACTAATCTGGATAGACCCGATCCTCCAGTACTTGAGGGATAGAACACTTCCTGATCAAATGAATGAAGTAAAAAAGATCATCTTCTGCGCTTCGTGGTATACCATCACCGAAGGACAGTTGTGCAAAAAGGGCTTTCCAACTCCCTATCTGAAGTGCCACGGGCCTACCGAAGCAGACTATTCCCTCTAAGAGGTTAATGAGGGTATATATAGTAATCACTTAGGAGGTCGACTCTAGCCTATAAGATACTTCGACGTGGTTATTACTGGCCGAAGATGCTTTATGACACCACTGAAATGGTCAAGAAATGTAAGACGTGTCAGCAGTATGCCTCTATGTCCCGACGACCTGCCAACTCATTGATATCAATCACCAGTCCACTTCCCTTCACTATTTGGGGAATGGACATCCTTGGTCCTTTCCAAGAAGCTCCAGGAAAGAAGAAACATCAGATAGTAGCTATTGACTACTTCACCGAGTGGATAGAGGCTGAACATCTTGCCAACATCACTGCCTATGAAACCTAAGAGTTCGTATGGAAGTCAATTGTATATCACTTTGGTATACCGATAATACTCATCATTGATAATGGTAAGCAATTTGATAGCTCTCGGTTTAAGTCCTTTTACTAGGACCTCAAGATCGAACATTGATTCTTCTCAGTAGACTACCCTCGGGCTAATGGGTAAGTCAAAGTAACTAAAAGGACTCTTTTACAAGGAATCAAGAAGAGACTTGAGGACGCTGATAAGCAATGGGTTAAACACCTACCAAATGTCCTTTAGGCCTCCCAGACGACTACAAGTACTCTTATTAGAGAGATTCCATTCTTCTTGGTTTATTGTTTAGAGGCCATTATCCCATTCTAGATAAAGGAGCCATCACTACAGGTATAAAGCTTCAATGAAGCCAACAATAAAGAATCCCTCAAGATAAATGTCGATCTGACTGATGAAGCAAGGGATAAGGCCCAGATTAAGCTTGTTACCTACCACCAAAGAGTTTCAAGGTATTATAACTCCCAAGTTCGAGGAAGAACCTTCAGGTTACATGATTTAATACGTAGAAAAAACGAAGTATCTCATCCTCGAAAGATAAAAAATATCCTTCCAAACTGGGAAAGACCTTACCGAATTAAAAGAGTCTGCCGAGTCAGAACTTTCGAATTGGAAAACCTTAGTGGTAATCCAATACCTCGCACTTAGAATGCCGAGAATATTTGCAAATTTTATCATTAGAAATTAGTCTATCTCCTTTCAATTTTTGTAAGTTTTAGACATTATCAATAAAGGATCAAATTATATTTATACATTTGTCAACGTTTCTCAATAAAGGAAAGGACCTGAGCTCTTTCCACTGAGATATAAAAATGAGGAAAAAGCTCTTATCTTTCATTTACCTAAAACTAAGAGTTAGAACCCTCAAACTTAAAAGATCTAAAAATAACAACCCCACTCCTCAAACATAGAATGCAAATTACCCTTGGAAATTCTATCAGTAATATTTCTCCATTTTAATGTATAATTATCCAAAGTAATTTCATTCAGTTCGAATCTCCAATCAATTTCAAGTCATACTTAAAGCTTAGAGCCACGAGTTTTTTCCACGATCGGAACCATTTCAAAATACATTATCAGCTTAGAGCCCCGATCTCTTCCCATCCTGTCCTTGAAACCATTTCAAGTTATATTTGAAGCTTAGAGCCTTAAGCTCTTCTCGTCCTCAAAACCAGTTCAAGCCACATTTTGAGATTAGAGCCCCGATCTCTTCCCATCCTATCCTTGGAACTATTTCAACCTACATTCTGAGCTTAGAGCCCCGAGCTCTTCTCGTCATTGGAACCATTTCAAGCTACATTCCGATTTTCGAGCTTAGAGCCTCAAGATTTTCTCATCCTCAGAACCATTTCAAGCTATAGTTCGAGCTTAGAGCCCCTTGTTCTTCCCGTTCTCAGCACCATTTCAAGCTACATTACGAGCTTAGAGCCTCGAACTTTTCCCATCCTCGAAACCATTCTAAGATAAATCTCAAGTTGAGAGGCCTGAGCTTTTTCTAGCTTTGGAACCTGTTCAAGTTATACTTCGAGGTAAAAGTTGTGAACTCTCTATAGCCTCGAAATCATTCTAAGGGAAAGTATTCATAAGCAAACGAAATATTGAAGTAAAAAGCAAAAATTGACTATCTTCATAAAAAGATTAAGCCTAAGGCACTATTGGCATGTTAGTACAAAATGCAGTACAAGGCACTATTAACCCTCAAAATACATAGAAAAATAAAAAATGGGGGCTACACCTACTCATCCTCTACAGCATAAACCTCCTTCTCAGTCTTCATGACCTTGACCTCGTCACCTTCCTCCACATCTTGATGGTCGCCATCTGTAATGGTAGTCTTATCCTCGGATATCTCAACTACTGAAAGGTCTAGGTCGATGAACATCTTGACCACCTTCCTCTTTGTGTCCAAGAAGTCGTCCAAGTACTACTTCTCGCTCTCATTCACTAGCTTCGAGTGATACTCCTGCGAAAATCGAAAATCGAAAATCTTCTAAGGCCTTCCGACCTGCAGCCTTCTAGTCAACGGCCATGGCTTCGGAAGCCCTGAACTCCTCGATAACCTTATCCTTAGCCCCGACCATCTTCGCCTCCACCTCAATAAAAGCCTTATGAGAACTTGCCAACTGAGTCTTCAAAAGCTCGATGTCCTCATCCTTCGATTGAAGGGAGGCTCTTAGGTCGGCAATCGTAGCTATATTTCCTCCAATCTCTTGTTGGTCTCAACAAAACCCTGAGTCAACACTCCCGAAGCCACGCTAGTCTGAGGAAACAAATAAGAAAAATAAATAATTAAAATTACTCGACGTATTAAAGTTAAAGGAAACATTAGGAAAAGTAATACCTTGCCTTAAGCTTTTTAACGGTGTGCACAAGGACATCAAGAGCCAGTGCACCAATTTCGGACCTATCTTAGGGAGGGATACCCCTAGTGAGCCACTCCATGGCAATTCGTGCTCTACTCATCACCGAATCAACAATCTTCAGGTACCAACTGGGGTGAAACACCTTCGTGCCTATGGATAGAGTGTTAAGACTTCCGAGTCTGAGGACCGTGATGCTTGGAGTAGCAATGGTTGGAGAAAGACTCGTGAAACCAATAGCACGAGACCGAGGAGGTAAAGAATGATTACTTTTATAACCTTTGGAATCAAAGGTGTCACATTTCTTTTTTCCTGAGTGTTTGGTGCCGGTTCTTGTCCTAGCATCACCTCCTTGGCTTGCCTTCTTAGCAGCCTTCATAATTTGGGAATGATTAAGAGCCATATTTGTGCAGGTAGAAAGATATAAGACTCAAAATCATCCAAGGAAAATTTATGAAAGAAAAAAAAGGAAATTATAAAATATACCCTAGTGAGGATAAAGACTAAGTCTGGCCAAATTATTATTATTACTGAGCTCGGTAGCCTCAACTACACCCTTCACCAATTCTCTAACAATTTTCTCCTCCGAACTACTAAGGGATTAGTATCGATTATTTTTCAAAATTTTAGATCCCACACCCGCGGAATCTCAAAGCTTGTCTTGCTCTGAAGAAATAAAAACCTCTTTTTCCATTCCTTTATGGAAGAGAGATTGTTCTTCATTATGACCTTTTTGGCCCTCTGATTTATGACGACCCAACTGCCATTCGAATGACGGTTCACGAAAAATATGTTCTTAAAAATGTCAAGGGTCAGATACACACCAACCTTCTCACAAACATAAATAAACCCCACTAGCAAACGGATGAAGTTCGGAACTAAATGGCAAATGGCAATATTATAATAATTCAGCACTAGACGAATAAAAAGCTGGAGAGAAAATCTCAGATCGGCTTTTAGAGGATGGGTATGCATGCAAACCTCATAAGGGGAATCTTGATCAGGGTTGTCGCATGTCCTTTCTCTTACGCCAATATTCCTAAGAGAATACTCAACAAGAATCCTATATTTCTCCCTTAACTTTTCCACACTTGAATCTTTCATCTTGTTTGGTACTCTTTCAGCCTTAAACTTTATATCCCTAGTACCTTTGGCCATTTAATCTTGAATATCATTTAGGGTGGGCTCGACCTCATCCTCAACCTCACTAGGGTTTATCACTATCTTTTCGACATGTTATTTGGCTGAGAAGCTACTCTCATCGGCCTCAGATGAACTAAAACTACTACCAGTAAAAGACATTTTTGAAATAGACAAGGAAAGAAGGAAGGGACTTACCTACGAAAAGAAAAAGAGTCCAAAGTAGTGAACTCCGAAGACCAAGTGCTCTCTTACATTTAACTCCGAGGGCTCTCAAAAGAATTTTTTTTTATGAGAAAATTTGAAAGTGATGTGAAAACGGTTGAGAACCGTCCTTTTTTTTTTATAAATCAAGGGACGACTCATATCATTTCAAGATGAATGGCTAAGATTATAACATTCTATTTACTAAGGGGATGTCTCGTTTACCAAGGAGTACAACGGTCTGGTGCACCCTCTTAAAGGTTCTAGAACCTCCGTTAATACACTCACTTAACATGCCTTTTACAACTTCATGGGCTCTGGTCCACTTAACAACTTCGTAGGCCTTAATAGGCCCTCATCTAAACCCTGTTAGAAGAAACTTACTAATGGGCTCCTCTTTTTTTTAGGCTAAACATCCTCAACTATAATTAATAATTTCTCTATTCAAACCAGGAGTTACAGATAAGAAATGCCCACAACTGGGTTGAAACTTCAAAAAAATTCTAAGTATGCAAGACTAAAAAAAAAAAAACAAAGTCCAAGGAGAATGCCCCGAGCAATCTCAACCATTGGACCTATTTCCCTAAAACTCCAAGGAGATAGGGTCGACCTATCTCAGTCCTCAAACCAATTTTCACAAAAACTCCGAGAAGATAAGGTTGACCTATCTCAGCTCTCGGTTCACAAAAACTCCTAGGAGATAGGGTCTCCCTATCTCAGCCTTCAGACCTTTTCCACAAAAACTTCAAGGAAATAGGGTCGATCTTTTTCAAAAAAACTTTAAGGAGATAGAGCCAAACTATCTCAGCTCTCGGACCCTTTCCACAAAAAAACTGATGAGATAGGGTTAACTTATCTCAGCCCTCAGACCATTTTCACAAAACCTTCGAGGAGATAGGACTGACCTATCTCAACCCTCAGACCTTTTCCACAAAACTCCTAGTAGATAGAGTCGACCTATCGTAACCCTCGAACATTTTTTCACAAAAAGTCCAAATGGATTTCCTCGAACAATCTCAACCCTCAGACTTATTTCCCTAAAAGTCCGAGAAGATAGGGCTGACCTATCTCAGCCCTCGGACCCTTTTCAAAAAAAATCCGAGGAGATAAGGTCGATCTATATCAGTCTTCGGACCCTTCCCACAAAACCTCTAGGAGATAGGGCCGACCTATCTCAACCCTCGGACCTTTTCTACAAAAACTCTAAGGCGACCTATCGCAACCCTCAAACCTTTATTCACAAAAAGTATGAGGAGAATGCCTCGAGCAATCTCAGCCCTCGTACCTATTTCACTAGAAGTCCGAGGAGATAAGACCGACCTATCTTAACCCTCAGACCATTTTCATAAAAACTCTGAGGAGATAGGGTTAACCTATCGCAACTTTTGGACCTTTTTCACAAAAACTCCGAAGAGATAGGGCCGATATATTTCAGCCCTCGAACTTTTTTTACAAAAACTCTGAAAAGATAAGGTCAACCTATCATAGCCCTCAGGCCCTTTCTATAAAATGTCCAAGGAGATAACACCGACTTATCTCAGCTCTTGGTCCCTTTTTACAAAAACTCTGAAGAGATAGGGCTGACCTATCTCAATCGTCAGACCCTTTTCATAAAAACTCCGAAGAGATAAGGCTGACCTATCTCAATCGTTGACCCTTTTCATAAAAACTCCGAGGAGATAAGGCTGACCTATCTTACCCTATCGTACCTAATTCCAGAACTCCGAGGAATTTCGATCCATAAGTATCCTCCTCGGACCTATTCATCCAAAGTTGAGTCCTTTAGACTTATCTTTTAAAACTCTGAGGAGTTAACAACATAACTCAAAGTCTATAGCACTCGAACTCATTATCTTACCTCACTTCGAGGAGTCTACCTTAAAATTCACGCTTCACGGACCCCTTACATTCCCTTTCGATGAGGTAGTGTCAAGCTATTAATCCTTCTCGAATATGAGACACTTAAGGGGTAGCCCCGAGCTATCCCTTAGCATTGTTCGAATAAGTTCGAGTTCCTATACCTCACCTTCTCAATACCCGGATAACCAAATAATGTTAGGCCTTATTTTAACTGCATGACTCACTCCAAATAATCTACTTCCTCAATCGTATAATTGCACTTAAGGAAGTGAGGGGCATCTGATGTAGGGAACATTCACCATCCAATGAAACGTGGTGCCTACCAAGGTAAAAACGATAAATTCATGGAAAAAGTTTCCCATCCAACAGTGTGATGACACGTGGCACATGCCAAAGGCAAAGTAGGAATCCCATGAATTAAACAGGTCAACCAATCAGAAAAGCTACACTTGGACAATGGTATAATGGTAAATTCACATCAAAGTCCAAATATTGCTACAATAATCCAGTTTATGAATAAACTATTATTTAAATAATCTGAATTATGGATAAAATATTTCAGTTTATGGATAATCCCAGTCTTATCAAACTATGAGAATTTCATTCTTATCATGATACTTAGTGATCAATCACTTTCCTTATTAGACTCTACTCCGAAACACTATATAAAAGGGCTCTCACTATCGAAAGGTACATTCAATTCAATCATTACTCACAACTCTTTATTTTTCACAGCTCTCCATATTCTCAAAATCCTTATACTAACTTAGGCATCGGAGAGTCTCCCCGGAAACACAACCCCTCCAATTCTTTGGTGACTTTTAGGATTTTTCATCGTTTTATGTGCGCAGGTACCACATTCCAGCATTTCGAATACTTGATAGATTTTCGACATTAACATGATTCTTGATGCAAGCAAAAAGTACAACGAAAATAATTAAGCAAAGGAGGTTAGAAGACGAACAAGCTTCATCAAGTCCTCTCATTAGAAGAAAAGTTTAAAGCAACATCTGAAGCTTCACAAGAAGAAAAAGGACAAGAAGGATCACTGACTATCTCTAAAATAAGCCATTGAATATATGTCATAAGGTTCAAGAGAAGGAATAAATGGTCTTCCTAAGAAAATCAGCCAAGAAGAAGATCTTAAAGTTGAAGAATCCAAAGATCAAAGAAGCTTTAATCACTAAATCATTGAGTCTAGAAGAGATTATATGATTTTTTGTAATTTAGGAACAGAAGTCTAAACTATGTTCTCGTTCAAGTTGTTCATATATCCTACATAAAACACTTCTCTACAAAAAAGATAAAGCAAACAGTTTTTACGTGATTCACCGATTAAGTTGAAGTTTTAAAACAATAGCTATCTAGTCATTGCATGACAAAGCTACATTGACATTGCCTTAATCTTGAAAAAGTGCATCACTCGAATTAAGTCGACGTCTATACTCAGGTACGTTGACATCTGGCTTCCAACGACTATATTATAAAAGCTTGATATTTACGCATGACAAGACCGAAAGTTCTTCAAAGACTCATTCTCACAACAAAAGATCTTATTTTTAAAAGGGCATATATATCCTTCAAGTAATTTATGCAAACTCATTCATTGAGCAATCATCTTAATTCAACTTCTTTATCTTGTCAAATGCAAATTCATTTATTATTTTTTAAGTTGCTCATTCATCGATTCATCAGTGATTATTTTTTAAAGTATCCTAGTTGAAAGCAATCATGCCCCTTGTATCAAACATGTGACATCTACTATTGAGCGTGCCCCTAGTCATGAATATGTCAATGCCTAAATGTAATATCGTACTTTGTGAAAATGGGTATGTATGCCCCTAGAAACAAATGCGATTAAAGTGAAATGCAACATATGATAACATGCCATATGAAATTTTGAGATGTTTGTTCATACATTCCATATTCAATAGTTTGTCAAAGTTGAGAGTTTAATCAAGAGTTGGCGCTTTCTTGCCTCAAAATTCGACCTTGTTTTTTTTTTATAAAAAAAATCAACCTTTCTTTTAAAACCATTTAGAGAAGAAACACGTTTGTGGTTTGCTAAAAGTAAATTACAGAATAACTTTGGACATAGACTTTTGACATGACTAGATCAAAAGATTTAAAGAGATCACATATTTTTTGACAAGATGATATGAGTAAAGAAAGGTAAGAAACTCAATTGCCCCTTGCATACTTACATTAGTAGAAGAAAAAAAAAAACAAACTCACATGTCATATGATACTCAAATTTTGTAAGAAAATTAGTGGTCTTTATCCTTCTAAGAAAGAAATTGAAAACTAATGGATTTTGATCTCTCGGTTTTGAAAAACTTTTCTCTCTTCACTCAAAATGCTTTTTTTTTATTTATATTTTTTATTGAATATCTTCAATTTCTTATCCAAAACTCTTCAATCCTATTCGCTCATTAACTACATTTGCGTCATGTCTCAATTACTCGTTAACAACCAGGTAGAATCTTTGAAAAATAGAATAGGGGAAAGATGGGCATCAAGAAGTTCTTCATTATAATCCAGTAGGGATTCAAGAAAGTCTCTTATATTCTTACGTTTGTAGAATAAACAAGACTTCCACAATAATTGGCACACAAGGAAACTCATAGAGTGATGATGGTTGCATTATTTTTAAAGAACTATAAAGTTTCAGATTTAATTCTTATCTATGAATTATTTATTTGATTTATATATTGATTATATTAAACTTACAAATTTTGTAAAATCATCCTAATAAAAGAAAAGAGGTTAGATTAGAACTTTAAAAAACCGAATAGATGAGGTAGTTAGCAATTTAGCATAGACCGAAAGGAAGAATTTTTGTGAGAAAGTAGTTTGGGAAGTAACTTTGCTACTGACTAATTCCCAAACAACGCCTATAAATAATGTGAAGCAGTAATAGAGGACATGAAGTCTCCCTGCCAGAGAGCCAGCAGATCTACAAGGCTGGTACGACTCTTTTCCTCTAAAACAAAACAAATTCCAACACAGCATCACTTTCCCTTCCTTTCCATTCTCAGTCCAAATCGTCAATTCTTTCTCTTTCTCAAGACCTCCCTTCACCCTTTCTCTTAAACCCTCTTAAGCCTCCCTCTATGTTTGGCATTTGCCTAGATCTCTCTCTCAATATACCCACATAATATCATAGTCCTATATATGTACACACGATTGGGTGTCGATTCATTTGACGATATAACGAAAGATGGGCAAAGTGTCAACAATCACATACCTTATAGTAGCACTCCTCATTCTGTTTCTCGTCTCCCACTCCCCAAAGAAACCCACAAACCACCGCCACCGCCGCCTGAAATTGCGGGCTTCTTTCAACTTAAACCCCAACCACCACGAGCGTGTCCCCTTTGACCCTTTGGTGGCGGACATTGAGCGCCACCGCGAAGACAAGCAATGGGAGAAGCAGTACTTGGAGCACTCCCACCCCGAGTTCGCCGCCCACGATTCCGCCCCTGGCCATGAGTCGCAGCCTGAGTGGGAGGACTTCATGGATGCCGAGGATTACTTGAACGATGAGGAGAAGTTCAATGTCACTAATAGGTTTCTACTATTATATATACTTTTTGGTGAATTCTGTAGTTAATATTCATGTTTCTATGTGATGAAGTGATGAGGAGTTATGGTAGTTGGGTTTAGAATATGACTGATCATTTTATAAAATATTATATGCTTTTATGAATTAAATATATGTATCGTAAGTCGTTATATTGTTTAGATACAGAATGATTGAGAATGGTTTTGATTTGAAAATCAGACCAATGTACTCATTCGTGTAATCTTAAAATATTCTAATTCTATATATAAACTCGTGTATGCATATGATATTACTGTGATCACTAAAGGTAATGTGTTTATATGATTGTGCTAAACTGTCTAGATAAACATTGATTGGAGAGAGCTTTGATACGATTTGTAGGCTGGTGGTGTTGTTTCCGAAGATTGACGTGGATCCATCTGATGGGTTTGTGACCGAGAACGAATTGACTGAGTGGAATTTTCAGCAGGCTGGGAGGGAGGTCATGCATAGGACTCAGAGGGAAATGGATATTCATGATAAAAACAAAGATGGGTTTGTTTCATTTGCAGAGTATGAGCCACCCAGTTGGGTTCATAAAACAGGTTGTTTTTGGTTTCTTTTGAAGTTGTGATCTCAGTGTTTGTTTTTGGCTCTGTTGTTTGTGTTGCTAAACTCTGATTTCAATTTGGAAAATCTATTACTGTTGTAAGCTCTGCCTGTTTTTTTTTTTTTTTTTGTGTTAGCTTGTTTTTGCTGCACCCCCTTCTTTTGGGCATTTTTAATAAATTTATAAAACACCACTATTTTTGGGTATGGTGATAATTTATTATTTTTTTTTGTTCTTGTGTAGATAGTCTGTGCTGCATTCTAGTGCCTCGTAGTGAAGCAATTTATCTACATCTCGTATTTATGAAATTGGAGGGAATATAGTTGTTAAAGACATGCCTAGGTTCAAGGCTCAGCCAGGCCCAAGGGCTTGCGCCTGTGCTCACCTCAGGAAAGGCGACCTGCATCAGGCACGGGCCTAGGTGCTTATGCGAGAGGCCCACAAAAGGCGTGCCTGATGCATATTTAGTATTTTTTTGTTCATCGTTTAATCTCAATCATTGGATCAATTATATGGATAATAGAAAGGATATGAGCAACACATAGAAACAAACGTCAAGAGCTTAAAATCTTTTCAAACACATCTTAACCCTAGCCAGTTGCACTTGTTATTGTTACTAACACAACTTTACTCTTCTCACCCCTTCCTTTATTACCATCACAATAGATACAATGATATATCAATGACTTGTGATTTTGTGGTACTTGAGCAAACTCTTATAAAAACATGTTTCTTGTTGAAAATTTGAATTGTGCTTTGTAATTGATATTCGATTTGTATTGATAATCTAGTATTGAACCTTTTAGTTTGTTTGTATTCAAATGTTAGCGATAGTTTTTTACAAATTGAAAGTCTATAGTATTACATTTTATATATACTTTATATATTACCCTTTGCGCCTTGCACCTTCAACAACTATGGGAGGAGTTTTCTTTAGTCAAGGTTCAGTTGATTGTGTCCTGTTTGTTGTGTTTCTTCTGACTTTCGGTTTATTGCACTGAATAAAAATTTTGTCAAATTTGTTGTTTGTTTTCCTAATGATCCTTTTCCTTAATTAGACAAGATTGTAAATCCCTCTTTAATTGACACTAACCTTTGATATGTTACTTATGCCAAAAAAAATCATGTTTCTTTTTTCCTTGCTTCCTTATTTTGGCATTACTCCATAATAACATAAATATTGGCAATCTGTTCAATGCTGCGTGAAGGACAACTTGGTAATTACTGTATTGTATTAGCTGTCTTTAATGTTTATTGAGGCAACTATGACCTAGATGAGAACGAACTTCTCATTTTTTTTTTTAAGTTGAAGGAAGGGGAACTTTCCAAAATGATTTTTAGGTTTTGACACATGGAATGGAAGAATAAATATGTAGAGCCCAAATTGTTATTATTATTGATGAGTTACTCTAATCTATAAAAGCCGCAATTTACCAAGTTTTGGCCTGTTCCTAGATTCTGTTGCCATTAACTAGTAGAAAAACGAATTTGTTCTATGCATCATTGGTTCATAGATGTATCTGTCATATTTTTTGTTGATCATTTAAGCAATGCAATGTGTTGCCTTCACTTTCACCTTGCTTTAAGGCTTTCCCTAGAATCTACTGTCATATGCATGACACCTCCATCTCTTCTACTCTATCTGTGGACCATATTGTGTTGAATCGTAGATGATCATAAATCTCACATTTATGTGAATTTGACTGGCTGACTGATTTCTATTTAATGTATCAGATAATAATTCTTTTGGTTATGATATGGGTTGGTGGAAAGAGGAGCATTTTAATGCATCAGATGCAGATGGGGATGGTCTATTGAATATAACTGAGTTCAATGAGTAAGCATCTACTTGTTAACCATGATTCATTGTCTAATAGAGGAGAAATCCAACATCCTCTGAATCGGCTATTTTTAGTTGATGCTATTGCTTTCCCTTAACTTCCTCTTGATGATTTTATAGCTTTCTGCACCCAGCTGACACCAAAAACCCTAAGCTACAAAGGTGGTTGTGCAAGGAGGAAGTTAGGTATTCTGAATTTTATTTTCTTCTCTCTCTCACGCACACAGATACAAACAACACACACATGCATGGCCTACTTGCTGCCGCCCTGTGGGTTTACATCTGACACCTAACATCCATACATCCACATAGCCAAACCCAGATTCTGGCTTATTTTAATGCCTTGATTTCTCAAGTCCTTGTTATGCACAAGTACCAGAAAATGCTAGCTGGTTCATATATGTTGCAAAGTTCATCACGGATAAATAGAACAATATTTATCTAGCCCTTTTAGGCCTTGTTTGGTTAGACTTGTGCAAATAGACTCGAGACTTCTTCGAAGATCGACTTAATAACATTTTGACTTTTTGCTGAAAAGTTATTTTTTTAAAAGTCTGTTTGGGAAGCACTTTAAGAAAAAGTCAAAAGGGACTTGTCGGGTTACTTTGCACAAGAATGAACACTGTTCATTCACCTGGCTTTTGAAGCAAAAGCCAAATTTTTTTAGCTTGTCTACTTTTGGACTTAATTATGTCTATTTTGAATTTAAAGTCAAAAGCACAAGTCAGTTTTGAACTTGTTTCACCAAATGGGGTTTTTAGTCAAAAGTTTCTTTTTCTGCGTTGAAATCAACAAAAGGTTAGTTTAAAGTCTAACCAAACGATCTCTTAAACTACTCACTATAAGTGGGAAGTTGAGAGACTTGTATGCAGAGGATGATCAGTGGTTGGCAAAGATAGGGATGATTAGTGGTTGGCAAAGATAATGGGGATCTTGAGAAAGATTTTGTTCCACTAAGAGTTATTTTTTTATATTTTTTTTGAAGACTGGTAATTGGGGACATAGGCCAGAGAAGGAGTTAAAAGGTATAAATGAAATCTATGTTGTTTAAACTCTTCATTTTACTGTACCTACGTCGGACACGTATCCGATATGTGTCTGAAAACATGCTTATGATTCTTGGACTCACCAAATCAATGGAAAATTTACACAAAATAGACAAGTATCCGTGTCGGATACGTACCCATATCCAACACCTGTACCTAAGTCCGAGAAACATTGAATGGAATAATGCTTTCACTAGCAGGAAGTTTTGATGATTTAGTGAACTGGTATTCTTGGGATCCCACTAGTAATGGAGTAGCAAATGTCATCAATATCATAACTGAAGTTAATGATCCCCTGACATTGATGTAGATAGGAGATAAAGCTTCTGTTTGCTGTCAGGACTGGGAAAAAGTTTCTTCCTGAGATCATACACATTCTGGGTATTTTGGTGTTATGCTGTTGAATTCTGAGATCTTATTTGGTAATTGGAAAAAAGGGATCTTAACTTGAAAGATCAAGGCATGCCTCACTGTTAGGCACTTCTCTTCCTCTTGTTCTTCATAAATTTGAATGAGATACAGAAGTGGAGATATTTAGATTTCACTGCCACATCATTTAATAGGCCTAATATTAATGATCTATATTAAAAAAATGGAGATAATCTTCGGCAAAGGGCGAGGAGTCTTTTTTAAAAAAAAAAAATTAAATCAATGTTCTTTGCTCTAAGTGAAAATGAAGATATAAGATTTGGGATTGACTATTGGAACTAGATCAGGACTTCTGGTCCACATGGAGAAAAATAAAACTGTAACCTACTGTCTAGCTTCAGGGTTTTCTTGCCCTCTCTTGGTAAATACAAGGTGAGACATCAGGCCAAGATGTATCATGTAAATTGAAGGTAACCAATTTATAAAATTATGTGAAGATGAAACCGAAAGTGTTTACACACTCTCCATGTAATTAGTAATTAGTAATTAGTGAAAAAACTGTGTTCTTTTCATTTGGTCCCGTGAGATGGAGGGACATTGTTTACCTCCTTATTAGTTGTGCCATGTTTTTCCTCCTTATCTTGGGTTTTGTCTTGGGTTTTCCTCCATCTTGGTCAGGTAAAAATAAGATATATTTTGACAGTTTTGAGTACAATGGAAGTGATTTACATCCAGGTCTCATTTCGAAAAATTTGTTGCCCCTCTCTCAAATCAGCATGGTTAGATAATGGTCTAAATCATTTATAAATTTTTAAGGTGGACCCTCTAGGTACCTAGGTTATGTAGAACGATAACTGAAGAAGCAGAAATAGATTAAATGGGGAAGTAGAAGAAGAGGAATAAAGAGAGAAATTGGGAAGATAGGAGAAGATTACAGCAGAATAAATTGAAGATAGGAAAAGAACATAAAAATAGGTTTAGATGAATAGAGGAAATATGAGGCGGAGATAGAAGTATTAGGGGAGGAGAAAAAGAAGAACAAGAGAGAGGTTAGAAAAAGAGGTGAGATACCAAACTCAATTGTTTAATCTCAAATTCAAGCCTTGAACCCATTTAAGCAACTTGCTTTAAGTTGGATTTAAATAAGAAACCAAACATGGCCATTTCTACTAAACTTAATTCAAATAGGAAACTAAATCAACTCCTAATAGATCTTTAATTTCTTAAACCTAAATTTCTTAAAATACTATTACTTGATTTCCAAAAATATTAAATTACAACGTAATCCCACAAATGATTCAAAATTTCTATAGTAATAAATCTGTTTTCCTTTGCTGCATCATAAGGTGATAACGGTATTCATTACATTTTGGGTTTATAATTTTTTTTTATTAGTCACAAGGACATATCTCACTGCAAGTCTGTTTAGTGATACAACTGACTGCAATGGAAACTGCACTATTTTTTTGTTCTTTTTTACATTTGAAATTCCTATCTTCTAGGTTTCTGATTTCACCTATTAGGTTTAGTTAATTTCTAAGTTTTCAACATTTCAGCTTGTGATTTTAATTTTTAATTATCCTTGATCTTATTGTTACATATTACACCCCCTCCCTTTCTGTTTGCCTTCTTTTCTCAGGGAAAGAGATACAGACAGAGATGGAAAGGTTAATTTCAAAGAATTTTTCCATGGGCTCTTTGATTTGGTTAGGAACTATGATGAAGAAGGTCATAATTCTTCTCATCTTCCTGATGACTCAATGGAGGCGCCAGCCAGACAGTTGTTTGCTCAGCTTGATAATGATGGTGACGGGTATCATTAAGTGCTTATAATTCTATTTTACGTGGTGTTTGATTGAAAAGTTACTTGTTGCATTGTTAATATCTTCACTTGGCCTTTCCCTTCACAGATACCTGTCAGATGTGGAACTGCTACCTGTAATTGGAAAACTTCATCCATCAGAGCGTTACTATGCAAAACAACAGGCAGATTACATCATATCACAGGTTAATATCTGACTATAAAAGACTTATGCTTGAAACATCAGATAGATAACAGTATAGTGATACTTAAAGCACTGAAAGTAAGAGCTTTTCAAACAATTATATTAAATCATGCCTGAACTAATTGAGTAGTGGCCATGGTATAATGTTGTGGTCAGTATTGTTACTAATGGCCATGAGTCAGAATGCTCATGATTGGGAATTGACAAGCTTGGATGATTTTCTTGATAATAAGATGAAAGTAAACTTGTTAGATGATGATAAGGTTAAATGGAGGTTGAATTCGAGTGGAAAATTTGAGGTTAAGTCTTTTTATAAGACTTGTCTCTCGAATGGAAGCACAGAGGGCAAGGATATATTCCCTTGGAGAGTGATTTGGAAAAACTCAGCTCCTCCAAAGGTTTCTTTCTTTGCTTGGCAGGCTAGTTGGGGTGGCATCCTCACGATTGACAATCTTCAAAAAAGAGGGAAGGTGTTGGTCGATAGATGTTATCTTTATAAAGAGGAAGCCAAATCTATCTGCCACCTTCTCTTGGGATGCTCATTCACTAGGCATCTTTGGGGGATGGCTTTTAGTTTAGTGGGAATTCAATGGGTGGCTGCCGGCTAAGTCCAAGATGAAGTGTGGGCATGGTATGAACTGAGAGGATCAAAGCAAAAGAAGAAGTCATATTACTTGATTCCTCTTTCCATTTTTTGGGTTATATCGCGTGAATGGAATAGGAGGGCTTTCGATGGAAATGAAAATCCCTTTGCCACCGTCAAGGATGGGTGGTTACATACTTTTGGGTTTTGGGTTAAGGGGAATTTTTTTGGAAAGGATGAAAAGATATCTTAGACTTTATTGAGATACTATCTTGTGGATAGTTTTTGTACTTGGGTGCCTTTTATTAATATACTTATAAAAGAAATCTTGATTTCCTAAATGACCTGGGAATATTGTTTTGCCCCCAGTGCAATGTAGCTGTCACGTTTGAAGTTGTTCATATAGTTCTGTTTTGCTGACCGATGCCCTTGTTTAGTGTAACTAAGCTTCCATGGTCTTCACCTCCACAATCTCTCCCCCACCCCAAAACCGGAATAGCTACAGACCATTAATGTATGTTTGTCATATGTTGGACCGTATGGACCCAGTTGCAAGTTGCATCCTTGTTGAAATGACATGGTTTTACATTAGGTGATGATCTTGATGTTTGAAGTTGCCTTAAAGTGAACACATGGTTTGTGTCATTATTAATGGTCAGTATGACCTTTCTGATGATGTGAAGGCTTATATGGTAGATTGGTTCAAGTGTTGTACTGAAAATCAAATACCATGCATGTTAGACTTGCTAGTGAGTTGAAAGCAGCATGATTGAATATTATGTATAATTTTCTGCAGGCAGATACGGACAAAGATGGGCGTCTGAACTTGATAGAGATGATTGAGAACCCATATGTATTTTACAGTGCTATCTTCAATGATGATGATGATGATGATGAGGACTATGAATACCATGATGAATTTCGTTAATATCACACTAGGTAAGTGGAACCATTCCGATTGTTAGACACTTTACTCTTCTAATATTATCTGCCTTTCAAATGATGGATTTCTTCCTCATTATAATTGCAGGATACTGAGAAACAGTGGTATAATTCAAATTCATTTTGGCAAGAATTTAATCCTTTATAAAGATAGTAATTATGACAACCTTCATGAAAGATGGTGATCATCAAAATTGCCATCGATGGTGAGTTGTGCTGTCATTTAATTTTATATGCTATCCTCTTTCAGATCAACATTATTATTCATGTGATCACCTGGTTGATACTTTTGTTGATATTCACTGCAGATTATAGACCCTCAACGGTTTGGTTGGATGTTGGTTCAAAGGAAATCTTTCTATCAAACAATTTCTTGAGTATTTTCATTTTAAATTATTTAGATGCCTATGTTTTTATCATCTAGCTGATTATGTGTACTATATGAAACATTGATAGTCATTTATTGTTAAAAGTCGGGAAGTTTTAATTTGTAGAATTCTAGTTTTTAAGTGGTTTTCATACCATTAACAAATGAGGTTAAGAAGACGACCTGGAATCTTGCAACAAGAGTGAAGCATGGAAATAACCCACTAGCAAATGAGGTACTATATTACCGGAATTCTATCTCCCCACACCCTACTTTAAGCCATAATCATAATTGTACGTATTAGAGGCATGAGATACCACATTATTATCAGTGAGGTTGAAATTTCTCTGGGCATATTCATAACCTTTTCTTTTTTTCCCTTAGGGGTGGTTACAATTTAGTCCAGAAGTTTGAACTGAATTTCTAAACTTACATATTATTTGCAGTGCGATCTTTTTTTTATTATTATTATTTCCTTCATTATAACTTTTTATCATATTTTTATTCTTGCTGATAAAAATCAATTGTTCTTTATATTAGAATGGTGAGAATTTTGTCTGTTTTAACCGATGAAATTGTAAGAACAGATTGCATTGTGGGTAATATGAGTTTAGGGTTTTAATTGATTTTTTTTGTTTAGGGATTAAATTGTAATTAATCTTTAGGTTTGAGGGTCAATTTGAAAACAAAAGCTCAAATGTATTTAGTGCTTTGAGGTCTTGATTTCGATTACTAAGGCTAATAATTCTTTTATGAATAAAGAGGATTGTTGTATGAATAGGTGAAGATTAAAGATAAATTAGATCATAGTTGTAAATAAAAAAAAATTAAATTTATGTTAGCTTATTATTTGTTAGTTTATTTTAGTAGAAACATACTCATGCACGCATTTCGAGAGTTTTAAAATAAATCAAATTTTCATTTCTGTCATTAAACATGAAGCTTTAGTTATAATTCTTTTGGAGCATTACATAAAGGGTTTTTGATATAAATAACGGTAATATTTAATAGTTATTCTTTTAAAAGAACTACCAATTAGTATAAAGAGTCTCAACCCAACTCTGATATCTCTTTTATGACATAGCACATGGATCTTTTCCTCTCTGTTGTCGCTCTATCAATTTTGTTCATGTCAATAATTTCAAGCACAAATGGATCATCTGGGTCTGGGTCCGTCAACAACGAGCATATATTTATCAAATTTGCATTTCACATATAAATATTACCAAGTGTGGTGGATTATCAGCAACCAAAAAAAAAAAAAATTCTCATCTTTCATTTTCCTTTTTGCAAACATTATTCCTATTGTTATTATATTTGGGTCATTTCTTCATGAGTTGAAAATTTTGTTTATGAGTACACACAAACCAAATTATCGTTGTATTTTTGGAGAGCGACCGTCAGAATCATTTGCACTATAATGAGGCGAAATCGCTTCTCAATGGCAACGAAATTATTTCTGTGCCTCATTATTTTTTTTTCTCAACTTTAATATTTTTTACAATTCATAATTTTCTTTGCTTTGTGATAGTGTCACAGAACCTTCGATGAGTTGATCTTGCTCCACCTCTTATAGGCTCCTAGAAGTAAATCAACATCTGCATAAATGATTTACTAGATAAAACTGAAAATAAAATCCATATCCAACACAAAATATATTTGTTTCAATAACTTTGCAATTTTGAGCAAGGAGTTAGTTACACCACAAGAAAATTGATTTTTAGAAACAGCCAAAGGTTAAAAAGTCGTTAAAACTTTGTCGTTGCGATAACATTTGTTACGTAAAGTATTTCGCACCTTAGCTAGTTATTTGCAAGGATAAATTTGTCATTGCCAATAGTTAATAATAAAAAAGAATTAGTACATATTACAAATTGTCGTTGCCATAGCTAATTATTTGCAACGATAATTAGCCGTTGCAAAATATTTGTGTTGCCAATAGTTAATAATAAAAAAGAGTCGGTACAATTTGGCAACGACTCTTTGTCGTTGCTAATTAGCTTTAAGAATAGGCAACGACCTTACGTCGTTGCGGACTAATTTAGGCAACAACTATTCGTCGTTGCGAATTAACTTTAGGCAACGACAACACGTCATTGCGGACCAACTTTAGGCAACGACAGTGCGTCGTTATGATACAGTTTTAGGCAATATTAGTGAATCCTTTTGATATAGGTTTAGAACGTTGTTGCTAAACGGGTTTGATTTATTAAATCAGAACAATTTGTATTATTTATACATAATTAATCATCAATATTTTGAACCTATTACAACATATATACAAATCAACATACTTTCATACTAAAAAATTCTTTTAAAGCATAGATACAAAACTTTTAGCAAGTTTTTACAAATGTCAAGAGACTTAATTAACTAATTTAATTATTTAGCTTCACCATTGCTAGATTAAAAGCTTTTTACAACTTTACACCTTTTCAACTTACTACATATAAAAATCACTAGACAAAACATTGAACTATATAGTCAAATAAAATATGGAGTAGTCATGCCTCTATAACTAATAACTGTCAACATCACACCTACACCATAATGAAAAAACGAAGTGCTAAAATCAATAATTCATGCCAACAAGATAAGAGAAATCACCAAATCAAATAGAACTATAGTCGATTATTTGACAGTTTAGATTCTTAAAAGACATTTAATTGTGAGTAAATTTCTGTAGGTATTATAAATAATATATATGGGAAGAGTATCCAACTAAACTATCAAAATAAATTATCAATCACAATCAGACTGGACCCTCGATGGTCATGATCTTCTCCAATGTTCTAAAATCAAATATTTTGAAGAGAAAATAAATTACTTAACATCTTCATTAAATGATAAACACATTGTCTTACAAATTTAGCTATTAAAAACACATACAAGAGCATCACAAGATGCTAGTAGGGAATGGACTCAAGCATGACATTGAAACTCTAATAACTCAGGTTTTTGTTATGGAATAAAATGTTTTATGAATTAAATTCAGTAAAGTGCCTGAAGTTGAAGAAAATATTACTAATCGATTGGCATTCATAATGATGCTCAGCAGCTAAGTTAGAAAGAAGCTAAAGAAGATTCTACAATAACTCCAGGTTCGATCCATAAAAGAGTCATAATGGAGAGTATGACGAAATGAAGTCGGTGTTGTTCACCTTGTAGTGTAAAGAAATAGAATTAATAAGATTTAGAGGCAAGTAATTAGAGGCATATATTGAATTGTGAAAGCAACATCATAAATCCAAAATATAAAGAAAGCAACATGAATCGAATATATTAAATACAAATTACTCACTTGAGATTGAGATGGGCCCATAAGAGATTTTATATCCCTACAAAAGATTGCAGATCCCTTAACTAAGCCTATTACCAGAAAGGTACATTTGGCTTGCGTCAGGACTTCGTAAATGGTCATTGTTTTCTATTTTAGTTCATCAGTGGTATTGGATATTTTTTGAATTTGGATATTATTTGCTATTTATGCATATGATGTTTATTCATTATTATGTTACGGTTCTTATATAATGTTAGCATGTTAATTAGCACATTGAAAGTTTGTTAATAGGCTGAGACTTGCTCACTCACACGAATAATTATCTCTGACACCTAAGTTGCGAGCAAAGATGAGACTTGTTGCATCATAGCGCTTAGAAAGTGAGCTAAATGCATTGGAAGCTATGAAAGTAAACAGATTTTTATAGATCACTTTTGCCTTAGACCAAGATGAGGTCTATTGTTGTAAACGATAAAAAAAAAAATTTATAGACCAAAGATGGATATACCCCACTATCCATTATGCGTGTTAGTAAGCCAGATACAAGAACCTAATTTGAGCCTTGAAATGACGAGCAAATAGAGGACTCGAGTTAGACACTTTAGAAAATGACTAGATTAATATCTGTACGGTGTTAATATAGAGTTTTTGATATACACTCTTTGAAAAGAGAACCACCACCGTAGCATGTACTTCATACTACATGTGTTGACGAATGATCTAGAAGATGGATTAATAGATCCCTGCTTCATCATTGTGTGAGTCCTAAAAGGTCAAAACGACTTTTTTTTTTTTTTCAGTTGTGCCCTTTGTATTCTTTGACTATGTCATAGTGTAAAGAATTTATTCTAGCTACTTTGGCATGTTGTCAAGGCCATAAATAATTTAGTTAGATGCTACATGACTAGGAAATCAGTTAATTCTTAGCCAAGTGGCATGAGTGCGAAAGGAAGACCATTTGATAACACATTAATGCTCTATATTCTTGGTCGACCTAGTATGTAGCTTTTGGAAGAGATTTGACATAACGTGAATATATATAAAAAGACCGAGAGTTAAGTATAATTTTTTGAGGGATTAGAGATACTTAATATGATGTGATCAACTGGGTCTAAGGCATATGAGATACTTTCTTCTTTTATTCGGGTTGATGTCTCTCTGTTGGCTTTGATAGAGTTTCTAGTATATAGCTCTCAAATACATGTGTGCTCAAGGGTCTCATGGTTCATTAGCCCGTATGAATAGACTCAGCAAATTGACGTTGTTCTCATCATATGTGAGTGAGATATGTTAAAAATTCAGGCTGGATTCGAACCAGGCACCCAAAATGGGCTTGACCCGATAAGCTGACCTGGTTGGGAACTGGAATTAATGGGATGAATTTATCACTATTAACTGATTTAATTTGAATTGATAAAGGACAATGGGTGGTTACTGATGAGAAGTGGGACTCTCCTAAGTGGATAAGTAATATTAGTTTTTGAACGTATGTTCCCAGTGAAAAATACAGTGAGTTATCATCTGTGGGTGATACAATTGTTGAACGTACATTTCGAGTGAAAAATACGAAGACTTTGGAGATAACTTCTCCTAACACTGAAAAGGGCTTCCACCATTGCTTCGAGTAGAGAAGGCTCTTGAACTATGAAGAGTGTGGCTTTGTTTTGTACGATAGATATATTTCATCGTGAGCTATTTCTTTTGTTCATCATCCTTTATGAAGAACATGAACGTGTGGTACACTCTGCTAAATCCTAAAAGAAATTATTTTGGTTCTCCAAAAGGTAAGTGACCGATCCTTGTTCATTTGTTTACATATCATATACCAAAAGTTCAAAAATAAATAAACTCATTAAAGCATACTTATCATAACAAGTTATAGGTTTGTCAAAAATAACTATCTATCCTCTTCGTCTATATGCGTCTATGTTTGGTAGAGTAAAATTTTGGATTTTTTTTTTTGTATATATGTCAAATTAGAAACAAAAATAATATTATGCCAAAATTTTAACTTTTCATATTTATATATTTTCAATGAGTACTATAATCAAATTTTTTCTCCTAAATAAAATAAAGTAGACCATTTAGCTGAAATTTTGAGATGTAATTTCTTTCAACAATTAATTCATGTTGCAATCCATTTTGATATATTTAATCAAACATTTTATAAGAAAAAAAAACTAATGTTAATTTCAACTCAATCAAAACCTAATATAAAACCAACAATACTCTCATTAAAGAAAGTTTTATAGGCATGATTTTTATATGTTTTGTCTTCTTTGGGGAGTAAAAAAAGTTGATCAGTATGATTTACTGTTATAAAAACTTTTAATTGATCAATAAATAAATATAAATTTATTATACACTTGTTCACTAAATTTAGTTGGTTCAATTCAACTGAGCCCGTTTGGTTATAAACAGAAACTAGACCAAATCAATTTCTTTAATATCATTTTTTATAATGTTGTAACAACCCATCCTAGGTGAGCCCTAACCAAGACAGTATTGTCACCTTTAAACTCTGAGCCTTGACCTGAATGTCATGCATACATATTTTCATACAACACAATTCATAATTTATCAAATCAAATAATTTATCTCATGTACAATCACATATATATAATTTCATTAATACAACACTTCTATAAACCCATATATATATAAGAAGATTTAGACTCAATAACTCTGAGGATGTCGCTTCTAACCATGGAACCAATCTCAACCTATCAGCTCTCAACTTAGGTTTGTTCCCATTTTTAGCAGGGAATACAACTTAAAGGAGGAAGTGAGCTTTAAAAAGCTTAGTGAGTAACATATTACTCAAAGTACTCGATTTTTAATTTCTTTATCAACTTATATTATACAATAAATTTATTAGCATGTGGTTCTAAGTCATTTTCATTTCTTTTTGAATTAAAGACCTTATATTTCCTTTGTATTTTCAATTCAAGGAAGAGTGCCTGTCACACAATGGCACTACACACCACTCTATAATCACAAATGATAATCACGCACATTCATCACACAATCCAATCTCACAAATTTCATATCACAACCATTCAACCAAGGGGCACACTACCATCACATCACACAAATTCAACATCATATGCCTTTCATTAGGCCAATCACACCATATGCAATTCATTGGGCCAATCACATCAATCATCATCAAATTCCAATATTCGACATCATATGAAATGCAATGCAATGCATGAACACATTTCAATTCATTTTTACATTCAAACTCTCGAACCCAAGGTCCTACAATGCATTCATTTCATATCATCTTTTCATTTCATTGCTCATCACTAGGCTAATCACATCGAATTGCCCTTCACTGGGCTAATTATATCACATTGGCCCTCACTGGGCTATTCATATCATAACGAGGACGTCTTTCCACGTGCCGGTATGTCTCTCAACATCATCATTCTACATAGAACCTTAGATCCTCTTCATCCTTTCCGGGCGGGTCCTACTCATCTCATCTCAACATCTCTCGAATCCGAAGATCCTACTCATCTCATCTCAATCTCTTTATCTTCCTTGGATCCCCTTCACCCACTCCCGGGTGGGATCCTACCATTTTCTCAATGCATACCATTCATTTCCATACAACAATCATAAAATCACATTTATGCATATGCATTCTCATCACAACAATTCTCAAGCACAATCAATCACATCATTACGTTATTCAAGCATATAAAATTTCAACATTTTCACGTCATATGTATGTATATCTCTCATACTTTCGTACATTTATCTATGTCATATATATTTCTTAATCTTTGTATTTATATACGATTTTAGATTTTCGCTTCATTAATTATTTTCTCACGCTTACTAAGGGTAAGGTGAACTCCCTTTGCTACGTAATCCATAACTGGTCCCAAACTACTTTCTTTGTCCTCAATTGATATTTATCACTTGCATCTAGAGGAAATTAACACTTAATCTCATCATTATAAATCATTAATGAATACTATGTAACCCGAAAGGTATTTGTATACTTTAATTATCATGCACGCACTTTAAGCGCACCCAAAAATTAAAGAAATCAAGTGTTATGTCCCTTTTTCTTCCCATTTTTAAATCAACGACTTTGGGTTTCAAAAACACTTGAATCTCATGAATACTAAGTATTTCAAAGGTGATTTAATTTTGTTTCCAATGTACTTAAATATTGAAATCATTTTGAGAAAGTTTCAAATTCAAAAACTAAGGGAAAAAAACTAAATTTTCAAAAATCAACATGATGCAGTTGATTAGGTACCTGATCTAGTCGACTGAAAATGATCCAAAAAGTTTCTCCCCATGCATTCAGTCAACTGAACACCTGATTTAGTCGACTGAATCCCCTGTGTGCAGCATAAAAATAGCCCAGAAGCTTCATCCAGTCAACTGGGCACCCGATCCAGTCGATTGAATCCCTTGATTCCAGCAAATTTCTTCTAGGAAATTCATGTTTTTCTCCAAAACTCTTTTTGATTCCTATGGTTCTTTTCAAATATTCAAAGATACAAGTTTCTAATAGTTTTATTAACAAAAACCAACATTTACCCATACCATAATTTGAACCCCAAACTTCAAAATCACAAAGTTTGGTTCAAAATCCATTTTCTTCAAAATAACACAAACCCTTTCCCAAAATATCTCAAAAAAAAAAAAAATGAAACCCTAACTCAAATCTTAACTTTATGAACATGTTTGAAGGCTAAGACTAGAGAAAATTATATTTTACCTTGGTTTTGAGTAAAATTTCCCCATCTTTTCATCCCCTTTCCTTCTTCTTATTCTTTTATCTTTTTCTCTATTTTTTTCTCTCTCCCTCAGTCTCTCTTGAATTTTCCAGCCCCAAAATCTGATACCTCACCCCTTATACGGCCCCAATTTAGCCTTATTACATAATCACCCCTCTACTTCTCATCTTCTACATTCTACCACACTGCTCTTTAAAATTTCAGTTTTTCTTACCATCCTTCAGAAATTATGTAGTTGTCCCTTGACATGGGTTTTATTATTTGATTCTTAGTTTATTTATTTAATTCCAAGTCTCACTAATCCCATTATGAATTAATTATAGTTTATTTTCGAATAAACACGCCAATTCACGTAAGAATGCTTTCATATGATTTAAAATAATTTAAATAAAATACCGGACTCTACAATTCTTCCCCACTAATAAAATTTCATCCTCGAAATTTCTTCTAGCTTAGGTTCACAAGTTTTGATTTGTCCTTAAACCATTTTCAACTCAAAATCAAAATATCTCATTTATTTATATTCGCACAAAATTTACATATCAAATAGTACTCACACCTCTTGAACTCACCCTCTTTTAGTCTCTTATTCAATATTTCCTCTTAGAGTAATACACCATACGTTAAAAATTTCAATTTCAAATTCCAAATTTTCCAATATTGTCTCAATCTCTAACTCTTTCATATTCTTAACTTAATCTAGTCCTCCGATTCTCACTTACCATATCGTCTTGCTCTTGTTATTTATTATTTGATACACTTCCATAAAATAAGTCCTTTACCAAATGCGTACTTGTTCCCAAATTTACGAAAAATTTGGGAACATTTCTCTTTCTCCAAATCATGATAATACTCAGGATTTATCAACAATGCTATCCGAGGTTTTAGGTTAAACTCAACTTTAGTTCATCCATCATTTTCTTAACCCAATCATTTCACATATTTCCTTTACTTAAAACAAAAGTCCATTAACAACCTCAATCTCATCTTTCTATTCACTCACAAACTTTATAGCATCCTCTCATCACTTTTGATCTATTCGATGGTCCATCTCTTAACACATTATGGATCTCCTAGCTCCCACTCAAAATTTTCCACCACTAATTTAATATAATTAAAATACCGAACTCTATCTTAGAGTTGCTTCTCTTTATTTTAAAACGACAATTACCAAATTATCTCATCATTATCTTATATGAATTTCCTTTGGTAGTTCATCTTTTCAATTTTCTTCACTTATAGTATCACTTTGATCCTAAAAAATTATTCTCAAACTTTTTGATCGTACCTCGAGGTAATTACTCTCTCTCTTTTCTCGAAACCCCTTCATTTCACATATGTTCTCTTGATTAAATCTCCCACTTACTTCTCAAAATAATATACTTCACATATCATATCATATCACCACTCCTCTTTCCTATTTGGCTCTCATAAAAAATTTCAAATAATGCTTCATTTAAAAACAATTAAGGTGTTTTCCTTCACATCTTCAATCATCATCACACTTTATTTAAAGGCTTGCCAATTTAGACTTTTCATGTTATAGCTTTCTTGGTACTTAGCACCATACTCATTCACATACGTAGTATCTTATTGCATTCAAAGTTCTCATCCATTCCATTTAAATCTTAAGTCATCTTAATTTTGTTTATTTTCTCCACCATTATGATTACAGACATGGTTGTCATTGCACTACTACTAAAGATTCCCAAGACATGACTTAAATCACTCGTTAAACATTTACCTTTCTTAAATTCACTATTCTACACTCTTCTCATCCACTCTCTTAATCTTACAACCAACACCATCCACTTTATTCATAAGAATTTTCCACTATCATCATCAAAACTCAAATACTTCCTTATTATTCATCAAAACAAAAAGATTATCTCAAATACCCTTTACTCTTTAACTTATATT
This sequence comes from Bretschneidera sinensis, assembly GCA_023935145.1. Taxonomy (NCBI): domain Eukaryota; kingdom Viridiplantae; phylum Streptophyta; class Magnoliopsida; order Brassicales; family Akaniaceae; genus Bretschneidera; species Bretschneidera sinensis. Next base: position 3,841,520 of record CM043705.1, read on the forward strand.
TCCATTAATTGGTTTATTGAATCATATTATCACCATTCTTAATCTACCTTTACTTTTTTGTAAGTATTAGAATCTTTACTTTATCCCTTTTTAAGTTACTAATTAACACTTCTTCTTCTACTCATAACAAAATTATCATCACTAGCGATCCATATTTCATTTTAAATTTAGTTTACATGACTTTACTCATTTAAGAGATCAAATCTTTTAGAAAACCATTCAAAATATCATTTTCTATGCTTCCCCTTATCAAACACTATCATTATATACATAGTTTATTCAATATCCAACAATCTTCAATAACTTAAACATCATTGATAGTTTCTTAATTAGTTAATCAACATATAAAGTTTTATAGTCTTTACAAACTTTCAAAAATATTTTTTTCAGTATTTTCTTGTGCTTTAATACTCTACTCCCATTGTATGGAGTTAGTAATAATTTCTCATATCTTCTTTAAATAAAATTCAAGTTATTTCAATTATTTATATATCACAATAACCATATACATAGTCTTGTAAAAATTTGCATATTCTCTTTACTTTATTTTAAGCCCCATCACATCCAACCCTTCATCAAATTTTTTTTTAACTTACCTTGATTCACAAATTTATGTTTTTCTCTAGCTATATCCTTTTACCAAACCCTTCTCCTACATTTAACTTTTCTAACATTCCTTAAAATTTCAACAAACCACATGTTAATTCCTTTATTCTCTACGATTTTATTTACTTCATTAACTAAAAAATTTCAATATTTTGTTAGTAGACAAGAAGTGAAAATCATATTAAATGATTCTCGATCGCAACTCTAACTCATTCAACAAATCTTTATCAAAATCCTCTTTATCTCACATCCAATCCTTACTCCTCTTTGCAACAATCATTCTAATACTTTTATACTTTACTAGACTTTTAGTCTTCCATACTCTATCCCATTAATACCTTTATTAAAATTTTAACATCTAAAATCAACCACACATCTCATGTTTTCACTAGTCATCGTTCTCTCTTTTTACCCAAACTATACTGAGATCAAATTACTCAACAATTTCTACATTTTACATTATAATCATTTCCCATCCTTCACTAGCTTCAAACTTGCACTTCATAACTTACATATCTAAAATAGATTAGAACTTTTAGGCTTACAAGCACCAATCTTTTATCTAGTCACCTTTAAGGTCTTTCATAAGATTTTTGCATTCTAGAGGAATTTCACCACTGCCCTTTGATTTACACCTCATCACACTTGAGTTTAATTAAGATTCAACATACTAATCTTCTTACAATTTCACACAACGGTTTCCATCCTCAATGATTTCAATTCAAATTTCATAATGCAATTCATTTCTATAATCACATACTCGCAATCAACTACACGAGTTACTATGATTATTCTCATGAAATTTCTATCCAAGATAAGTATATATATTTCCTTTATTATCTTTCTTCAAATTCCAACTATCGCAACATTTTCCTTTATCATCAATCCATTGATGTCATTCATTTACTCAAATTGTTTCTCTTTTTACCTCAATCATTTTAAGCATTACCTCTCTCATTATGTCAACTATTTATTATTATCATTTATCTTGCTATACATTTTCCGCTTGTTAATTAATCAAAATTTTCCCCAACATATCAAGCTCCCATCTTTAGGCATTACCTCCCAAATTTCTTACACTTTCCACAATTCCTAGTAGCAAACATATCATACCATTTCAGAAAAACATTCCAAACCCCATATTATTACTTTGATGTTCATTTCAACATGATCATCCATCATAGGTTCAATTACCTCTATCACCAATCACATACACAAAACAACTCATTCATTTATGACTTCATTTCTTTCAAATTTTTTTACAATCTCTTAACAACTATTTCTCAAGTTCAAACATTCTCTCATTTATTCTAAAAGTTCACCATTAACAACCTCTCCAATTAATTTAAGTATCATTTAATCGTTAAATTTAACAACGGAATATATATCATCAATATAAAATTTCTAAATAATTAAAATTTCTCATTCTCATCATTTCCCACACCTTCACTATGCTTTCACTACATAATTAACCACACCACAACAAAATTCAGATACATATACATATATATGTTAAACAATGCATTATCAAGTTAGGATATTTGCATTCATAATTTTTAACAACATTAGCAAAATTTCACAAGCATAAAAAAATCATTACACACATCACATAATAATCCAATACAATAGGGAATCAACCCACCTCATTCTTAAGAACTACTGCCATATTCCATTCTAATATCAACTTTGATCCCTAAACGGCATCCATATTAACTTTACACGACCGACTATTTATCAACTCCCCATACACTATGCTCATCCAACTAGAGTCTACAAAACCTTAAGCCTATGCTTTGATACAAAAAATGTGGAGCCCGATACCATAATTAGAATATTTTAATTTTGGAGCTTTGTACAGCAATGCATTTAATATGTGTCTATTCATTTTGAGTTATAAATTACCAAAAATAGGACTTGTGAAGCTTAGAAACAAGAAAATAAAATGGGAATCAAGGAATAAAAGCTTGACTTAGAGGATTTTTTTAAAAATTTAAAAGAGTTTTGAAGTACTTATGACAAGGGGTTTAAGTAGAATGGTGGTTTTGCAATAAAGGAGAGGTTTGCTTATATATAGTGTGAGAATGGGAGAGAAAGTCCAGCAAATGTAGAAACATTTTGGACAAACTGAGAGAGAGAGAGAGAGAGAGAGAGAGAGAGAGAGAAAAGGAAAGAAAGAAGAGAGAGAGGAAGGGAAAGGGAAAAATGATGGGCTTCTCTTGCAAAGCTTAAAAGATAATTACTTGCTTTTCCTTCTTCTTGAATATTATACATGTCTCTTAAGCTAAGATTTTGAGTTTGGGCTTGTAAATTTGAAGAAATTTGAATGATTTTGAGAAAAGGTTTGTGTGTTTTGAAAAAAATGGGTTTTTGAACCTAAGTTGAGATTTTTGCAATTTGGAGTTAAATTTTTTGGCTTGGGTAATGTTTATTATTTGATTTTAAACTCTTAGGAACTTGTATTTTCTTTGGATTGGAAGCCTATAGAGAGACTAGGGTTTTATTTTGAAGGAAGTGTGTTTTTCGTCAAGATTTTCTTAAGATCCGGACCAGAAAGTCGACTGACCCGAGTGCACAGTCGACTGTGAAACTCTCAGTCTCTAACAATTATCTTCCTAGCTATAAGCATGCCAAGTATATTAGTCACATATTCTTTATCAGAAAACTGAACCTGCAAAGAAATTCCAAGAGAACAAAAATTCGGTTAGAATCACCAAAAAGAAATAAGAACAATTGAAAATATGGAGAAGATAAAGAGGAATAGAGAAAATCAACATGGGTTGAAGATAAGAGAGATAAGGAGAGTTGAAAAGTTAAATCTGAGTGGGATAGTGAGAGAGAAAAAATTGGGTTGAAGATAAGAGAGATAAAGAGAATGGATGAGTTAAGTCTGAGTGGGATAGTGGGAGAGAAAAACATAGGAGAAAGATAGGGAGAGTTGGAGTCAACTGAGTTACTTATATAACTTTATTTAAATATTTCATTTATATATATATTTAAGTAGGGGATTATGAGACATTTTGAAGGGTGGACTCCAAATAAAGGTTCTGGCTTTATTAATAGTATAGATTATCATATATTTTAGACACCCAATTTTGTTCCAAAATTTTTTAGCGAACCACAAGCGGGTTCCTATGATGAATCTTTGATCCTAGTGTGCTCAGACTGGGTAAGTGAGAAAGTATGGATTTAATTGGGGAGTAGGAGCAATTGCAAGACCCTTTTGTTTAATCCATTTAATTAACTTTGCACTTAAATCAATTTGACCTTATTTGATTCAACTAATTCAAGACCAAAGTCTTCATTTAAATTTTGACCCAATCTAAAACCCACTTTGATCTTTCCTAAGCCTAAACACTTTTGGCCCAAATTTCAAGCCGAAGAAGACTTCTAATTTTTAAGGTTGAACTTCAAATTTTACCCTCCACTTGGCACTCCTTGATTGGTTCACTTTTCTCAAAGTTAAACTTACTTTTTTATAACAAAAAAAAATGTCTCTCTCCTCTCCCTATTTGGCTGGCTATAATGAGGAATTTTCACTCCTCTTTTCTTACTTTTTGAACTCACTTCTCCCTCCTAGGTTCATTCACCTTCTTTTGTACCAAATGCTATTTTTTTCCACACAAAATAAGACTTTGTTCACCTAAAAAACAACAACAATGTACTTATAAAGTAGCTGATTTTTCTCCCTCTTTGGACAACCATTGGTAGCAAAAAGAAAGAGTTTATCTTCTTCTCATTTTTATTAGTTAATTGGATATTACCTTATTAATCTTCCACTATTTCTTAAATGTTAAATAACACATTTTTCTACCCAAAAATCACATTTTATACCCCAAAAATAGCACCTAAAAAACAACAATTTTTTTTTTAGAATGTGAAACATTTTTCTCTTTTCTTTTGCTTTGTAATTGCACTCTTTTTTTTATAAGATTTTCCACTTTATTATAGATCAAAAACAAAAGAAAATAGTGTCTTTTCCACCCCCATTGCTCATCCAAAGCAATGAGAGTTTCTTCTCACATTTATTTTTTTGTTTTATTGAAAATACTCCAAAATGTCCTTTCTTGTTTAACTTTTTGCAAACCTTCTTCTTTACTTATTTTCACCTCAAAGAAACCCCTCCTTCTTCCCTATTTCCAGTGACCTAAAAAAATTTCACTCTTACTTTTCACTTGGTTTACTACACCTCACTTCTCTAGCCCCATCTTTACGCCCCAAAAGTGAAACACCTTTTTCATCTCAAAAGTTGAAACTACTTTTCCCCTTCTCTATATGACCTGCCATGCACCTTCTTTTCACCCAGTATTTTGTTTTTTTTTTTAATCTCTTGGCTAGCCCTTACTCCTCCTATAAATACCCCCTTTGCTAACAGAAAAAGACAAACACAACACTAAGACAAAGTAATGCAAAAAAGAGAGAAAGTTTAGAGTCAAAGAAAGAAGTGAGAAAATAGAGAAAAATAGAGAAGAGTAGGAAGATCAAAGAGAGGAATATCACAAAAGAGGAGAGTGTTCAAGAAAGGTAAAAATGGAGCAAAGAGTGAAAAAAAAGAAGAACTAGTGAGAGCTCTTTATCATTTTCGGCCACCTTTTTTTTGGGTCTTCTAATCTTCATTGGAATCATTCTTCCAACTTCACTAAGTCCATAAAAGCACAAGGATCTCCGAGGATACGCCCTACGCGTGGAAATTTTCCTTAGCCAAAGAAGATTGGTTAAGCTTCTACTTTTTGCAAAATAAATTGCTAACATGATTCATGTGATTAAACCACCATGAAAATATACTAGATTAATTTAGCTCACTGAGTGTTTAATCTCAAGATACTTACTAGTTTCTTAGCATTTTATTTTTCATTAGTTATATGTCTTTCTTTAGTGAGCTACTAGTCATAATGTAGTCTCTTCGTTAAATGCAATGTTAAATTAATGGTAGCTTTAAAGTTCTTTCCTTTAGTTTAGTACCTTAAGATTTTTTATATTCTCTAAGTTAGATGTTTTATTTTAAATTGTCATTAATTACAGGTGAACTTTAATTATTTAAGAAGAATTTTGGGCCCCCTTTGGCCCATTAAAAATGATACTAGTTGCTAGTTATTTTGGATCTTGTCTTTAAGGTAGTTAGTTTAAATCTATTTATCTTAATTCCTTTTTTATTTAAATCGTCTAGTTTAAAGTAACTTAGTTTAATTCATTCAATTTAGTCTTCAAGTTCAATTCATCTAGTTTAACTTACATAATTAATCCACATAGTTTAAATACACACACTTTAATTTACTTTTCATCCATACTTTGCAAGTAGTTTTAATATATTTTTTTCTTCATAATCAAATCAATTTATTTCCTTTATATACTTACTTTTACCGCATTACTTTAAAGTTAATATTTGGTGTTACTTTGTTTGAATAAAAATTGTAAAATGTGTGCTTGGTTTGATTAGCAGTGTATGATAATAATACTTGAATCAAAATTTCAATTAATTTCCTTGAAACACAAAGGCTAGACTTCGGTCTAGGTAAGAAAGAGAGCTTTAAATCCTCACTCTTTTGGACCAAAATCTCACGAGTTTCAAAATTTTTCACGCAGACCGATGACAAGGGATTTGACCCCCTTCAAGGTCAAATGGCGGCTCCTTACCCGTCATCCTTGCTTTGTGCTTGGATGAGAAACGACCCCTTGTCTAATATATTAAAAGCGTACCCATCATGAGAGCCTTCTTACTACTTATAAAGGGTTTGTATTAGACTTGGTAGGTTTTACTCGTTTGTATATGCCTACTCATCATAATCCGCACCCTCACCATATCCACCTTCTTTAAGGGGAGTGGCCTTGGGTAATGAGTCGGATGCATGGGTCTTAGGTGTAAAAGAGCGGTACATACAGTTGGCGACTCCATTGGGGAGATTTAACCTTAAAGTGTTTATTGTAAATCTTTTGAAATTTTAATTGGAGTTATTATTTCATTCTTCACTTTGCACACTAGCACTTACCCTTCACTCTCGGCGAAGTAAATTGGGAGGCCCGTTTCCTCTTGGTTTCTGGTGTGACCCCAATTTGCTTATCATCAGCCCTTGGTGTGGGATAAGTTTTTCTTCGTGTAATGAAGGTTTGCCAAACACGTTGTACTCTTGTGGTCCACTTTTCAAGCCATTAGAGGAGCATGATAACATCCTTCTAGCCATGGGGTACCTGAGCCCACCAGAGTTATGAAGCGAGCCTGCCATTTTTAAAGAAAACCTTAGAACCTTTCCATATAGGACAGTGACCCTTTTCTATCCATTTGCTTGCTTGTATGTGTTTGCCTTCACCTCACATGTTAATAAAAAAAAGATAAAATCAATTTGTTTGATAACATGTTTGGAAATTTAGTGTTTTCTTTGATTAAATCACAATCAAATAAATTAAACTCAATGTTGGGTCTAGGTTAGCCCAAAACAGTGGATTTTCTCTTAGTTAAGTCTTGTTAGTTTGACTTCATTAAGGAGACCACAAAAGAAACTAGTGGTGATTAGGCCCCCAAGAAATCTAAAATGAATGTGATTGAAGGCCCAAGGATTAGGTGGAGAGATCCATGTCAGGGGAAAACTTCATCATACGTTTGGGCTTCTTAGATTTATCACCATTAGGTTCCAAATCTCTTGGGAAACTTACTGATATCAAACCCACAATGCTTAACTATGAGAAAACCTATAAGGGATTGAAGGGACCCAGACTAAGGAAGTTTGATTAGAATTTAATTGGAGGAAATTTCCTTCGATTAAATTATAACCAAATGAAATAAGCCTATTTGTTTCAAAATAGAGGATTTTCCTTTAGTTAAGGTGGTTTGATATCACTAAGAAGCCCATCAGAAGAAACTAATGTTGATTATGCCTTAACCCAAGAAATTTAAAATGAAAGTGACTAAGGGCCCAAGGATCTAGTGGAACGATCTATGTAAGAGGCAATCTTTATCTTTCATTTGGGCTTCTTGGGTTTAGCCTAAATCATCATTAGAGTCCGACTCCCTTGGAAAGCTTGTTGATGTCAAATCCATCATACTTGACCATGAAAAAACCAAGAAAATTTTATTGTAATTTAATTAGAAAAAATTTTCCTTTATGTTTTTGTCTCCACCTAATTGGGCTAATTGAGAACTTATCCGCAAGTGGACTTTAATTCATTCAGTGGCCTTTTGGATGCAAAACCAAAACTCATTGATAAAGTTAAAGTAATACTAGGGATAAGCGAGTATAGCAAAAAGGATTCATAGAATAAAGAACTTTAAAATGTCTTTTTTTGTAAAGAATAGTCATAGGTTTGGGACAAGAGGCAGTCCTTTTTCATTTTGGTACCGATCCTCTAGTAGAAGGCTAAAGAAAATGTCTTCTACAAGTCCAGTCTCACCTTCAATGGAAAAACTTACTGATGACTTAGCTCCCGTGCCTAATTATGTGTCATCAACTTCCTTAACACGATCAAAGAATTACTCACTATGCCTGACCTATCCACCCTAAACACAACCCCTAACCCCTTCACCTGTAACACAACATCTGACCCCTCCACCATAAACACAACCCCAAATACAACCCTAAGCATAACCATAAACACTAACCTTTCCAAGCCCAACTTTGGAGAGATGAGTAGTGCCGAATTTTGGAGGCTCATGGCTTTAATTAAAGAATTCTTGGATCCAGATGGCTTGGCTTTGAAGATCGCAATAGATAAGGAAGGAAATGTGGTGTCAATGGTAGGCCCTATTACAATGTATGAACAACAAATTGAAAGGCATGAGCAGAGAGTCGATGGACATCAAACTAAAAGGATGTGTTTGAGAAACAAATCAGAATTGAGAATACTAGCTAGGTTCAGAGCATGTGAAGGATGCAAGTTAGTTTAAGAGAATTAATAAAGAACTCAAATGGTTATACCATTTTGAGTCAAAGATCTGAACCCTTTCTTATGAATGATGAGTAGGGTAATACTGTCTCTACCTCCTATTCAAATGCATTTCCCATATCAATGAAAATATGTTTGATTTTGAATGTGCTATGATTTCAATATGTGATAAGAAATCCCGTTCAATGAACTTGATTTGGAAAACAAAAAACTAAAACAAATGAACTCCGACTGTTAATCTGGGTTCTAAATCTGTTTGATTTTAATAAAAACAAAACATTTCATGGTATATATGCATTCTATGCCTAAACATTTGAGTAAAATGAAACACTGGGAAGTTCACTTGTAATCCTGAACCTATAAAATATTTGGTTTGGAAAGGCTAAGCGGTTGGATTTGAGATGGCGAGAGGCTATCATTTTTTTTTCTATTCATCAAGACTTTTCCCTTATTGTGATTTCTTTCAAAACAAACCTCGCCAAGGATTGCTTTCACACCATCCAATCAAGGCCCGACATGTGATAGTCTCTAGGGACCCCAATGAATTTAGTCCCAAGCGGATTCAACCCGAACAGATTCCTACACCACGATTTGTTTTTTACTCAAGTGGATCAACCAAAACAAATTTTGCCCTTTGGTATACCCGAGCAAATTCCACTTACTTCCGACGTCAAGACATTTGACGATGAAAATTTTCAAAAGAACAAGCCACGCCAAAAGGGCAAACAAAACAAAGAGACAACACAAGAGACAAAAAATAAGAGAAAAGAACGATCGATGGAAGAGATGAAAAAGAAAAGAATGATTGATGAAAGAGACGAAAAAAAGAAGAAAAAATAAAGATGATGACCGATAAAGGAGACAAAAGTAAAAAGATAAGAAAAAATGAAGAGAATAATCGACGAAGGAGATGAAAGTAAAAAAAAGACAAAAAAAATTAAAATGTAATCTTTGGCTTATAGGAACCCTAAAACACCTTTTAAGCCTTTCTATTATCCTTTCCTTCATTAGCCTTATAAGCCATTAACCATGTTACAAACCTTACTCTTGCACTACTTGCAAGAGGTTTCCACCAAATCCTACCTTACATCTAAGCCAATCGATTGTGTTCACCGAACACATGAGATGAAACCCTTGAACTACGTATGGCTTGATCCCTCTTTGGGTATGCAGGCAATCACTTTGGTACAGCCACGATCTTGCAAAAGAACCTTAATTCCCCTTTTGTTATCATTGGAACTATACAAATACATCATTAAGACCCAATTGAATGAACAAAACAAAATGGAATTATTTCAGTATCCAAACTAACGGTAACTTCTTTTTTGAAAATGGCTCATGCTAACCGTTCATTTTTAGTGGATTTCATAATACATATAGTAGACAAAAAACATGAAGAACCTTGGCATCGTTAAGTCTTTCATTTAACTCGGTCCTGAGCTCAACAATGGGGGCAGATTTGGAGCTAGAACAGTGGGGGAAAATTAGAACAAGTACGTGGGTGTCAGGTTCCCACTTTGCCAGTATAACCCTTAAGAAATTCCAATCGATCCTTACACCTTTGAGTGAGAAGATCGCATTGATGCTTTACCAAGAGAAATTGTGGAGCCAAATACCCTTCACGTTGTCGATCCCGCATATCATTTGAGTTGAGATAGCTTCCATCGCATTTCCGTTAAAGAAAAAAAAGATTGTGGATAAGTTGTGAAGCTTTGTTTTTAGATCTGCTAAAGGATGTGTACCAAATAAGAGAAAAGATAGGCTTCAACACAAGTCCTTAGTCAAATAATTTTTATCTCGACTTCACTAGGAGGAAAGATGAGTTTAAATAAAAGTTTTGGGTCAAATAAAATAAGTTGTCAAACAAAAAGGTCATTAAGTGCATTGTTCTTCAAAAGTCATTTCTTGCATGCATTATTTTTCCGAACTCTAAAAAATAGAATCCTAAATGCCATGACTCGGCTCATGCCCATTTTGTTTTTTTATTTTTTATTTTTAACTAATAAGACTTTACAGAATCACTAAAAAGGCCCCATAGCAAGAAAAATCACCAAAAAGTCTTCACAGTAGGCAAATCACCAAAAAGTCTTCACAGCAAGAAAAATCTCTAAAAAGCCCTCATCAGTAGGAAAAATAAACCTAAGTCCTCGTTAGTAGGCAAATCACCAAAAAGTCCTCATCAGTAGGCAGTCCTCATCAATAAGTAAACTAAAGTACTTATCAGCAGGCAAACCTAAGTCCTCATTAGCAGGTAAAATCACAAACCAAAGTCTTCGTTGCAGGCAAGCAAACCTAAGTCCTTATTAGCAGGCAAAATCACAAACTCAAAATCCTTGTCAGCAGGCAAAATGACAAACTCAAAATCCTCATCAGCAAGCAACCTAAGTCCTCATTAATAGGCAAAATCACAAACCAAAGTCCTCGTAGCAGGCAACCCAATGTCCTTATTAATAGGCAAAATCATAAACAAAAGTCCTCGTAGCAGGTAACCCAAAGTCTTCATCAGCAGGCAAACCTAAGTACTCATTGGCAGACAAAATCCCAAACCAAAGTCCTTGTAGTAGGCAACCCAATGTCCTCATCAGTAGGCAAACCAAAGTCTTAATTAGCAGGCAAACCTAAGTCCTCATTAGAAGTTAAAATCACAAATCAAAGTCCTTGTCAGCAGAAAAATCAAAGTCCTTGTTAGTAGGCAAAATCACAAACTTAAATTCCTCGTCAACAAGCAATCCAAAGTCCTCGTCAGCAGGCAAACTAAATTCCTTACAATAGGCACCAATCGGTCTAGAAGTAGTGTACGAGTGAACGAACAACAGCTCCATCACTCCTGGTATGTATCATTCTCATAGGTGATCCAGTGACACCAACTTTGCCTAACATCATGTTTACTTTTATGCACACATTGCATATTTATCGTTCTAAAATTTTGAAATGAAATAGTGGTCACTCACATCCTTTGATTGGAACTGTCAAAGGAGCTCCAATCAAAGGAGAAAAACTATAGATACCCAATTTCATTCCAAAATTTTTTTATGAATCACGCACGGGTTTTAATGACGAATTTTTGATCCTACTGTGTTTGGACTTGGTAAGTGAGCAAATATGAATTTAATTGGGGAGCAGGAGTAATTGCAAGACCCTTTTGTTCATTCTATTTAATTAACTTTGGGTTTAAATCAATTGGACCTTATTTGTTTCAACTAATTTAAGACCAAAGTCTTCATTTAAATTTTGACCCAATCCAAAACCCACATTAATCTTTTCTAAGCCCAAACACTTTTGGCCCAAATTTCAAGCCCAATAAGACTTCTAATTTTTAAGGGTGAACTTCTAATTTTACCCTCCACTTGGCATTCCTTGATTGGTTCACTTTTCTCAAAGTAAAAGTTAATTTTTTATAACAAAAAAAGATGCATCTCTCATCTCCCTATGTGGCTGGCTATAATGAGGAATTTTCGCTCCTCATTTTTTAATTTTTGAGCTCACCTCTACCTCCTAGGTTCCCTTGTCTTCTTTTTTTTTTACCAAATGCTACTTTTTTCCCACACAAAATAAGATTTTTTTCACTTAAAAAACAACAGTGCTGCACTTATAAAGTAGCTGATTTTTCTCCCTCTTTGGACAACCATGTGTACTAAAAAGAAAGAGTTTCTTATATTTTCCTTTTGCTTAGTTAATTGTGCATTACCTTATTAATCTTTTAACCTTTTCTAAATGTTAAATAACACATTTTTCTACACAAAAAATACATTTTATAGGCTAAAAACAGCACCTAAAAAACAGCAGTTTTTTATTTATTTATAATGTGAAACATTTTTCTCTTTTCTCTTGCTTTGTAATTGCACTTTTTTTCCCTAAGCATTTCCACTTTATTATATATCAAAAACTAAAGAAAATTGTGTCTTTTCCACCCCCATTGGTCATCCAAAGTATTGGGAAACCACCTTGGATGATGCCCAGGAGGTGATCTTCCAAACACCCAAGTCTAGAGTGACTTGTATAAAGAAAAAAGACAGAAACTAATAAAAGCAAGAAAGAAAAGAACACAAGAAATTTGTTATCGAGGTTCGGCAATCTGCCAACGTCCCCGTGAGCTCCTCCGAGCTCTCTGCACTACCTTATCAATGGAGTTCTTTACAATCAGCAACACCCTTCCAAGAACTCACAGGTTCTTGAAGAGCAAGAAGAGAAGAAAGAAAGTGGTAGAACTATTACAAAAGCACTCTACCCACAATCTATACTACTTCTCTCTTTACAACCAGCCTTTCTTTTGATATCTATTCTAGTGCCTCTCTGTGTTTTGTGTCTTTGCACTCTTACACTTGCACTTTAACTCTCTTGTATGTCACAATGTGTTATATGTTTTAGATTGAAGCTAGGTGACCCTTTATATAGTGCACCAACTTCTTAACTAATCTTGAAGGTTAATATCCACCCTTAGATCTTGATGATTAATTAACCATAGCCCTTCATCAATCCTTAGTAAAACTGTGCATTTTAAACATGCCTCATGCACCTTTTGAATTGTTGAATCAGTGTGCCTTCAAGCCGCAGCCTAGAACAGGGCAAGCTGCAGCCTGAAGAAGGGCTGAAGCATCTCCTCTTATCACCTTTCTAGGCGCCGCGGCCTGGGGGAGTCTGAGCCGTGGTGCACACCTGGTGCTGGGCCTCCTCCATGCTGGGCGTCACGGTCTAGAAAGAGCTGGGCCATGGTGCACACTGGTGCTGGACCTTTTTGCCTTACTGTGTGCTAAGGCACCAATGACAAATGTTGAACCTCTTCCAACCATGTTTAAACCTTAAACAACTACCAACAATATCTACCTTTGTCTAAGCATTTAAACCCAAACCCATTGTGCAGAGAACTAAGGATCCAAACTCATCTTGAGTCATCATATCAACTGACTCCAATCCTAAGTAATCTAAGGCAATGATTGAACTTACTTAGAGGTAGAACCTTAATACCTAAATCTGTAGGGTTTTCTTCTGTTGCCACGTTGTCCACATGAATGCATCATTCCATAACATTTTCCTAAATGAAATGGTACCGAACATCCATGTGCTTTGTCCTCTCATGGAACACCGGATTCTTGCACAAATGCAATGCACTTTGGCTATCTGAATACACCACAACCTACTCCTCTAGTACCTTCAACTCTTCCAGCAACCCTTTGCAACACATAGCCTCATTGATGGCTTTCGTAGCCGCTATGTACTCAGCCTCGGTTGTTGAGAGTGCTACCACTGGCTACAACTAAGCCTTCCAACTTACACAACATCCGTTTAAGTTGAAGAAGTAGGAAGTAATTGATCTCCTTTTATCCCGGTCTGCTCCATAGTCCGAATCAGCATAACCTTCAAGGCAGATGGACTTACCTCTCTTCTTATAAACTAGCCCCACATCTGGGCTTCCCTTCAAGTACCTCAGTAGCCACTTCATCCCAAGCCAATGCTCCTTTTCGGGATTACTCATAAACTTACTGAGGACACTTATTGCATGAGCAATATCGGGTCTAGTGCTTACCTTGATGAACATTACAGAACCAACTGCACTAGAGTATGGGACCTTTTCCATTTCCTTCTTCTCCTCATTCGATCTTGGACATTGATCGTTGAAGAATTGAAATGACCAGCAAGGGGAACCTTTACTGGTTTGCCATATTCTATAGAGAACTTGTATATATCAACTTCTCTATGTAGGAAGTTTGAAAGATTTTTAATCTGTTTCTCTCCCTTTTCCGGATGATACACATCCCAAGGATCTTCTGTGCATGACCAAGATCCTTTGTCTCAAACTCCTCACTAAGTTGAGTCTTCAATTTTCTTATCTTCTCCATGTTGCTCCCAACTAGCAACATATCATCAACATAGATCAGGATGATCACCACTTCCGCCACCTTGTGCCCTTTGTAATATAAGTACAAATCATAGTAGCTCCTCATGAAACCCAGGCTGGTTACAAAGGAATCAAACCTCTTATTCCATTACAAAGGTGATTGCTTCAGGCCATATAGAGATTTTTTCAGTTGGCACACCAAATCTCCATGCCTTCCTTCCTCATAGCCTTTGGGTTGCCTCATGTAAATGGTCTCATCAAGCTCTCCATGTAATAATGTTGTCTTCACATCAATTTGCTCGATTTCCCGATTGAATTGGGCCATCAATGCTAACACTATCATGACCGTCTTGTATTTCCCAACTGGTGAGAATATTTTGGTGAAGTCTATGTCTTCTCTTTATGTGAACCCCTTCGCCACCAGCCTAGCTTTATACCAGACTTCATCCCCTAGAGTGTTCCTTTCTTTGATCCTGTAGATCTATCTACAATCCATAACTTTCTGTTTTTTTGGTTTAGGCACCAATACCCAAGAGTTGTTCTTCCTCAAAGAATCCATTTCTTCCTCTATAACTAGCTGCCACTTTGATGAATCCTTCACTCTATGGCATCCATGTAAGTTTCTGGTTCAACCATCCCTCCTTCTATCCAAGGAGCTGCTACATTAGTATCCGCAAACCCATATCTCAAAGGTGGTCTAACCACCCTCTTTTCTCGGTCCCTTGTGAGCTGGTAGTCATTTTGACTTGCTGCATCAACCTCTTCCAGTTCAGCCTCTTCTTGAGTTTCTTGAGCTTGGCCTTCATCAATGGGCTTTACCTGGTTCGAACTCTCTTGCCTTCCTTGCTCTACCTGATTCAAATTCTCCTTGATGCGATGCTCCACAAATTCCGGACTGGTTTGCTCACTAGCCCTGCAGGGTTAGTTTTCTCTAAGTAGGGAAATAATAATTCATTAAAAATAATATCCCTACTTATTATTAGTTTCATTCTTTTTGGTTCTAAGAACCATAACCTATACCCCATAACCTCATCATCATACCCTAGAAATACACATTTTCTAGACCTTGGGTTAAGTTTATCATCCTTTTGATGCGCATATGCAGCACACCCAAAAGTCCTAAGGTTGCTCAACTCAGGGGGTTTCCCACTTTACATCTCCATGAGAGTCTTGAGCTCTAAAGCTCTAGAGGGTGATCTATTTACCAAGTATGCAGCAGTAGATAAAGCTTCCCCCCAAAAATATTTTGGTAAACCAAACCTAATTAACATGCACCCAACCTTTTCCATAAGGGTTCTATTCATCCTCTCAGCATCTCCATTTTGCTGAGGCATTTTTCCAACCGTTCTATATCTTAGAATGCCATTTAACTCACATAATTTATCAAAATCCTTATTTCAAAATTCTAAGCCATTATCGGTTTGTAAAGCCTTAACTACCTTACCCGTTTGAGTCTCCAACAACTTTTTCCACACCACAAATTTATTCAAAGCATCTGATTTATTTTTAAGCAAATAAACCCAAATCATTCTTGAATAATCATCAATTAAAGACAGAAAGTAAAGATTATCTCCCTATGTTGGTGTCCTTGAGGGTCCCCAAAGATCCACATAGATATAGTCGAGAATCCCTTTAGACTTGTGCACTTCGGTGTTGAAGCTGACCCGATGTTGCTTCCCAAGAATGCAACTCTCACAGAAATCCAGTTTCTCTACTTTGTCACCACTAAGTAGACCATCCTTATTGAGAACTTGTAGCCCCTTTTCGCTCATATGTCCTAAGTGATTGTGACAAAATGCTGCCTTATCCATCTCAGCTATCAAGCTTGCTGTTTGATCCTTGATTTCTGTCTCACCGATCACAACATAAAGTCTATCTTTGATTACTGGTTTGATCACTGCTTTGATCACTATCAAGGAGCCCTTGGTTACCTTGATCTTTCCTCCCTCAGCTTTGTATGTATACCCCATGGAATCCAGCTGCCCCAGTGAGATCAAATTCCTTCTCAAATCCGAGAGATATCTTACATTTCACAGCAGCCTTGTGACTCTATCAAATATCCTCAGCTAGATGTCTCATATCCCCCTCACTTGGCAAGAATTGTCATTCCCCAAGAAAACTCTTCCATCATTGATTTCTTTGAAATTTTTGAACCATTCCTTGTGAGGGCACATGTGATAAGTGCACTTGGAATCCAGAATCCATTTCTCGCTGTCTTGCCTCTGCTCACATTTGAGCACACAACAAGAACATCATCTTGCTATTCTCCTTTGGCAACCAAAGCCTCTCCATTGTTGGTATGACTTCTCCCTCTCTCATCCCACAACCTCTTCTTACAATCTTTCTTGAAGTGACCCTCCTTGTTGCAGTAGAAGCATCGTCTTCCTCCAAACTTCGATTTGGAATGTGATCTCCCATGGCTCTGCCTTCTACCTCTTGATTTCTCCCGGTAGTTGCCATGAATACTACTGTCATTCTGAGTTGCTGGCCTTTCTCTTACAAACAGTCATTCCCCACTTAATGCCTCCTTACTCTTGGCTTTGAAATCATGAGCCCTTATAACATTGACCACAATTTCTTTGGTTAGTGTATCTCTTCCATATTCAATTGCATTAATTAAACTATCAAAACAATCAGGAAGAGAATTTAATAACATAACAGCCAATTGCTCATCCGAGAATTTAATACTACAACTAGCCAAATCTTGAACTGGTTTATTAAAGACATCAAGATTATCTTGCAACTCTTTATTAGGATCCATTTTAAAAGCAAAGATTCTTTTAAAAAGATAAATTTTATTAGGGAGAGTTTTGGTAAGAAACAACTCATCTGGTTTCTTCCATATGACAGCAAGATCTTTCGAGTCTCCGCACTCCCTTGTGACACTATCCGACATGTGCAAGAAAATGGTGTTGTATGCCATCTTCTTCATCTCAATCCACTGGTCCTCCGTGATACTTGCTGGAAAAGCGTCATCTTCTCCAATAGCCAAGTCCACATTCTGTTGCATAAAAACAGCCTTGATATTCCACTTCCACAGGGAAAAATCTCATTTTCCATCAAACTTCTCAACGATGAAATTTGAACCCATCTTGCGGAGATGATCCAAAATTTATGTAGCACCCACAAATGCTTTCCAACTTCTTCTAAACCTCAAGAACACGATCGAATATTGATCTCAACACTGTTCTTGAATCACCCTCAAGAACACAATCTGATCTTGATCTTTACTCTGTTCTTAAATCACCCAAGAAGTTTGTTCTTTGAATTCTTGGAGTCTTGACTTCGTCACCTTTTGTTCTTACTCTGATACCCAGCTATGCAAGCTCTGATACCACTGTTGGGAAACTACCTTGGATGATGCCCAGGAGGTGATCTTTCAAACACCCAAGTCTAGAGTGACTTGTATAAAGAAAAGTGACAGCAACTAATCAAAGCAAGAAAGAAAAGAACACAAAAAATTTGTCATTGAGGTTCGGCAATCTGCCAACGTCCTCGTGAGCTCCTCCGAGCTCTCTGCACTATCTTATCAATGAAGTTCTTTACAATCAGTAACACCCTTCAAAGAACTCACAGGTTCTTGAAGAGCAAGAAAAGAAGAAAGAAAGTGATAGAACTATTACAAAAGCACTCTACCCACAATCTATACTACTTCTCTCTTTATAACCAACCTTTCTTTTGAGATCTATTCTAGTGCCTCTCTATGTTTTGTGTCTTTGCACTCTGACACTTGCACTTTAACTCTCTTGTATGTCATAATGTGTATATGTTTTAGATTGAAGCTAGGTGACCCTTTATATAGTGCACCAACTTCTTGACCAATCTTGAGGGTTAATATCCACCCTTAGATCTTGATGACCAATTAACCATAGCCCTTCATCAATCCTAAGTAAAGATGTGCATTTTAAACATGCCTCACGCACCCTTTGAATTGTTGAATCAGTGTGCATCAATGTGCCTTCAAGCTGCGGCCTAGAACAGGGCAAGCCGCTGCCTGAAGAAGGGCTGAAGCATCTCCTCTTATCACCTTTCTGGGCGCCACAACTTGGGGGAGTCTGAGCCGCAGCGCACACCTGGTGCTGGGCCTCGTCCATGCTGGGTGTCGTGGCCTGGAAAGAGCTGGGCCACGGCACACACTGGTGCTGGACCTTTTTTCCTTGCTGTGTGCTGAGGCGCCAATGACAAATGTTGAACCTCTTCCAACCTTGTTTAAACCTTAAACAAATACCAACACAAAGCAAGGAGAGTTTCTTCTCACCTTTTTTTGTTTTTGCTTTTGCTTTATTGAAAACACTCTAAAATGTCATTTCTTGTTCGCCTTTTTGTAAACCTTCTTCTTCACTTTTTTTTCATCTTAAAGAAACCCCTCCCTCTTCCCCATGTCCAGCCACCTAAAAGTCTTTTCTCTCTCAATTTTCAATTGGTTTACCACACCTCACTTCTCTAGCCCCATTTTTACACCTAAAAATGAAGCACCTTTTTCATCTCAAAAGTTGAAACTACTTTTCCCCTTCTCTATATGACTAGCCATGCACCTTCTTTTCACCCATTATTTTTCTTTTTTTAATCTATTTGCGAGTCCTTACTCCTCCTATAAATACCCATCTTTTCTAACACAAGAAGACAAACACAACATTAAGACAAAGTAATGCAAAAATGAGAGAAAAGAAAGAAAGTTTAGAGAGAAAGAAAGAAATGAGAAAATAAAGAAAAATAGAGAATAGTAGGAAGATCAAAGAGAGAAATATAACAAAAAAGAAGAGAGCGTTCAAGAAAGGTAAAAAAGAGAGCAAAGAGTGAAATATAAAAGAAGAACTAGTGAGAGTTCTTTATCATTTTCGACCACCTTTTTTTTTTTGGTCTTTTAATCTTCATTGGAATCATTCTTCCAAATTCACTAAGTCCACAAGATCACAAGGATCTCCAAGGATAATCCTCGTGCATGGAAATTTTCCTTAGCTAAAGAAGATTGGTTAAGCTTCTACTATTTGCAAAATAAATTGCTAACACGATTCACGTGTATAAACCACCATGAAAATAGATTTGATTAATTTAGCTCACTTAAAAATTTGAATCTCAAGATACTTACTAGTTTCTTAGCATTTTATTTTTCACTAGTTATATATCTTTCTTTAGTTAGCTACTAGTCATAATGTAGCCTCTCCGTTAAATGCAATGTTAAATTAATGGTAGTTTTAAAGTTCTTTCCTTTAGTTTAGTACCTTAAGATTTTTTCTGTTCTCTAAGTTAGATGTTTTATTTTAAATTGTCATCAATTACATGTGAATTTTAATTATTTAAGAAAGATTTTAGGTCCCCTTGGTCCTTGTCAATTTTGGGCCCCTTTTGGCCTATTAAAAATGTTACTAGTAACTAGTTATTAGTTATTTTGGATCTCGTCTTTAAGGTAGTTAGTTTAAATCTATTTAACTTAATTATTTTTTTTTAAATCGTTTAGTTTAAAGTAGATTAGTTTAATTCATTCAATTTAATCTTCAAGTTTAATTTATCTAGTTTAAAATAATTTAGTCTTAATCCATCTAGTTTAACTTACATAATTAATCCATCTAGTTTACTCGCACGCACTTTAATTACTTCTCATCCATACTTTGCAAGTAGTTTTAATATTTTTCTTCATTCTAAAAGCAATTTATTTCCTTTATATACTTACTTTTACTGCAAAATGTGTGCTTGGTTTTATTTGTAGTGTATGATAATAATACTTGAATAAAAACTTATATATATATATATATATATATATATATATATATATCTTTGTGTTTGTGTGTGTGTATCGTGTAAAATTGCTTAGGATATATGTGTAATGTGCTTGTTAAATGAAGCTACAGCAAATGTTTCCAAAAATTTTCAGAAAATGAGTGTATTCATGGGCAGACAGTGTTAACTTGATTGGAATTTTTTTTCTTCAGTTTTAGTAATTTGGTTGGATTGAAATAATTAGCCGGCATGTAACCAAATGGACTAAATTAATTGAATTTAGTATCTTTGTAAATTTTGAAGTACTTTGCTGCATGTATCAAATGAAAATAATTTTAAAACTTTATTTGGGGATTTTAAAAGAAAAAATTACTATGTAAGTCCATATACATTAATAACATTAGTTTAGCTTCAAGAGTAGAGAGATAAGTTGGGTCCATACTGGATTGCTCTGTACTTGTTGGCTTATACAAATCAATAGCTTCATGTTTGACCTTTTCTCACTCATGGTGTAATATATTGCAAAAGAATTAAACTACTAGGGAATCTAAAGCGAAAAAACAAAAAGTAGAACCTGAACCTGAACTACAACAAAGATAGAACTTGAGATATTGATTACAGAACTCCAATTCATCAACAAACCCAAGTGATTTTCGTAGATCCCTTCATGGACTTTCTTAAGGGCATAGTCTTCTTCCCAGTGTTTAGGCACTTGAGGTAAGGCTGAGTAAGAGATCATCAATATAGCTGATTTTCGATAATCTAGTATTGAATTGCACGGGACATAAGTTTTTGGGCATCGATTCTTGATTCCATCAGCTCGTCGTTTTCCAAATAGTTAACTATTGCGTCCATTTAGCTGGGTCTGTTGTCTATATCCATTACTTTAGATTCTTCAATGATGGGGCATGATATGACTTCATCATACATGGTTTTTGGGAGTTCAGAAGTTTAGAAGATGTGAGTTGAGCTAAAGTGTCGGCTTTAGCATTCTCAAATCTTAGTACTTGGTTTACGTGTATGTTCTTAAATAATTTCATCAGTTGCCTCTCATGGAAAGGTA
Source organism: Bretschneidera sinensis (assembly GCA_023935145.1). Lineage (NCBI taxonomy): Eukaryota > Viridiplantae > Streptophyta > Magnoliopsida > Brassicales > Akaniaceae > Bretschneidera > Bretschneidera sinensis. The sequence goes on from CM043705.1 coordinate 3,862,615, forward strand.
TTAGGTCATTCGTGTATCTTTTGCTTCGTAGTCCCTAGTTACTTGGTTGAAAACTAATAGAGAGTTGCTAAATACTTATAAAGCTTTAACCATATGAGATCGAGCTAACTTTAGTCAAACCAGGAGAGCCTTGTACTCTGCTTCATTATTTGACACTTTAAAGCTAAATTGCAGGGTGTATCGAACTGTAAATCCCTTAGGATTGATAAGAACGAGACTTGTGCCACTTTCGAGAGCATTAGAGGAGCCATCCATAAAAAGCTTTCAGATTTGGAGTCTTAGTTGGGGCTCGAGTTCTTGTCCTTTTGCGGCTTTTTCAGTGATGGTACATTCGATAATGAAACCAACCAGTGCTTAAGCCTTGATTGTCAGGTAAGGTTTGTACCTGACTTTGAATTCTTCAAACTTAATGGACCACTTGACAAGTCATCTTGAGAGATCGTTTTTTTGTAGTATCTGCCATAGAGGGTGGTCCATTAGCACGTTGATGGGTGAATGGTGATTGAAAGTATGGTAATAACTTTTGGGCTGATATGATAATGGTATATGCCAATTTTTCAAAAGGTTGATATCATGTCTCTGCATTTTGGAGAACTCAGCTGACGTAGTAAATTGGACTCCGAACCTTGTCTTTCTTCCTTACGAGAACTGATGCAATTGCTACTTCACTAGTGGTAGGTATAGGTAGAGCTCATCTTTTTCTTTTGGCTTAGTGAGGAAAAGTGGCGAACTCATATACTTCTTCAGTTTTTTAAATAAAGCTTGACATTCCTCTGTCTATTGGAAGTCTTGGATCTTTTTCAAGGCTTTGAAGAAAGCTAGGCATTTCTCCGTCGACTTTAACATGAAGCGATCTTGGGCAGTTATTTAATTGGTAAGCTTTGTTACTTCCTTCATGTTCCTAGGAGCTTCCATATCTAAAACAACCTTAATCTTTTCAAGGTTAGCCTCAATTCCTATTTGGGTCACCAAGAGGCCAATGAACTTTCATGATGTCATGCTACAGGCACACTTCAAGGGGCTAAGCTTCATTTGATATTTTCTCAATACTAAAAAGCACTCTTCAAGGTTGGCCACATGGCTTGCTGCTTATATGCTTTTGATGAGCATGTCATCAATGTATACTTCCATTTCTGCAAATTTAATCTTTGAATAGCTTGTTAACTAGCCTTTGTTATGTCACTCGAGCATTCCTGAGTCCAAATGGCATCACATTGTAACAATAAATCTTGTTTTCAATAATGAAGGGTGTGTTTGGCTGGTCTGACTCATACATCTTGATCTAATTGTACCTGAAATAGGCATCCGTGAAGCTTAACATCTCGTACCCCAAGGTGGCGTCCACAAACTGATCAATTCTTGGCAATGAGAAATTGTCTTTCGAGCAAGCTTTATTAATATCACTAAAGTCAATGCAAATTCGCCATTTTCCATTTGTTTTCTTCACCATCATGACATTTGTTAGCCATTTGGGATAGTCGACATCTTTGATGAATCCAACTTATAAGAGTTTGCTAATCTCAACGTCGATGGATTGTTGGCATTTTGATGTAAAGGCTCTCTAATTTTATATCAATGTTTTCAAGTACATTTTCTGGGTGCTCACGGGGCGCACTGAGAGGTGAGGCCCACACAAAACGCCTTAAGGCTTCAAAATTTAGTCATTCCATTCCAAAGGCATACATTTTTTTAGCTGAGGCATATACCCTGAATCGAGGCGTAATCCAGAATCGAGGTGTATGCCCGACTTGAGGCGTATGCATTTCACGCCCAACGAGGTGAAGAATACACCTCATGGTATTTTTTTTGGTATGAGGTGAAGGTGGGAATGACCGCTTGAAAAACTACTTAGAAGTCAATTTGGAGCTCGCATTTATAGCATATCTCGCCAAAGATTTCTTTGAGAAATAATTAGTGAGCTGGACTCGGACTGTAAAATGGGAAAAACCACCACTCTCACCGCAAACAATATGATTTCTCTGTTGTCGTCGCTCACTGCAGAGCTTGTCCTAGAGGCAATGTTCGTGCACGTGCTAGCTATTGCTTTCTTTTCTCTCTGTGTCTCTTTCTTTTTTTTCTAAATAATTTTAGAAGGAATATATAGCCGTACAATTGTAGAATGCAAAGAGATAGAGAGAGATAAAAACTAGAACTAAGAGAGAAAGAAGATAATGATGTATGCTATTAACTTATTGGAATACAGGTGTGATTTTATAGTTCTACTTATAAAGGTAAATGATTGATTATTTTATTAATTATTTTATTTCTTCAGTTGTGTATACAATTTGTATACAGTTTTTCTATCCTTAAAGCTGAGCACCACATGTGTGTGTAAACCGTAAACTTTGAGGCAAATTATTGGTGCCTCCATTGCCATGTGTTTATCAATGATAGGTTTATATTTTAAAAAAGTTCAGATTTTTATGGAGAGCATAAGGATACTTGCATTTTATTATTATTATTTTATTTAAAATTTTCTAATGTTTCAAAAGGCTCACGCCCCAATGTCTCAATGTTTACGCCTCACCTCATTGGGGGAAAACACCTCGCACAATGCCTTTGCCTCTGAAAACATTATTCTATATCACAGGTTTATGTTTGGGGTTGATGTTTAGGTGATGGACCATTATCTTTGGATCGATCCACGATATATCTGCGACCGACCACACAAACACGTCTTGATTTTCTCTAAAGAATGAGATCAGCTGCATTCGTAGTTCTCCCTTTAAACATGAGTTGATCTATATCATCTTATCCAGTTCATCTTCTAATATGGATACTGATACTAGTTTTTCCACTAGTCTTCCTCTAGAAGTCTTTTGATTCTTATCTCAAATCTTCAATCCGAAGGACATCATTTTTTTCATTTTCTTTTATGGAGGCTAAGTAGCATGTTTGAGCTTCAATTTGATTGCCTCTAACCTTACCCACATCATTCTCGATTGGGAATTTCATCTTTAGGTGGTACATATAGACCACTATTTTCATGGTGCTCATGTTTTGTCATTCGAAAATAGCTTTATAGGATGAAAGTAGGTCAGCCACTAGGAATGCAATTAAGATTGTAGTATAACAAGGTGCGGTACTTGCCATCACTAGAAACAATATGCTCCCTTTTGGATAAAACATTTCTCCTAAGAAGCCATACAGAGAATAATGCGTAGGCTTCAATGATTTTCTGATAACTTCATTTTCTTGAAGGCATCATAGTATAGGATGTCTTGAGATAAGTCGTTGTCCACTAAGATCCTTTCGGTCGCGAAATTGGATATGACCAAAGTAATAGCTACCATGGTATCAGGAGGGAATCTCACTCCCTCCATATCTTTATCTATAAAATTGATGGTTTGGTTGATCTAAGCATTCTTCGTTGGCCCTTCCGCTGATCCTACAAAATGAGCATAGGCCTTGTGAGAATTTGAGTTCTCCCTCAAAGACCATCCCCCCAAAGATAGTTCGGATGATGCTCACTATAGGGGAATTATCCAGGCTTTGGCGTCTTCGATTATTATCTATTCTATCGAAACTCTGCCTTGGCCTCTTTTTATCTCTATGTTCTGGGCTTTTTTGGTTGTTCAAGCTTCACCCTTTTTCAATCTTGATGAACTTCCTCAAGTATCCTCTTTGAATCAAGCTTTCGATCTCGTTTTTCAGATGTTTACATTCATCTATATTGTGATTGTGATCGTTATGAAAGCAGAAGAAATGACTTATGTGCCCCTTTTCTTTTAATACTTCCGTTATTATTATTTTAAATTTCAACTGTTTGTTTAGTAAATTTTAATTTTTGTGATTTGGTATGTTGTATACTTAGTAATTTAAGAATAGGTTATGTTATGAAGAGATATTTTTTTTCAAAGAATAAAGAGCTTTGGGGTTGATTTCAATTTATGTGAAAGTGGAAGGAATTAGGGGTTAGTGTAATTAAAATTTCAAGTGAAGGTTAGGGAGGTATTTTGTCTTGTTAGTAGTAGTATAAATAGGGGAGAGAGAGATCAAAGTCCAACACTTCAGCCCTCTCTCCCTTGTGCTAGAATTCTCTACACTTTTCTCTTTCTTTTTTTCCTTTTTTGAGCTATTGGTTGAATCTTAGAGAAGATTTTCAAGTAAGCTTTCTCCTTTCATTTTTCTTGCTTTGTAAGTTAAAAATGTAGAGTTTGAGTTAAAAATTCTTGGATTGAAGCTTCTTGTAGAAAATTTGTGGAAAAACAAGTTTTTGGTTCCAAAATGGGATTTGTTCTAAGTATGAGACTTTTAAACTTTGATTTTTCTTATGGGTGGTGTATAGATTTGACCTAAAACCTTAGAAAAAGCTTGTGTTTTAAAGAGTTTATAGTTTCTTGAAAGACCAAAGGGGTTTTGAGAAGGAAAAAAATGTGTTTTTCGTGAGTTTTTCAGGTTCAGACAACTGGGCAGTCGACTGTGTAAGAGATAGAGACTTCAGATCTCAAGCACAGTCGACTATATGATTGGACAGTTGACTGTGCAACCCTGTTTTTAGGATTTTACCCCTTGAATTTCATTTTTTCCTTTCAATCTTAAGTCCTTGAAAGTAATTTGAATTGATTATGTGATAATTGTGACTCCTTGATTGGATTAGTTGAAGTCTAATTATTTATGTTTGGACACTTGATGTTAAACGACGAATCCGTAGGTATAAGTGAAGAACATTCGAAAGGAAAAGAAGTGATTCAGAATTAGAGCTTGGTTCTCAAGATGAGTATCACCTTACTCTTGTTAAATGGAATAATATATATAACGAAAATAAAAAAGGTTAAAGACTTATGAGAATTTAAATGGTTATATTAACTAAGAACTATATTATGATTTATAAGTAAAAGATAAATATTAAATGTATGTCCTCATGAATATGTGCATATAATTACTAGTATGAGATTGAATTATATAATTTATATATGAATGTTGTGATGAACTTTAGTAAGTAAGTGTATTTGAAATATGATTAAATTGTGAAATCTTAAATAGTAGTGTGTTGAGATTGATGTATATATGTATATGTATATTAAGGTGTGATGATACAAGAATAAACTTGATATAGTTTATATTGGAAAAGTTACCTTTTTGAGAATGCATTGTATAAGACATGATTTATTATTAAGGTTGTGATAGCATGGAACAAGTGGAGTAAACAAGTGAGATTATGACCCTGACCAGTAAAGGGTAGGGAGGGGATCCGATGAAGTATTGAATTGATAAGATCTTACTAGGTAAGGGGTAGGGAGGGGATCCGAGTTATATGTGATGATTAACGTACCGGTATGTGGGGAGATGTCCCCATTGTTATGATTGGCCCACGAAGGGCAAGAGATTTGAAATGAATGAAAATGATAAATCGAAATGAATAAAAGAATAAACTTGTATAGCATTGCATTGCATCATATTTCATGTGTTGGATGATATGCTTGATTCGTGATGTATTGATGGGCTGGATTACTTAATGAGGTATGTGATGAATATGGATTGAGTCACTTAAAAAGACAATATAATGGGTATTGAGATGAAATGATACTCTATTATACTTTATTCGAAATCTATTAATACTCTTATATTTATATCGTGTATTTGAGAACTAATTAGGACATTTCGTTTTACTTACACCTATTAAAAACAGAATTAAGTATGTGAAACCAATTAAGAATGAATCTAAACTCTCAAGGGTTATATAAATTGTTTACGGTTACTTCGAGTAATGTGATTACTTGCTGAGCTTTTTAGCTCACCCATTTCCCTTTTTAATGTTGAGATGAGGTGGACAAAGGTGGGACAAATCTCACTCATTTTTGCATGTGTGAAGGTGAAAATACATAATTACCTTCCGTTAACACAAACCTACATCTAACTCTCGCCCAAATTGGATCAAAAACCTAAACCTAACCTAATCATATAGAAAACAATAGAGAGATAAAGAGAATTTGTGCATTTTTTTAACCCTTACCCAAATCGATCAAAACCTTAACCTTATCCACCGACACATCATTTGTTCTCCTTTGCAACTGTCAGTCTTTAGCATCTTTAAGCATTTGCTTCAAACCTTAGTTTCAAACCCACCATAAACCTTAGCTTTAAACCCCAATGGGAATCACAATGACCAACTGTGAACCCATCTACAATCTGAGCTACAAAATCTTAAAACACTTGTCAATAGAAAGCGCAATGATCAACTACGAACCCAATTACAAAAATCCACTTACAATCCCACCTACAAAAACCTAGTTACAATTACTAATCACCATCCTCATCTAATGTAAACCATCACGAAGATCAAGCACACTAAAACACAGACCAAAAAGAAACTGAAAAAGCCAAGAAGAATTCTACTATAACCCTACACTTCCCTCTAGTCTCATTCCTTCCCACCAACCTGATTCTCTTCAACAACCTAAGAATAACATGTAAAGCTCTTTCACCCATTAGAGGATCATGCTTGGGGAAGAATTTACAAGCTCCTAAATTCTGTGTTGAAGAAAAAAATAAAATTAGGTTTAAACAATGAAAAACAAAAGTTCTTACTCCATAAATTCCGTAACTTCTGCACCCATTAAAAGTCCTTTTTAGGCTTGAATTGGTCAAAAAAGTCCTCTGTTTAGCCCGTAGGTTGCAATGACATGAAAGAGCATCATTAACCATCCTTTGTGATGTGCTTAAGTGGGTGTTATTCAATGAAGATGACGAAGTTTGCATCGTGCCTCGGTGTAGGTTGCAGTTGTTGAAGATGTGAGCGAGATGGGTTTGTTTCAGGTTGCAATCGCATGAAGATGGAGATGAAGATGAAAAAGATTTAAGTTCTTGAGCTTTGAGTATGACATTTGGGAGAGATTGTTGCAGATTTGGGTTTGGTTTTGGAGTTTTGATCGATTTGGCCTCAAAAAGAAGTTTTAGTTGTGTTTCATGCGAAATGACCATAATACCTCTTTTTCTAAACCCTAGCACTGACGTGGTGTGTCCAACTAAGCAATTTGGGTATTCAAATTGAAGTTAAGACTAAAAATCAAATTTTTGGATATTTTAGGATTTCATTGCAATGTTTTGAAGATTCGAGATCAAATTGAAATGGAGGGTATAGTTTAAGAACAAAAAAAAAAAATGAGTTTTACCCTATTTTTGCTTATGAAATTAACTTTGATATTATTGATTGCTATTTGTTATTGCATCTATTGAAATAATATTTTCTACAATGAAAATTGTGAAAAATCGAATGAACAATCGAATAGGAGATTTTTGGATGAATGATTGTTTGGTGATATAAATTGAAAAAAAAACATATTTAGTGGTATCAATAATAAAAATATTTTACAAACATGTCGAGAACAATTATAAAAGATAAACTTACATGAAAATATAGCATTTGTTTTACTATTGATCTTGTATCTAAATGAAATAATTTTAAATATATGTACTGTGAAGTTTTTTTTTAAATTATAAATTAATATGCTTTAATAATTTTGCTCTGACAAAAAATCCTGATGCCTGGTGATTTACATCTGAATGTTTATTTATTTATTTATTTTTTTGACATATACATCCGAAGAATTTATACACATAAAATGAGAAAATAGTAAAGAAAAAAACAGGAAAAAAGAAGGTCGTGGACCCACACAGGGAAGCTCACATAAAACCCTGCCTAAAACCCCCTAATAATAGCCCCGCCCCTCAAAAGAGAAAACCCTTATTTTTGCCTCCTTCCCATACTCGCAGAATCGGTGAGCGTACCAGAATCAAAAGCAAGAAAGCGAAGAGATAGAAGCAGCAATGGCGGGGTCTGTACCACCAGGTGCAACGATGCATAGCGATGTGAAGAGCAAAGCAGAAGAGAAAGTGGATTACACGAACCTTCCTTGCCCTATTCCCTATGAGGAAATACACCGCGAAGCTCTCAGTTCAGTATTAGAAAATAGATTTATCTTATTGTTTTCATCTTCTTCAAAATCAGTTATCACTAATGCTAATGGGTTTTCCTTTAATTCCTTAAATATATCCAAATTTTTTTTCTGATTTTGTTACTCTCTATGGGCTTTAAGTGCTGTGTATTTAGCCATTCTCGATATGCTTTTTTTGGTATATATGTTTGTATTTCCAAGTGTAACTTGATTATAATGATAGTGATAACAGTAGTTCGACCATAATGTTGAAACCCTAACTTCTCTGATTGGTTATTTCTGTGTCAATTAAGTAATAATTCTGAATTGAAAATGTTTATTTGATTTTCGTTGAGGAGTTTGTATTTTGAGTGGCATTCTTGCAATTTAAGTTGCATGGTGTGGTTTAATGATAAGTATGACATGGTTTAGGTTTACTACGATCTACAAGCAGAGGTCGGTACTGGAATGAAAATAAAAAATATTGAACCATTTTTTTTTTGTGATAATGAGGTAAACATCATTTGTTAAGTCCGATGTGTATTGATGGCAGACACACACATACATACATATACATGTGCACTCATAGGAGTTCCAAGGTCCAGAAATGAAATTCCTTTGCTGTTTTTATTGGTTACTTTGTATGTGTTGGGGAGTTGACTGGTGCAATGGTGTATGGCTTTTTAAATGATTCTGCTGGGTAGATCTTAAAGAAAGAGTAGCAATGTCGTAAAGCTTTGCATTGACACTACTCTAATAGGGGACAGCAATAGGTTTTTGAACACATTTTGAAGCTTGGTGCAGATTGTATTACAATTTGAGGGGCTTGCAACTATGTAAAATGTAAGATTTATTGTACCTATGTTTTTGACTAGGTGGACTGTATGCTGGTGTCTAATTTCTTCAGAGCATTACTTATCCTCTTTGTGCCGCAGTTGAGTGGAACTGAATGTTTAATCATATTGTGGTACCAATATTCAGATCTATGTTGTCATGGTGCACAGCAGCAGATATTAGAGTACAAAAGTCAGGTGTTTGAAGATGGGTTAGGGCATATTGTTTTGTTGATATCTCTAGATATTGAATCCTTTGAGTTTGTTTGGCAGTGTCTTTAAAGCCAGAACTTTTTGAGGGATTACGCTTTGATTTTACCAAAGGACTGAACGAGAAATTCTCTCTCAGTCACAGGTACCCTGAGCTTAGTCATATGGTTTATTAGCATATCTCTATTATATTTCTTATTGATTTTGATAACTATGCCTTCAACAGTGTGCTCATGGGACCAACAGAAATTCCTTCCCAATCTTCAGAAACAATTAAAATCCCTACTGCTAACTATGAGTTTGGTGCTAACTTTATAGATCCACAGGTAGGTAGCTACTACTTTTCCCTGAGTCTGTTTAATACTAAGGCCCAGTCAAACAGTAGGAGCATTATGAATTTTTCACAGTTGATGCTTATCGGGAGGGTCTTGACGGATGGTAGACTAAATGCAAGAGTGAAGTGGGATATGACTGATACTCTCACTATGAAGGCTAATGCTCAGGTAAAATGCCAGTTCGTTTTAAATTTTTTCCCTTCTATCTTTGTTTTGGTGGGATTAACTTGCATCTTTCTTGCGAAAGTTTGATGATTATATTTTTTTTTTGTTCTTCACCAGCTTACCAGTGAGCCTCATATGTCACATGCGATGGCTAACTTTGACTACAAGGTCAAATACTCCTACTTGATACATCTAGTATATCTGTGTTTGGGCATGAATTTATGTGGACTACTTACGAGCTTGCTTTTTTCTTGTTTGAATTTTTGTCACCTTCTTACAGGGCAGAGACTACAGAAGCCAGTTTCAACTGGGAAATGGTGCCTTATTTGGAGCCAGTTACATCCAGGTAAACTGTCTGATCAGGGAATGCAAAACTGTTGCCTGAAATTTCAGTAATGCAAAAATTGGCATGAAGAATATCATGTTCATTGGATGACTTGTCTGGAAAAACATGGCTTATCAAACAATGTATATGAAAAATGTGGCCTTCACTATTTTTCTGATGAGAAATAGTGTAGAATTTGGACCTGAATTGTTGTGCATTGAACAAAATGAGTTGATCATAGACATACATGGACTACGGCCGTAGCAAGTTCTTCTCAATGTTACTTTATAAAGAAAGAAAGATCTTCTCAATGTTGAAAAGCAATGAAACAAGCTGCAACGTTGTAGCAGCACTTAGGACGAGCCAAGATACGTGCCTTGAATAGCGCAGGTCTTGTGTTTGATTCTCCACTAAGTGCAAATAACTCCCTAAGGGTCGTGCACGGGGAATTTATTTTGAGCTATACCCGGTACATGTAGGTAGGGCAGTTTGCACGTACCTGTACCTGGAGGATTAGTTGGCCCAAGGTCCATATACCCTCATCATCCAAAAAAAAGTTTTAGCAGTATTGTTTCTTGAGATAATGACTTGTTCATTGTATACCCATATAGTTGACATTGGTCCACAACTCTATTGATTGAGTAGTTCACATTTTTGTTTGTGTTTGAGCAGATTTGCATTGTGTCGTAGATGTTAGTATGTTGAGATGAATACAGTGATTGGCATAATACTTGATGTGGGGGTTCTCCTTTGAAATCCCAATTCTCGAATGTAATTGCTCGTGCAGGATAAGAATGCCCTTATCGGGTGGTTGCGGTATCCATGAAAGATGAAATTTGTCTTTGGAGTGGTTTTAGGGCATCTAAAGAGGTCAAGAAGGTTTATTTGTTGATTCCGCACTCTATTTTTTGGTTAACGTGGAGCAAAAGAAATTGGAGGGCTTTTGATGGAGTAGAAAGACCTGTTGGAGCTATCAAAGATAGTTGGTTCAATACTCTCAATTTTTGGTTTAGAGAGAATTTCTTTTGTAAATAATGATGATCTCCTAGATTTTGTAGATTTCCGTTATTGTAAATAGCTAGTAGCTTTGAGCTACACCCCTCTTGGTGCTTGATTAATAAAAATTTTACTTATAAAAAAAATAATGCCTTTATTGGCTCTTGTTTCTCCTTTTCCAATGAGATGGTTTCTTGGAAATTTTTTTTTTCATCAAAATGTCCATGATTGGGAGCTTGAGAGCGTTAGGAAATTCTTCGAGACTTTCTATAACATTAGACTTGAGTCGTCTAGAGAAGATACGATAATTTGGAAGGCTTTGTGGTGAAGTTTTACTAAGATTCTTCTTGAGGATCTTCCTTTGGATGGTTCCCATACCTTTCCATGGAAAGCCATTTGGGTTCCTAACGCCCCTAAAAAAGTTTGTTTCGTTGCGTGGGAGGCGTATTGGGAGAGGATTTTAACAATTGACAACTTGCAAAGAAGAGGAAGGATTCTTGCTAATAGATGTTTCGTTTCATTTGTAAGGAAAGGGCCAAATTTATTTCTCATCTTTTGTTGGAGTGCTCTTTGGCTAGAAACCTTTGGAAGATGGCTTTTTGTGTGGTGGTGCTGGCACTGTTAAAGATGAACTTTGGGCTTGGAATGGTTTGGGAGCCCCTAAAGAGTTGAAAAAGGCTCTCTTTGATTCCCCTTTCTAATTTTTGGGTTATGTAGAATGAGAGAATTAGGAGGGCCTTTAACAATGAAGAAAGGTCCCTAGAGGCACTTTTGGGATAGTTGGTTCAATACTTTAAGATTTTGGTTTAGAGGCAAACTTTTTGTAAACGAGGAAGAACTAGTGAATTTGCTGGGTTTCTTTCTTGTAGATAATTTTATAATAGGGTTGCACCCCCTTGGTACTTTTCTTCTATATACTTTTACTTATAAAAAAAAGATATATAGATATTAATTATTTAAGGCAGGCTGCAGAGGGAGGGTAACCGGAAATGAAAAGGTTGAGTAGGTTGTTTTGTTCCCAATTGCTCCATTTTCCTGGTTGGGGGTGGGGAAAGAATTATTTTTATATATATTTAAACAAGGGGAGAAGCTAGTTTCTGCTTTTTTCATATATGAATACTTTGTATCATTTACTGTTATAGGCTGGTAGCTCGTAAACAGGAGTGCGATTTGTAATTACCTCTTATGCTTGTGCTCTGTGATTTTGTATGGCATCTGTAGACTCTCTCTCTCTCTTTATCACTTACTCTTGTCTCTCGCTTGTGTTCTGTGATTTTGTACGGCCTCCACAGATCTCTCTTTCTCTCTCTCTCTCTCTCTATATATATATATATATATATATATTTAAAATCTTCGTGCTGGTGGCAGAGATAAGCATATAATTATCACTACATATGCTCATTTTTAATCTTCATTGGATCTGTCGATGTTTTGCAGAGTGTGACGCCACACTTGTCTTTCGGTGGTGAGGTATTTTGGGCTGGTCAGCATCGGAAGTCGGGTATTGGTTATGCTGCTCGATATGAAACTGATAAGATGGTAATGTTGTTTGACTTTGAATGTTTATAATGTGTATTAAGAGTTCTAGTCTTGGATTCTTAATATTTCTATTTATGTAATAATTGATTGTGGTTAGTTCTGTTATTACTAGTTGAGGGATGACATTGCCACACAAAGTGGGATGTTCATCAAATTTCCTCACATTGAACTGTTGTAGGAGATAGAGTTCTTCTCTTATCATTGGCGTTGTTGTTATATATATTTTCTAGCATTTCTTTTCCAGTGACTTGTCACATTTCCAACATGCAGAGGTGATGTACAAAATATTTGAACTAAAGACATGAGGCCTGATGCATAGGTTTTTCTAAGAGGAAATTTTAAGTTTATTCAAAGCATATTTTTAATTCTGTACTTAATCTGTGAAATCGCTGAGCAATGTAAATTTCCGCATCTTTAGTTTTTGAAATTATGCTGTCTTCATTATAACAGTTTCATGGTAGCATTTCTCCCTCAGGCTGGGTGTTTTATCTACTATTGCTGGAATGAAAGAATCTATGCTCATTATTGATCTTGGTTCAAGTATTCTGAGAATTTGGGAGTGTCTCCTTGTTTTCTCTCTTTTTCCTTGAAGGATAGGATTTTAGTTGGTTTTGAAGTCTGCTTGTAAATACCACATGCTAGACCTAGAAGATTTAATTTTTGCATAGTCAATGGTAGACCGACTCTTTTAGTTGTAGCTTTCATTTTTATCTTCAGTATGAGCTTGTATATTAAAATTACATGATTTTTTTTTCTCCTCACTCAATTGGAACCATGTCTTTTGTGGTCGTGATTGTTGTGAAGGCGAAGTCTGATTGGTGCAAGGCAATTTTATTTGTTTTAAGCATTCATTTCTCACCTTGATCGAATCAAAGCCCTCTATATCCGTAGGTTGCCACAGCGCAAGTTGCTAGCACTGGAATGGTTGCTCTGAGCTATGTTCAGAAGGTATCTGAGAAGGTAAGAAAGCTAAGGTTTTTGTCAAAATTTGTTGGATTTTGTTATCAAGGTTTATTTCTTATATTATTTTGCTCTATTTAGGTTTCCCTAGCATCGGACTTCATGTATAACTACATGTCAAAGGATGTCACAGCTAGTGTTGGTTATGATTATATCCTTAGACAGGTAAATTTTGTGATTGCAAATGTTCAAATATGGGATATGTTGTGTGATTATGATAAATAGGGATACAAAATCTTGATTATGATAAATGTCTTTACCACAAAATCCTATTCAAGACTTGTCCATAGGAAAAGATACACAAGCGCTCACTTCTAAATATCCTTAGATGTTGTGACAAAAATGCTAAGTGAAAGAGCCTCGTGTGACATGACGTCCTATCTACTGTAATGGGGTTGCTGTGTATACCACTTGACTGTAAGACCAGTAGGCTTTGTACTGAACTTGTTAGAATTTTATGGTAGGGACCCTCACTTACCTTGTCAAATAACATTCTTTCTTTCTCTCTTCCCTCTCCCTCTCCCTTTCTGCACGTGTGCACATGTACCAGCTGGCATTAACCCTCAACTATATTACGCTGCTTGTATCTTAATCTCCTATGCCCCTCTTCATGTTAGTAAGCAACTAAAAATTACTTCATTTTGACTCTGATCTCAGTTTTGGAGTGCTTCTTGATATTATAGATTTTCTAAGCATCACAGCCTTGATTTTCAGGATCCTTTATTTAAAAAAAAAACTGAGTTTTTTTTTCGTGCTTCAAAGAACTAAAGAATAAGAAATTACATTGTGAAAACAATGCTTCAAGGCTTGTTTATTTCATTTCTCTTTCAAAGTATTTTACAGCTTACATGGAATGATGGTTATGATCATGACCATTGCTACTTCCTCCAAATGGACTGATATTTCCAAAATTCTATTCTCAACAGATAAAAATGATTACCATATGTATGTTAATAACTCAATATATTTTGATGTGGGGTCCAAAATTATGCCATTTGTTTTTTGATAAGTAAAATTATGCCCTTAGTTTTGCTCTATATATTGCTCATACGGTGACTTGGTCTTGTCCAAGTATTGCTTATGATGGGCAAAAGTCATTATTTCTACAAGTTTCAATGATATTTTAATGGTTTACATTAATTCAGATTTGTGTACATTAAGATTTAAAGTTGTTTTAATGAGTAGGAAGAATCTAAGTTGACAGTTATTCTACTGTAATGGGGTTGCTGCGCATACCACTTGACTGTAAGACCAGCAGGCTTTGTACTGAACTTGTTAGAATTTTATGGTAGGGACCCTCACTTACCTTGTCAAATAATATTCTTTCTTTCTCTCTCCCTCCTCCCTCTCCCTCTCTGCACGTGTGTGTGTGTACCAGCTAGCATTAACCCTCAACTATATTATGCTGCTTGTATCTTAATCTCCTATGCCCCTCTTCATGTTAGTAAGCAGCTAAAAATTACTTCATTTTGACTCTGATCTCAGTTTTGGAGTGCTTATTGATATTACAGATTTTCGAAGCATCACAGCCTTGATTTTCGGGATCCTTTTTTTAAAAAAAAAACTGAGTTTTTTTTCGTGCTTCAAAGAACTAAAGAATAAGAAATTACATTGTGAAAATAATGCTTCAAGGCTTGTTTATTTCATTTCTCTTTCAAAGTATTTTACAGCTTACATGGAATGATGGTTATGATCATGACCATCGGTACTTCCTCCAAATGGGCTGATATTCCCAAAATTCTATTCTTCAACAGATAAAAATGATTTCCTTATGTATGTTAATAACTCGATATATATTGATGTGGGGTCCAAAATTATGCCCTTAGTTTTGCTCTATATATTGCTCATATGGTGTCTTGGTCTTGTCCAAGTATTGCTTATAATGGGAAAAAGTCATTATTTCTACAAGTTTCAGTGATATTTTGATGGTTTACATAAATTCAGATTTGTGTACATTAAGATTTAAAGTTGTTTTAATGAGTAGGAAGAATCTAAGTTGACAGTTATTCTACTTGGCTAATATAATGGTTGTTTCAGTCTCGTCTTAGGGGGAAGATTGACTCTAATGGATGCGCAGCTGCTTTTCTGGAAGAACGGCTGAATATGGGTCTTAATTTTCTTCTTTCTGCCGAGGTGAGGAGCTGTTTGTTTGGAATGATGCCTTTTCTTTTCTCTGCAGTTCTCGTTTGAGAACTTAGTTGGTTTGTCCTGCCTGTGTTGTCAACCTTGTGTATCATTGAGCCCCCTGTGGTTTGGTGGTAGTATAAGTGTGGTACCTGACGTTTCAGAAACTGGCAATTGGTTTAACATGAAATAAAAAAGATGTTTGTATGATTGTTCTCTTCATATTAAATACTGCAAGTGGCATAAGTGCCATTAAATTTGGTTGGATGGTTTCTTCCCACAATTTGCAGTCCATATGGTTTCATAAAAAGGTATAAGAGCTATAATTTTTCAAGTACCCTCTGCAGAGTTCAAATAGTCTCTTTCTATCACATTTTTAACTTATTATTGTAATTAGTCTTCTCTTACCCATTTCACTGATTTTATCTTTTGCAGCTAGATCATAAGAAGAAAGACTACAAGTTTGGGTTTGGGTTGACAGTAGGGTAATGGATTTGAAGGTGCCAAAGCTGTATTATCAATTTTACATAAGCTCATGCTTATTGTTGATTAGCAACTCAGCGAGTTCCTAGTCAACTTTGCATTTCAAAGATGAAAAGAATCCGTTTCGTACCGTCTTTTTGAGTAACATGGGTGGCATGAACTGCTGCAGCAATTTTTGTAGCTATACTTATTGATTTGGTAGCAGATGCTATCATTTTGGTCTTGCATTAGATTAATAAATGAATAGAAGTGAGGATATTGATGGAATGATTTTAAAATTCGACATAAGCTGCAGAGTAGAGATTGGTTTATACAGGTGGTTAATGTGGTGTCGAATCATTTAACTATTTGAATAGTTTAATGCCTGTAAGCCATCTGATTGATGGCACTGTTTTAATGGCAGGCTTTGTTATGGCTGGATGCATCTTCTCAATTATTTACTGCTGAGGTAACGAGAATTATGGTAAAAGAAGACACTTAATATTCGCCAATTTTAGTATCATGTGAAAAAAAAGGACGGGCAAGGTTTCTGTTCAAAAGTTGTTGATTTTCAGTGTTCCTTTGTGAATAAACAAAGGCTCGTTCATTCTGAATCTAGAGAAAGGATGAGTAAGGTTTCGAAAAATGAATAATTTAGAGAAAGAAGATGAAATAAGAGTAGTTTATGTTTGGGATAGGAAAAGGATAATGGTGCACAGTATAATGAAGAAAACCTGCTAGAATAAACACGTCTAAATGACCCCGCACGCAAAGTCTTTGCCACCGTAAAACCGCCAATCGTTCATGTTGAAAATAATTTTCGTCCATTTGGATCAATTTAATCATGTTTAAAAGTTTTTACAGTTGATTGCAGTTATTAAAAAGTTTAATTACAAAAAATATTCTGTGATTGATTGTATTTTCAAAAATGCTTTGAAGTATTTTTATGGTAAAAAATATCCTATGATATGTTTTTGTTAACAAAAAATACTATGTGATTGATTAAAAGAAACATATGACAATATATTTTTTACTAACAGAAATATACACATGATAGTTTTTGCTAACAGAAACATAATACACAGTATTTTTTACCACAAAATTTTTTTTTTCTGTATTTTTTGAAAATAGAGTCAATCACGGATATTTTTTGTCACAAAAAATCTTAAGGTATTTTTTGAAAACGAAATCAACCACAAGATACTTTTTTATATTTAAGCCTTATTAAAATATTAAGGATTAAATTGAATATCAACTCAAATTTTAAAGATCATTAATGTAATTTGCTGGTGAAAATATAACTCCCTATCAAATTAGTGAATTATTCTCGATTTCAAGAATTTTTTGTTGTGTTTGGATGAAAGGTATTTAAAGAAGAGGAGAGGAGAAGGGGATCATTGGAGATTTAATCCCCTCCAAATCCCATTTTTATTATTTGACAAAACTCTCTTTCTTTTTTCTTAATAATATTCTATTTGGAGTATAGCGAGAGAAGGGATGAAACTTACTAATTTAACTATTCTTTTCCCTTCTACCTTCCACATCTGAGCAAAACAACATAAATGCACTTTATCTTCTCTAACCCTTCCACCAACCTTCCTCCCAGACTCTTCCTTGTCTAAGATTTCCATAATCTAGTATCTAGCACTAATTGAGTAATGTCAACAACCAAAAAAATAAAAGAAAATGTAAAAGGAAAGTTAGTAAATGAGAAAGGAAATTTATATAAATTAGAGAGAGGACCAAACAGGAGACGGAATTGAAAGGAAGGGAAGATAAGCAACACTAGAAAGGAGAAAAACAATACTATTAATGATGAAGAAATTAAAAGAGAAATTAGGGTTTGAGTTTTCTGAATGCATAATAATACAGTGGTAGGAACTTATATTTATAGGGTTCAAGAGTGTCCTAGTAGGACAAAAGTTTCCAATTTATAAAAGAGTGTCCTAGTAGGACAAGACTAGAGTTTTCTAATATTATTTATATTAGGTATATATACATTTGCATGCCCCCTCAATCTGAATGGAGGGAACCACATAGAGATTATTTTTATGTTGAAGAAATCAGGGTAAAGACAACCTTTTTGTGAATATATCTGCAAGCTGAGCATTAGTGGGAATATAGTGAATCCGAACATCTCTTTGGGCTATTTTTTCACGAACAAAATGAAAATCTATGTCAATGTACTTGGTGTGAGCATGAAAAATTGGATTAGTGGTAAGATAAATGACACCAATGTTATCACAGTACACTCGAACTGGACTGTTCAATAACACATGTAAGTCATAGAGAAGTTGACGAATCTAGTAGGTCTCATATACAACACAAGTAAGAGATCTATATTCAGATTCAGTGCTAGAACAAGATACAATGAGTTATTTATTTGCTTTCCAAGAAATAAGATTGGGTCCTAGAAAGACAACATAACCTGTGGTGGACCGACGACTGTCAAGGCAGCCTTCCTAGTATGTATTTGCATAGCAAGAAAAAGAGAAATCCTTGGCAGAAGCAAGATGTAAGCCATAATTAGTAGTTCCACATAAATATCGAAAAATGCATTTGACAAGCTGAAAATGAGCCATGCGGGGAGCATACAAAAACTAACTAGTCAAATTAACAGCATATGCAATATCAGATCGGGTCATGGATAAATACTATAGACCTCCAACCATACTCCTATATTCATAGGGATATGCTAGTAGTTCAGCCTCATGTAGTGAAGGTGCAGATTGAGAAGGAAGAGGAGTTTTAACAGGTTTTGCTAATGACAAAAAATTTAAGTAAAATATCCTTGGTGTATTTAGTTTGAGAGAGAAACAAGTTGGTGGGGTGATAAACAACTTCAATGCCAAGGAAACAATGAAGATCACCAAGATCCTTCATAGCAAACTGGTTAGATAAAGTGTGTAAAAAGCGAAAAAGGTAAGGAGGCGTTATTTCCTGTGAGGATAATGTCATCAACATATAAAAGTAAAATAAGAAAACAATGAGATGACTTGAGAACAAACATAGAAGTGTCAGCCCGACTACAAGAAAACTAAGAGAAAGAAGAAAAGAATTGAAGCGATGAAACCAACCCTAAGAGCTTGTTTCAGACCATAGATGGCTTTGTGTAATTTACAAACATGAGAGGGATGACTGTTATCAACAAAACTAGGAGGTTGTTTCATGTTCACAACTTCATTAAAATAGGCATAAAGAAAAGCATTCTTAACATCCAGTTATATAATCACCCAAGCATGAGAGATGGCTAAAGATAAAATAGTGCATATAGTAGTAGGTTTAACAACTGGACTAAAGGTTTCATGATATTCAATACCTGGTTGTTGGTGGAATCCCTGAGCAACCAACCTTGCTTTATAGCACTCCACAAACCCATTAACCCAATATTTAATCTTGTAAATCAACTTACACCCAAGTAAATTTTCCATTGGATCATATGGAACCAGATCCCAAGTGTGGTTAGTTAAAAGAGCATTAAATTTTTTAGCCATAGCTGACCGTCACTTGAGATCTTTATTTTCTTGAGAACAATAAGTTGGTTCAGATGGTATGGTGGTAGTGGATAGAGAGAGTAAGTTTTTGGTTTTACAAATGCCAGTCTTAGAACGAGTGATAATGGGATGACAAGAGGCTTTGGTGGATGGTGGAGGAACAATAGTGGTAGAGGGAGCGACATGCGCAGTAGAGGAAAGGGCAGTAGGACTAGAGGAGGCTAAGGTTGGTGCTAAAGAGTCAGGTTGGGGAGACGGCAAAGCAAAAGGGCTCGATGGTGGGGATGAGGAGTTGGTGATGACGATAAAGGTCACAGGTGAAGAGGACAAAGTTGGAGGAGGCAAAGCAAAAGATGCCGCCAATGAGGTTGAAGGAAGACAAGGAAGAGGTGTGACGAAAGATGTAGGAGACGAGGAAAATGGTTGATGTAAAGGTTTTGTAGTGGTAAGTACAAGAGGCGGGGTGATAGATTGGGTAACTGGTGTGGAGGTGATGGGTTTGGAGAGAATAGGATAGGGAAAAAAGAGTTCATGGAAGACAACATGACGACTGGTATAGACATGACCAGTTGTAGGATCTAGACAACTATATCCATTATAATTTTGAGCATAG
Source organism: Bretschneidera sinensis (assembly GCA_023935145.1). NCBI lineage: Eukaryota > Viridiplantae > Streptophyta > Magnoliopsida > Brassicales > Akaniaceae > Bretschneidera > Bretschneidera sinensis. Next base: position 3,882,548 of record CM043705.1, read on the forward strand.
CCTAGGAAGACACATTATTTTGATCGTGGTGCGAGTTTGTAGGGAGCATTAGCAGTGATATTTAGATAACAAGCACACATGAAGACATGAAAAGTTGAGTAATCGGGAGTTTTTGAAAACAATTTTGTATAAAGAGCTTGATTTTATAAAATAAGAGTTGAGAGATGATTAATGATGTAAAGGGCAGTGTATGTAGCATTAACCCAAAAAGATTTAAGGAGAGAGGAGTGAATTAAAAAGGTGCGGGCCATTTCACTAATGTGTCTATGTTTACGTTCTGCAACACTATTTTGTTGAGGTGTGTTTGGGCAAGACATTCAAAAGGTAATACCATATTGAACAAAAAATTGTTTGAAAGGTGTTAGGTAAAATTCTTTACCACCATCACTTTGTTTTTTTTATTTTTTATTTATTTTAGTGGAAAACTTATTTGCAACAAGAGTTTTAAAAGTACAAAAGCGTTGAAAGCATAGGAAAATTACAAGAATATCGAGAAAAATCATCCACAAAGATAACATAATAATGATAACCCAAATTTGATAAAAACAAGAGATTGTCAAACATTATAATGTATTAAAGCTAAAGGTTGGACAATACAATGCTTAACAGAATCAAATGGTAAATGTTTAGACTTGCTTAGCTGACACTCAGAACAAAAACCAGAATATTTAGAAGACAAAATAATATTATTTTTAGTTTGGAGAAGAGATAACACACAAGGACTTAAATGACCTAGTCTATGATGCTAGACATCACCAGTGACTTGACGAGTGGCCAATACCAGAGGGGTGGTAGTGACTGAGTCTAGAGGAAGAGGGTAGAGATCACTATAACTGGAAGATTTAAGAAGAGTTTTCCTCGTACTCTTGTCATTAATAACAACATGAGAAACATCAAATTTAGCAGAACAATTATTATCAGAACATAACCGTTTAATGGAAAGTAAGTTGTGAGACAATTGTGAGACAATTGTGAGACATGCAAGACATATTAAGCTGAAGAGGTTTTGTCGAATTGCATAAGAAAGTAGAACCAACATTATTAATATCAAGCAATTGTCCATTACCAACTAAAATTTTAGTTTTGCCAAAATAAAGTGTCAGGTTAGTAAGTATATCTAACCGATGAGTCATGTGGGCTAAGGCAGCCATATCAGGGTACCAATGGGCAACATTAGACTTACCAAGTGACGTATTAGCAAAGGATTTTGGCAAGTCATGAGAGATAACAAGATGGTAAAATTGTTGTGGACAAGTTAGGGTAAGGCGACTAGTGGTGTGACAAATCTGACATTCCGAGAAGGAGGATCTAGTATACGGTCCCAATATACTTTCACGATTGTAAGAGAAAGTATCAGCAAATTGATTAAATATAGGAGAAAAGTGAGAGGATTGATTAGTACCTGAACCATGTGGAGAGGAGTCACCACAACTAATATTGTGGCCGTGACCTCGATAGCCTGAGTGACCTCTGTCATGACCACAAGAAGCTGCAAAGGTGATGGTGGTGGCAAAGGCTCTAAGAGGGTCAGATATCTAAGAAGTGACCCGAAGATGCTTCAGGTGTTCTTCCTAGAGGAGCAGCTTGGCATGCAAACTGCCAAAGGTAAGGGTGATGTTGGAGTTGGTGACCGTAGTGATGAAGCTTTCATACTCGGGAGGCAAACTTACTAATGCAAAGAAGATGAAGTCTTTGGTTGAGAGTGGAGAATTGATGGTAGCAAGAGCATCAACTATGGCTTTGAGATCCCAGAGATACTATTCCATAGACTTTCTATATGTAGTATGTTTGTGAAGCTTCAGGTGGAGGTCAAACTCATTGACATTGGACTGATCAAGGTAACGTTGTTCCAACGCCAACCAGACATCCCAAAAGGTATACAGATCATGGATGTCTTAGAGGATGTCCGAAGTAAGGGTAACATTAATCCAAGAGCGAAGGCACTGGTCCGTTCGGAGCCAAGTGTGAAAGGCAGGGTTAAGGGTGGTAGTGCCATCACTGGAGAAATAATATTGAGGGGGATAGGTGAAGGTACCATCAACATATCCGATCAAGTCGTAGGTGATAAGAACTAGGAGAATTTGGGAGTGCCAAATGATGTAATTATTGTTATCGAGTTTAATACTAACTAGGTGTGTGATGCTAATAGTGGAGAAAAGATGGAGATTAAGAAAAGTAGTAGGAGTTGGTGGTGTGGTCATAATAGTGGAAGCGTTGGGACGTGTGAAATTTAAAGGTTGTACATTGAGGCAAGTGGCGTGATGTGAGGGAACAGAGGGTAAATGTTGGTTAGAAGAAAAAGTGGTTGCATGTGGGATTGTAGTGTGGAATTATTGGTTAAAAGGAAAAGTGGTTGCTGGGTGAGTATAGGGTATTGTAGACTGAGGTTTCAACCCAAGAAGGGAGGTGAATTGGGTTTTTAAAACTTTCGCGGAATAAACTCAAGTTTATAAAAACTTATAAGCAACAAGTAATTAAACAAGTAATGTGCTGTAAATAAAGAGTTTAAGGAGTAGAGAATGCAAACTTAGATTATAGTGGTTCGGCAATATTGGATTCGTTCCGACCCAACGTCCACTCTCTTCAAAGAACCTCCTTGAATTAATCCACTAAGAAACTTAATCGTACAACTTCACCGGTGTTGTACAAATCTTACAATCCCTTTCTCTCGGAAGCTATTCCCTTCCTCTTGGAAGTAATCCCCTTACTTTCGGAAGTAATCTCTTTACAAAAGATGCTGTAAAGTAAATGGTAGAGAGACAAGCAAATTAAGGCTTATACAACTGAATAATATCTCTCTTTCAAAGTAAAGCTTGAAGAATGGCTCAGCAAGAATATTTCAAAGCTTTTTGTGTTTCAAAGAGTACAATAACTTGATTGTGTGAGTTCAAATCTTTTTGAATATGTCCAGCCTTATATTGAATGCTTAATAGAGTGGGTTTATATAGCCATCAAATAATATGACCGTTGGGACTTTAATTTGAAAAGATTATGCTTTTAAAAGTTCAGATTTCGTGTCCAACGGTCATATTTTTGAATTATCAGTCGACTGGGTCGAGATACCAGTCGATTAGGTCCTCTTAAAAATTCTCGTTTTTAAAGCTTCTGGAGTACCAGTCGACTGGGTTATTCTTGCCAGTCGACTGGGGACTGTTTGTCCAATTTACCAGTCTACTGGTATGTTCCATCCAGTCTACTGAGGACTCACTGTCCATTTTACCAGTCGATTGGTATGTCTTACCCAGTCGATTGGGGACTTACTGTTCCATATACCAGTCGACTGGTATATGACTGGGTTGTCTTCTAACCCAGTTTTTCTTTGTTAAAAATAAGTTTTAACTTAAAAACGTTCGATAAAAAAGGTTATGTTTAAAAACATTTTGTGTGCGAGTCATTGAACATGCTATTACAATGTACAAGTGAGATTTACATTGGTTTTAAAAATCTTAGACCTATACTAGTTCTTCAGTCTTCACTTGAAAAAAAGATTCGGTTTGAGTTCTTGCATCTTGATCCTTGGTTGAATGCGTTTATTGCTTACTACACTTAGATTGAACTGTTAGTATAATAACAGTTGTGTTTTGTCATAATTAAAATAAAGGTGAGGGTCAACAATCTCCCCCTTTTTGATGATGACAAAACTAATAATGTGAAAACAGTTTAAAAAACTAAGTGTTTGGATTTTATAAAAAAATTGGATAGAGTTTCCTCTGTTTTTCGAGTAAAATCACCCTGTAAACAAGCAAACGCAATTTATATTTTCATTTCAACTAATCACAATCAACTCAACCAATTAATGAATCATTTTCAATATTCTTTGGAGCAGTACTCCTCATAAATCTATGCATTGGTTTCTGTTTACATAGTTTTAGTCGTTTTCTCATTTTTCTCCCCCGTTTTGACAACAGCAACCAAAGGGGCCAGAAACTAAAAAATAAGCTACGTAGCTATCATAAACATCTAGAGTATGCTTAAACAAACCTGTACGCGAAACTTTGGCTTCATTCGAAGTTTGGAAGCCTTCCCGATAAGAACCGGAAGTTTTCATACACGCATAACCAGTTTCATAGCATATTCAAAGCAGTTAGAAACTATGCAAACATATCACAAATAGAGTAAATAGTTGCATGGAATATGACTAATGAAAAAACATCATCATATATAAAAAATCAATACATGAACGGGCTGCATAGAGCTATATATAAGACAGAAATACATAGGTATGTCTGTGCTACTTGCTAAGAGCTGGAAACTACCATATACATCAAAATATCAAAGAAAATGACTCAAGGAGCGGGAGAGTCCGAGCCGTCATTAATGAGATCCCGTATCTCAGCTAATGAACTCTCTGTATGCTCTCTGTGTAGCTCGAAGTCGTCCCGTAGATGCTCGATGGAGGAGCTCAATCTCTAGTACTCTGACTGCATGGTCTGGAACCCAGACTGCATGGTCATCTAGAGGTTTGTGATAGCCTGTAGTAAGTTGGCATACCCAGCCTGACCAGTACTCGAGTCACCAATGAGAATTGCTCGGGTATCTGTGTCTATATCAGCAGTATCAGCAGCAGCTCCCTTATCATCACTGCTCTCATCCTCTCGAATCAGAATGTGCTTCCCGGCCTTTGAATAGATGAAGCCGTCACGAACCGTGCATCCCATCTCCTTTAGTGATGAGATATTGATGATGTCCGTCGGTCTGATATCCTGAGCCTCGGAGGCAGGAAGAGGCACCCGGAAGTGCTGGAGTATGAGTGTAATGAGCATCCCGTAGGGTAGACACCAAGAGTCCCTCGCTTCACAGTTTATCATGTTGGCGAGCAGCAGGGGATATATATTGAAGTGGTGCCTTGCATCTATCTTAGATAGATACCCCCGACTCCCGAGTCTCGGGTGGATGGTCCAACTCACTATTAAGTTGAACAATTTTGAGTCCAGGGGCATATCACTACATGTGTGAAATGTAGTGGGTCTGTACACATAGTTAGGGTCACCTATGACTATCTGACAGGCCGACTCGACATCAAAATTGTTTGGCTATCCGTCTAGACTCTATTGGATCCCTCCTATAGGGACCCTTAGTATACTTATGAGGAGGTCAGTGTTGACCTCAAACTCCACACCTTAGACACTGGTTCTGAATCTCAGAGCCAGTGGACTAGGTTTCACCAAGTTCGCATAGAACAGGTGAATCAGTCTCGGGTAGTATTTCTCATGCACTCTGACCAGTGGGGTCAGGTGTATCACTTCAAAGGCTGGCAAAATATCGAAGTTGCCATGACGAATATAGCCGAAATCGATAACTCTACCCGTCATGATCTTCTTATGGTGTATAATCGAGTCATACCTTGCTTTGGTTGCAGGGCTGGAAAACAGAGCCTCATCAAGCTCTGTTCTGAGATTTTTGCTTGATAAGCCTGCCACGCCCTTCCCCCGTGTATTTAGATCAGTAGGTTTGGTGGACCTTGGTCTTGTTGGCGCATTTGGTCTTCCGGTTCTGTATTTGATACGGATTCAATCAGACATTTTTTTAGAAAAATGGGGTTTGGGAAAAAAGGTTTTTGATGAAAATGGAAGATTTTAACTGTAGAAAGTTGAAGATAATATTTGGGATGAGTAGATCGGTGTGTTTAGATGATGTTTGGAAGGTTTTTGGATCAAAATGGTTAAATTTTCTAGAGAGAGAAAGCTAGGTTGCTTGAAAATGGCGTAAATTTCAGGAAAAAAAAATAAACAGTCTTTATATAGAATCGCGATACTAGTCGACTGGGTCATGACACCAGTCGACTGAGTCCTTTTGAAAAGATGAACATTTTTCATACCAGTCGACTGGGTCTATGTACCAGTCGACTGGGTAAACTGGCAGTAAGATACCAGTCGACTGGGCAGTTTGTACCAGTCGATTGGATGATAATTGAATTTCAAAAAATTGGTTCCAAATAGGGTTTAGAGGTACAAGTCGACTAGATAAGATCTACCAGTCGACTGGAGGAATTGGCAGAGACTTACCAGTCGACTGGAAGAATAGGCAGTGACTTACCAGTCGACTGGAACAAATTTACCAATCGACTGGACCCTTATGAAAATTTCCAGTCTTGAATTGTAGCACAAAATTTGTTTATCTATGACATCTTGAGTGTGGGAGATATTTAAACAAGAATTAATACTATTTCACTAGATGTCAAACATGCAAATGATGAAATGAAGGAGCAATTAGATATTCAGCTTATCATAATCCTACAATCCCATCAACATTCTAATCTTACAAAAATTAGCTTCACTTAGGGGTTTTGTAAGAATGTCAGCTATTTGATCTTCCGAAGGTATGAATTCTAATCTTATATCACATTTTTGAGCATGGTCTCTTAAGAAATGATGTCTGATTTCTATATGTTTTGTTCTAGAGTGCTGAATAGGGTTCTTGGTTAGGTTGATAACACTAACATTATCACAATGTATCGGAATGCCTTTTAGGTTCATGCCATAATCTTCTAATTGTTGTTCATCCATATCACTTGGGCATAACAACTTCCAGCTGCTACATATTCCGCCGTGGCGGTTGATAGTGCAACGGAATTTTGTTTCTTGGAAAACCAAGAAGTTAACATTGCACCTAAGAATTGGCATGTTCTGCTTGTGCCTTTTCTATCTAACTTGCATCCAGCAAAATCAGCATCTGAGTATCCTACAAGCTCAAAAGATGAATCTCTAGAGTACCATAATCCTATGGTTTGGGTTCCTTGTAGATATCTAAGGATTCTTTTTACTGTAGCTACATGTGATTCTTTAGGATTAGCCTGAAATCTAGCACACATGCATACACTGAACATTATATCAGATCTACTTGCAATCAAATAAAGTAAAGCACCTATTATGCTTCTATAATATTGAGTATCTACAGTTTTACCTCTTTTATCAAGATCAAATTTTGTAGTTGTGCTCATAGGAGTTCCAAGTGGCTTTGAGCTATCCATCCCAAACCTCTTTAGTAGGTCCTTAATGTACCTCATTTTAGTTGTTTGATTTGAAGTCCAAGGAAGTAGGTAAGCTCTCCCATCATGCTCATTTCAAATTCACCTTGAATGCACTTTGCAAACTCTTGACACATAGATTCATTAGTAGCACCAAATATAATATCATCAACATATATTTGGACTATAAGAGTGTCATTTTTGTGAAGAGAGTTGTGTCTATTCTACCTCTTACAAAATCATTGTCAATCAAAAATTTACTTAGTCTTTCATACCATGCCCTTGGAGCTTGCTTCAATCCATATAGAGCTTTAGAAAGCTTGTAGACATGATTTGGAAGACTGAGATTTTCAAATCCAAGAGGTTGCTCAACATAAACCTCTTCTTCTATAAAGCCATTTAAAAATGCACTTTTTACATCCATTTGAAATAGTTTGAATTTATTAAAGCATGCAAAAGCTAATAACATTCGAATAGCTTCTAATCTAGCTATGGGAGCATAGGTTTCATCAAAGTCTATTCTTTCTTCTTGATTTTATCCCTTAGCAACTAGTCTAGCCTTGTTTCTAGTTACTATTCCATTTTCATCCATCTTATTTCTATATACCCATTTAGTTCCAATTATTGAATGATTCTTAGGTCTTGGAACTAGTTTCCAAACGTTGTTTCTCTCAAATTGATTTATTTCTTCTTGCATTGCAATTATCCAATCATTATCTTTTTCAGCTTCTATAAATGTCTTAGGTTCTACTTGAGACAAATAAGCTACAAAATTGCAAATATTTCTAATAGAAGAGCGAGTTCTTACCCCTTGTGAAGGATCACCAATCACTTGATCAATTGAGTGATAATTTACATACCTCTAATCTTTGGGAAGACTATCCTCTAGTTGGCTTGTATATGATTAGTCCAAATTGTGAGTTTCCATCTTTTCATTTGCTTGAGGTGGACTCTTCTTTGGGTCAACAATGGGAGTAGGAGTTTCCGTTCTTGGAATAAAATCTGCATAATCTTTAAAAGAAACTTCTCAACTACTAATTGGGTTAGACTCATCAAGAGTAACATGTACAGATTCTTCTACCACTAGAGTTCTCTTATTGAAAACTCTATAAGCCTTACTAGATGTTGAATATCCTAAAAATATCCCTTCATCGGTCTTAGAGTCAAATTTAACCAAGTTAGTTTTATTGTTATTTAGGATGAAACATTTGCAACCAAATGTATGAAAATAGGAGATAGTAGGCTTTCTACCTTTCCATAGTTCATATGGAGTTTTATCAAGCATAGGCCTAATTAAAATTCTATTTAAGATATAGCAAGAAGTGTTCACGGCTTCAGCCCAAAAGTATTTTGGTAAACTATTTTCACAGAGCATTGTTCTTGAAAATTCTTCTAGAACTCTATTTTTCCTCTCAACAACTCCATTTTGTTGAAGAGTTCTAGGAGCTGAAAAGTTGTGATTAATTCCATTTTCATCACAAAATCTTGAAAAGCTTTGGTTTTCAAATTCTTTTCCATGATCACTTCTTATGCTTGAAATACAAATTCTTTTTTCATTTTGAACATTTTTGCAAAACTTTTCAAATCCTTTGAAAGCTTTATCCTTGTAAGCAATAAAAATAACAAAGGTATATCTTGAATAGTCATCAACAATAACAAGAGTATATTGATGACCACCTAGACTAATGGTACTAATTGGACCAAATAAGTCCATATGCAGAAGTTCCAAAGGTCTAGTAGTTGAGACTATATTTTTTGCTTTAAAAGAAATTCTTGTTTGTTTTCCCATTTGACAAGCATCACATACTTTGTCCTTTTCAAAATTGATTTTGGGAAGTCGAATGACTAAATATTTTCTTGAAATGATTTTTAGCAAGTTCATGTTCACATGACCAAGCCTTCTATGCCATAGCCATGGATTTTCACTAAATGCAGGAAAACATTTTTCATTTTCAGAATGCAAGGATTTCAAATCAACTATATAGACATTTTCATGTCTATGGCCAACAAATTTGATCTTGTTGCTCTTGATGTCTATAACTAGACAATGAGAGGTCTCAAATGTGACTTTGTTGCCTTTGTCACATAGTTGACTAATGCTTAGTAAATTTGGCTTAAGGTCTTGCACTAGCAATACATTATCTAAGGTTGAGAAATCATTACCGACTTTTTCATGCCCGATGATCTTTATTTTGGTGTTGTCTCCAACGGTGACATATCCACCATCTCTTAGAGTTAACTCCTTGAATACATTTTTATCACCGGTCATGTACTTTGAGCATCCACTATCAAGGTACCAACAATTACTTTTCTCCTTGGTGTGAAGACATATCTACATCACACAAAGATATACAATTGCATTTTTAGGTACCCAAAATTTCTTGGGTCTTTTGGGGTTAGTCCTAGAAAACACGGTTCCTTTTGGGACCCATACTTTCTTAACAGTATATGGTGATCTAAGGACATGTTGATGATGCACAATCCTAGGATAGTAGTTATTGAAATTTCTAGGATATCTTAGATATGCATGTCTATTATTCTTAGGATAGGAGTTTCTAGGATACATGTTTCTATGGTACGGAATATGAAAATGCATGTCATTTCTAGAGAATGTATGATGATGCATTCTAGGATACATGCTAGCATTTTTATGAGTATGCAAATTATTTCTAGGGTAACCATGATGGTAATTCCTAGGATGTGTATGTGCAGTGTGCATATTTTGATTATACATATTGTTCATAGGATGCACATGATGGTTATCCTTAGGATGTGTATAAGCATTTCTTGAGTGTGCATACATATAAGCATGTGTATTTCTAGGATGTTTCATTCTTGTATGAACATTTGAATTTCTAGATTTCCTAGCATTCATTGAGGGAGTGCTTTTAACCTTACTAGGAGTTTTTGAAGTAGAGACTTCACTCACACATGAAGCTTTAATGAATAAGCTCTCTCTTGATTTTTGTTTTCCTAATGGAGAGTATCCTAAACCAGATTTTTCTCCACTTAATCTTTGGGAAGAAAGCACTTCATCAAGCTTTTCCTTTCTGAGCATGAGTCTAGATATAGTACCATTCATTTCTAATATATTCTTCTTTAAATTTTCATTTTCATCTTTGAGGAAGTCTTGAGAAGAATCATACAGTAAAGAAGATAATTTATCTTTTTCTTCTCTAAGACTTATCATCTCCTTAGAAAGAGATGATACCTCTTTCTTAAGAATTGAATTTCTAGAATCGAATTTCTTCAATTCATCATGCATTTCATTTATTACTTCTAGTAGTTCTCACTACTACTCACAATATTATTCATAGAAGAGGGAGAAGATGTTACCTCACTTTCATCGTCGATTGCCATCAGACAAAGGTTGGCAATTTCCTCGTATCCGACTTCTTTGTCCGATGACTCTTCTTCTTCTTCGTCATCGCTCCAAGTAGTTGCTATCATGGCTTTCTTCTTGAAGCTCTTGTATGGTTTGTTTGAAACCATACAATTAGCCCTGATGTGATCGGGCTTCTTGCAGCCATAACATATAAGTGATTCCCTTTTTGAAATGGGATCCTTTGTATAAGGTTTCTTGCTTTTCTTCAAGAACCGTTTGGTGATTAAGACCATTTCACCATCTTCCTCGCTGCTCTCTGCTTCTTTTTCCGATTCTATTTCTTTGTTGCTCGTAGAAGCTTTGAGAGCAATCTACTTTTTCTTCTTCTCATCATTATTGACGATGGGAGTCATTTCTTCCATCTCATATGTCAACAATGACCCAAGTAGTGTCTCAACATCAAGTTTGTCAAGATCTTTGGCCTCCTAAATGGCTGTCTTCTTTGGTTTCCATGAAGGTGGCAAGGATCTCAAGATTTTTCTTGTTAGTTCAAACTCCTCAATATTCCTACCAAGCAGCTTTAAACCATTTATAATAGTTGTGAACCGTGAGTGCATTTCAGAAATTTTTTCGTAAGGGGACATTGTAAAGGATTCATATTCAGAAACTAGCATATAGATTTTTGATTTTTTGACATTGCTAGTTCCTTCATATGTAATTTTCAGTTTATCCCATATCTCTTTAGATGAAACACATGCAAAGATTTTATTATATTCATAAATATCTAAAGCACAATGTAAAATACTTGTTGCTCTGCTATTAAGAGACATCATTCCACAATCCTCGTCAGTGTACTCAGTTTTGAGTTTAGGCATTGTATGATTGATCTCTCCAATAGTTATTTCCTTTGAAGGAATTCTAGGTCCTTCTTCAATGACTCTCCACAGATTATAATCTTGTCATTCGACAAAGATTTTCATTCTGTTTTTCCAATAGTTATAGTTGGAGCCATTGAACAAAAGAGGTCTAATATAAGAGTGTCCCTCAAAATAACTATTTGCTGTTATTGGATCAACTCAAGGATTTTAAGCCCAAAATTGAGAACGAGGCTCTGATACTAATTGCAGAGTGAGGTTTCAACCCAAGAGGAGGGGTGAATTTGGTTTTTAAAACTTTCGCAGAATAAACTCAAGTTTATAAAAACTTATAAGCAACAAGTAATTAAACAAGTAATGTGCTGTAAATAAAGAGTTTAAGGAGTAGAGAATGCAAACTCAGATTATAGTGGTTCAGCAATATTAGATTCGTTCCGACCCTGCGTCCACTCTCTTCAAGGAAGCTCCTTGAAGTAATCCACTAAGAAACTTAGTCGCACAACTTCACCGATGTTGTACAAACCTTACAATCCCTTCCTCTCGGAAGCTATTCCCTTCCTCTCGGAAGCTATCCCCTTCCTTTCGAAAGTAATCCCTTTCCTCTTGGAAGTAATCTCCTTCATTTCGGAAGTAATCCCCTTCCTTTTGGAAATAATCCCTTTACAAAAGATGCTGTAAAGTAAATGATAGAGAGACAAGCAAATAAAGGCTTATACAACTGAATAGTATCTCTCTTTCAAAGTAAAGTTTGAAGAATGGTTCAACAAGAATGTTTCAAAGCTTTTTGTGTTTCAAATAGTACAATAACTTGATTGTGTGAGTTCAACTCTTTTTGAATATGTCTAGCCTTATATTGAATGCTCAATAGAGTGGGTTTATATAGCCATAGAATAATATGACCATTGGGACTTTAATTTGAAAAGATTGTGCTTTTAAAAGTTCAGATTTCGTGTTCAACGGTCATATTTTTTAACTACCAGTCGACTGGGTCGAGATACTAGTTCGACTGGGTCCTCCTAAAAATTCTTGTTTTTAAAGCTTTTAGAGTACTAGTCGACTGGGTTATTCTTACCAGTCGACTAGGGACTGTTTGTCCAATTTACTAGTCGATTGGTATGTTCCATCTAGTCGATTGGGGACTCACTGTCCATTTTACCAGTTGACTGGTATGTCTTACCCAGTCAACTGGGGACTTACTGTCCCATATACCAATCGACTGGTATATGTACCCAGTCGACTAGGTTGTCTTCTAACCCAGTTTTTCTTTGTTAAAAATAAGTTTTAACTTAAAAATGTTTGATTAAAAAGGTTATGTTTAAAAACATTTTGTGTGCGAGCTATTGAACAAGCTATTACAATGTACAAGTGAGACTTACATTGGTTTTAAAAACCTTAGACCTATACTAGTTCTTTAGTCTTCACTTGAAAGAAAGATTCGATTTGAGTTCTTGCATCTTGATCTTTGGTTGAATGCGTTTGTTGCTTACTACACTTAGATTGAACTGTTAGTATAATAACAGTTGTGTTTTGTCATCATTAAAATACAGGTTAGGGTCAACAGGTATAATGGCGGTGGGTGGGAAATTGGTGCCATGAGGAGTGATGTCAATGAAGGGTATGTGGGTGATGTTAGGATGGGAAATTGACAAAGAGAAAGTTACGGCTGGGTAGGTAAAAGTTATAGTGGTGGTGGGTGGGAAATTGGTGCCATGTTGAGTGATGTCAGATATGAGGAGAGTAGGAAAAACACAGTTAATGTGAGGGAGGTGGGGTTGAGCGATGTCAGCCATGAGGAGAGCTTGTGTGACGGTTGTGAGAGGTGTGATTTCGGTGAGGGGGAAGGAAGAAGACAAGGGAGTAGTGTTTTCATGGTTTTTAGGATTTAGAGAGAAGGAGTAGTGTTTTAGGGTTTAGAATCTTATTGCTTTGATACCAGGAAGAAATTAAAATAAAAATTAGAGTGTGTTTTTTGACTGCATAATGATATAATAGTATAAACTTATATTTATATAGTACAAGAGTGTTCTAGTAGGACAAGAGCTTCCTATTTATACAAGAGTGTCCTAGTTGGACAAGACTAGAGTTTCGTAATATTATTTATATTAGGTATGTATATACATTTATAGATGAAGTGGAACAATTACTGAAGCAGCACATGACGAGTTAGCCGTGAAGCTGTACGTTGATTCCTACATGTCCCGTGTCTCTCTGGACTACCTCGATCTTGATCTCCACCATCAATTCCAAGCCATCAAATTGCGACCCTTTGTTCCTTGTCAACCACCTCCAAGTCTAATCATCAAAACAACAACTACAACGATCTCAAGTGCTGTGAATGTTGATGAGGAGCTGAATGGGGGTTTTTTGTGATGATCTTTCTGCTAGAATCGCTGCTCTCGAGGACTCCTCATCCTGTCCTTCTTTTGATTATGTTTTGTTGATGCCAGAAAAGGTGGTAAATGATACCAAGACTTTCTTGGCCTTCAACGGGGTATACTTCAAGAATCTCACTAAATGAAAGAGCAATGAGAAATGAAGTTCCTCATTTGTCCGATGATCGTGATTATCTACATAAGAAGTCTTCCGAAGCATTGTGCTTTAGGGAGAACCCTCCATGATTAAGTCAGTATGCATGTTTAATCAGAGGTGAGGGAAGGATTTAGAGGGATACCCAAATGGAGAAGTTTAAAGGAGAAAGGATGGAGGATTGAGTAATCACCCTTATTCCTTTCGTATTTTCTCCTCTGTTTGTTCTTCTCTTGGTGTGCATGTATGTACCTATCCCTACCTCTCCCTTGCATATTTCTTGGGAGTTCTTTATATAGGCACAACGATCTTGGTGTACAAGACGGAATTAATGTGCTAAAATAAAGAAAATGGTTAATAACACTTAAATTCTCAATTTTAGTTATTTCTTCCCCAACATAAAATGCTAAAAATGGCTAGAATGAAAAGATTAAAATGAATATTTGCAACATTCTGAATAAATACTAAGCAATAAACAATTTCCATCAATTACTTTATACTTTTCTACCAACATTTCTTTCCCATCTTTCTTTGAATTTGAAATCAAAGAAACCACATAATTGACTATTATTTAATATAGGTTAACTATTGAGAATTTACCTTTAAAATCCACTAACTCAAATTTTTGGCAAAAAACACAACTACAACAATTAAATAGGCAGAGCAAACAAATATAAAAAAATATAATAATTTAACTTGGTTTGATAACCTCTTTACTTGCATCCACTAACAAATCTCACCGGTTTATTAATCTTCAATCACAACCTCACAACCCAAAAGCCCATGTACAACTAAACCTCTTAAGCTATCTCTAGTTATAAGTGTTATCGCTACTTGACAACTCAAAACCCAAATATATCCAAAGCTCTCATCCTAACTCTAGTAGTAAACTCCTTTAATTTACAATGTACATAGGAATTATGGGTGTGCCTCAAACCTTCTCTAGGACCCTTTTTTATATAAATAAGATTTTCCTAATACTACTAGGAAAAGAACAACAACATAGCAAACTACTATTACTACTAAAATAAACAATAATCCAATAGAAAACTAAAATTACTCCTACTACAATAAACAACTATTATATAGGAAATTAGTTTTTCCAAACCAATTAGAAATCCTCCTTGTGGGGATTTGAGCCAAAATCATAACAAATCTCCACCTTATCATCAAATTTGACTTTCTTCTTTGGTTGGTGCAATCCTTCATTTTAATATTTCCATCTCAGCCACTTACTTTTTGAAGAAATCATCCTCTCATTGTTTGGCTCATCTCTTAATATAGTCACGAACAATTCTTTAATCTCGAACACACCTGTCCTCTTGAACTTATCTCTCTCTGAAGGTGCCATAGAAATCTCCCCATCTATCCAAACTTCTTCCATCTTTAATTCATCATCCTTCAAGTCTAGATGATTGGTTGAAGATGTCTCTTTGTAGGTCTTCTCAAGCTTCTCCTACAAAATCTTTGGAGATCTCTCAAAAAACACACTATACTTTATCTCGGGAGCTAACACCAAACAAATTGTGCTCACTGCCCACTTCGACATACTTTCCAAACTTCTTTCATCATCTCTAATGGCTTGAACTATTCAATTGTCTAGTATAATTCTTGTCGCGTCAATACATTTTTGATGAAACTTTTCTAGAGAGAGAAATCATTCTCCCCATCAAGTAACTCAATATTAATTTTTCCTATCTTTAGTTTTTTTTTTTTTTTTTATCATTGTAACCACAACTTTGATACCATTTGTTAGGATTTTACCTCTAAAATCAACTAACTCAATTTTTAGGCAAAAAACACAACCATAACAATTAAATAGAAAAAACAAACAAATATCAAGAATATAACAATTTAACGTGGTTCGATAACCTCTTTGCCTACGTCCACCAAAAAAACCCCGCCGATTCCTTAATTTTCAATTACAACTTTAGGAAGAGCAAAGTTGCTAAACTCTCATAGCCTCACAACCCAAAAGCCCCCTTACAACCAAAACTCTCAACCTAGCTCTAGTTGTAAGTGCTCTCTCTACTTAACAACCCAAAACGTTAATACACCTAAAGCTCTCATCCTAGCTTTAGTACTAACCCCTTTGATTTACAATATTTATCGAAATTATGAGTATGTCTCAAACCTTCTCTAGAACCCCTTTTATATAAAAGATATTTTCTTAATACTACTAGGAAAAAAACAACATAGTAAACTACTATTGCTACTAGAATAAGCAATAATCCAATAGAAAACTACTACTACTTCTACTATAATAAACAACTATAATATATGAAATTACATTTCCCAAACAAATTAGAAGTCTTCTTGTGAGGATTTGAACCAAAATCCTAATATTAACTACACAATAAAAGAAATACTAATTGGAAAAACGTGGTAACGTCATAACGACTAGAATATGGACATTTAGAACCATATCTTCATATAAAAGTAACTCAAATATTTGAAGAATGAAAGTATTAAACAATGCATTGAAAGCTAGACCATGTGAGAAATTTTGAAACAGATTTTCAACAAATCTATGCTATAATATTTACTCTTGCAATTCAAGTGGGCGATCATTTATAAAAGAATCAGTAATACATTGATCATTCTAAGGATTTGCTTATTAGTTTCTTTGCAAAGGTTCTTGAGCTGACACCTTAGAAGGTATACTTAAGGAATTCTTAACAACAATTTCTGGCAGACTTTGCATTATCACTTAATTTTGTAGGTTGAACATGAAAATTCTTGAGTTTCATTCATTTTTAGGTTAAAGAAAGATGCATTGAGAAGAGACTATCAACTAATTAATTCAAATATAGGTCATCCAGCTTATGAAAGTTTTGATGTTAACCAATCTTGCGCATTGCCATTGTTGTTTTAGATTCTTAAGATGTAGTTTACTTATAGTAAATGCAAGCTTTTTGCTATCCCTTTGACCCTTTCCCTTCCCATAATCAATTAATCATGTAATTATTTCTTCAAATATTTACTTTCGGTTGGAAAATAGTGAATATTGTTTTTTTATAAAAAAATTATGGTCTGTGACATGACAAAGGACCACCTTAAGGTCTCAAATAATATAAATAGTTTATGAAAAAATTTATTATTTTTAAAAATATTTATGATGAAATAGCACCAAAGCTATAAATTGTTTAGTGTTTAGTAAAATAGTATAAAAAGTTTTTGTGAGAATGGAGGTTTAGGTGTGAGACGTGTACCTGACTATAACACAACTTTATTGTTTAAATGGATTTGGAAATTGATCATAAGCAGAAATTCTCTTTGAAGAAAGATTATCCGCGAAAAGTATGGTTTTATTGATTTTGGTATGGAGCCGTAATGCATTAGAGGTTAGAAATATTCTCAGTTATGGGATGATATTATGAGAGGATTAAGTTCTGATCATAGGACTTTAGAAGTGATTAACATAGGCCTTGGTGTTGGCATTAGGGATGCAAAATTGACTCGTTTCTGGGATGATAAATGGTTAGAAGATAAAAGCTTAAAAGTCATATTTCTCGCATTTATTCTATAGCAAAGAACAAATAAGGGAGAGTGTGTGAGTTTGGAAGTTGGATTGTGAATTAGATAGTTTGGTCTATTGACTTAAGAAGAATTTTATTTGATTAGGAGGTTATTCAATGGGGGGAACTGACTATGGCTCTTAATCAAGTTGTTTTGAGTAGAACAAAAGTAGATAGTGCAAGGTGGAATTTTTACCTAAATGGGAAATATATTGTAAAATCCTTATGTCAATCTTTAGAGATAGTTTATGGTGATTCTGTGAAATTAGAAGGTAGGATTTGGAAGGGCCTTGTTCCATTAATCGTTGAATGCTTCTATTGGCATATGTTGAAGAAGAAAATTATTGTAAGAAAAGAATTGAAAAAAAGAAGATAGTTAAATGGCTTTAGTGAAAATTGTGTCTTATGTGATCAAGAATCTGAATCAATGTATCATTTGTTTTTAGGATGCAATATGTTTTGTAAAGTTTGGTGCTAGTGCCTGACTTGGTGAAATGTTTCATGGGTCCTTCCAAATTCAATTCAGGCCATGTTTGGAAGCTGGTTATCACTTTGTCCAAGTACGGGGATAAACAAATTGTGGATTATTTTGTTTTACGCTGTTATCTAGAGTATTTGGTTGCAAAAGTACCTGGTTATTTTTCAGAATAATAACTGGAAGGTAAAGGAAGTATGTGACCCAATTAAAACCATATTAGTAGATTGGATAAAAGAAACCTGGAAGGACAATTGTTACTCAAATCGAGATTTGTTGCTAAAAATAGAAAAAAAGGTTAAAAGTTTCCCAAAGAAAAAGGTAAGACCAACTCTTTTATGGATCACTCCATCTCTAAGTTATCTAAAGTTCAATGTTGATGGTTCATCATTAGGTAAGTCTGGGCTAGTTGGTGTAGGTGGAGTACTTAGAAATGTTGATGGTTATTTTTGGGTCTATTCTCCATCAACTTTGGTTTAGCTGATTCAAATTTAGCAGAACTTGTGTTATTAGAGAAGCTCTAAAATTCTATTTGAGCAAAGGTTTTTGTCTCTCCTTAGTTTTAATTTTGGAAAGTGATTCCAAAGTTGTGGTTCCCTGGTTTCTTGGTGAGGAAGACGCACCATGGAAACACAATAATATTTTTAATGATATAGGGAACTTGTTATTATTTTTTTCAAAAGTGAAATTCCAACATTCAAGTAGAGAGTCTAACTTTATGCTAGATTGCTTGGCAAAATTGGGGATAAATAGGCAAGTTAATCTATTCGCCGTATTATAATGCTTTGCTCTTTGTTTATAGATTTTGTGTTAGATATTTTGATAAAAAAAATAATTAATTAAACATGTATTTAGTCTGGAGTTACATTAAGTTACATAATCATTGTAACTGCATTATTGCATTAACCCCACAACTCTCTAAGCCTATATATAAGGCTTGCATGAGAGTCTTTGATTATACCCAAAGTATAATACGGTTATTGTAGTACGGCTTTAGGGTGTCGATTCTACAGGGAAACAAGTTAAGTACAAAGGAAAATGTGTGAACCTTAAAACGAACGATAAAAGTTAAACTCAAGATTTTTAAGCTTTGATGGTGAAATAATGTAAAGGAAAATTGCGTAAATGTAAATGAAATATAAATGAGAAATAACAAGTTTCCGGGAATCCTCCTTAGGTTTGTTCCCTATTTCCACTCTTGATTCAATTGATTTTATCTCGATTGCAAGTTTCAACTCCCAAACAAGCAATCGGAATATATTCAATCAAGCACATTTACAACTCTTATATAATTGCTACGAATTAATCATTGATTTCGGTTCATGCACACATGACCGATCTTAAAGATTATCAAGAAACAACAATATATCTTAAAAGATAATATCGCAATAATGGACAATCAATAAGATAAATCTACCGGAATCAATCACATCCAAGCAACCTCAATGGAGGAGAAGGATGCAATCACCGGATTAAGAGAGTCTAAAAGAAGAAGAATAAGAAGCACATCTATCACATGAACTCAAATCTTCTTACTTAATCAATGAATAATTCATAAACAATATTTAACAATAAATCCATACAACTGAATCAAGAACAAGAAATCCCTAAAGATTCATCCATTTCCCTTGTAAAATGATTAGTTGGCCATGGAAATCAAGGTGGAAGAACAATAAGGATGCTCTCCCCTTGATTTGGCCATGGAGTTCAAGGTGGATGAACAATATGGATGTTCTCCCCTTGATTTGCAACCAAAGAAAACTTAGAAATAAAACGGAAGAATGCTGGATTTGAATCCCTTGAATCCTCTCTTTTTTCTCTCTTCCTTGCTTTCTCTCTTCAATGCCCAGCTGCACACTCCATAAAGATATATTTATAGAGCATGAGGGGGGGTGTTTTGGTCTTGGAGAATGTCATTTGCTTGCCCTAATCCGGTCAAGAGGCGAGTGGGCCGTGCTGTGCGCCTGGGCCTGTTGTGCATCTGGGCCTGCTGTGCTGGCCTGAACTGTTTCCACTAAAACTGCCATAACTTTCTCTAGAAAAATCCTTTTTACGAACCGTAAAATTCCCCAGAAAATAGACTTCCGGATTTTTCTAAGCATATATGGCTCATCATCTGGTTCTTCCTACATCAATACAGTTTAATCTGCAAAGATGATTGATCTGTACGGGAAATTCTGGCAATTCAGTGAAACTTCTTTAGCTTGTATGCAGAAGTGCACACACTAGTGTGCCTACCCTTAACTTGCTCCAAAGTGATGCACACACTTGTGTGCAGTCTTTTAACTTACTGTACTTTATTACTCCAGCCTTAGTTTAGAGTTTAACCATCTTTGAATCATGTTTGAACACGTCTAAACCTTGGACAAAAACGAGCACCGACACCCAAGATCTTTTGGTGCTTTAAACATGGATCGCTTTATTATCTCTTTTGTACTCAAAACACCTGAAAATGCATCGAATTAAGTCAATGATTTATGAATATCACTTTAGAGTTATCAACATGTAAAAGTGCGATTACGACCGAGATCAACCCTAAAATATTAACAATTAAGTATTGTTTAGATGCATTTTATGACTCTCATCACAACCCCCTACTAGCTTATTGTTAGTCCCTAGCAATTCAAGCGAAAGGCATGAAATGAATTCTTTATTTAGAAATCAAAACAAAATACAGCAATGCTGGCGTTAACCAAGAGTGATTCAAAAATCTATCTCAAAAATCATGCATAACATACAGCACATAGAATCATTAAATATCACTCAGGTCCAAGAATAATCCAAATGTCAACCTTAAAATCGTTATCGACTCTTACCATCCATCTTACCACAATACATTAGTCCGAACACCCGGATGATTTTATGCACAACATAGCATGAATACAAGTCTTGGCCTCTAAAAACATATTAATTTGCGTGACATCAATCACAAATCAAGCTCCATATGCTCACTTTTCAAATCACTCTCCACTATGTAGAAAAATCACACTTCATCGGATCAATAGGTCTTTAATAAGCTTGCAACATTAGGCTAGGGTAAAGGTCAAGAAAGAATGGGAAAGTTTAAACAAATAAAAGAACTAAGTCTCTTAATTTAAACACAACCACTTTAAGCACAAGATAACCTTACTTCAACACCCAACTCTTTCAACCATTTTTCGAGCATTTCTGGCAATAAATCACCATTTTTTTTTCTTCTTTCTTTGCCATAATTCATTTTTTTTATCTTTTTTTTTATTTTTTTGTTTTGGAATAAGACCATTCACCTCCTCTTTCATTCTTTTCTTTTCTTTTCCACAACCCCCAACTTATCTCTTTTAATGTACTTGGGTTATGGTAGTAATATTTTCTCATATTTCCACCCTTACTCCTTTTAAGTGCTTCTCAAAACATGTGTATAACTAAGTTCTTTTAAAAGAGAGGTAAGGATAAAATATTTTTAGGCTCATAAAGGTAAGTAAATGGTTTATCGAAAGAAACAAGGCTCAATTTTTCTTTTCAAGAAAAAAAACTCAAATAGGTGACTAGCGATAAATATAACAAGGGTAAGTTTAAAAAGGCTCAAACGGTCCAAAAATGGCCTATATCATATCCTAAGTAGTGTGCATTCTATGATTTTCGCCTCAAGTGATTATCAGATAAGTTCTAGAGCTTGTAGAGACCGCAAAAGTATTCACAAAACAACCGCGCATAAAACTTTTCCAAATGCTTTAGACTAATTATGCAATCTTACCACAAACCAGAGTCTCAAACCAAAGAAAAATTGACACTTAATTTATTCTCAAAACGAAGCGAGATTTAACTTCTTCTAAATGCTATATGCTATCTCGATTAAGCTCATATCATTGACATGTGAATTAACTCCAAGGCTAACACAAAACATGCTAAAAACAAACAAACAAAAAAAAAAAATTTATCCTAACAACGAAAAGAAAGAAAGTGACACCAAGCAGTTCAATGTAAAAAAAAAATATGTTTCCTCCACCCCCAACCTAAACATTGCATTGACCTCAATGTAAAAGAAAAAGGAAAGGAAACTCCCTGTGTGGCCAAAAATGCTCAAAAGCGGAAAATTGCGCACCATCAATTGAACTGCATACCGTTCTTTTCGCTGAAATCAACTAGAAACTAAAAATTAAAATAGACTTAACACAACCAAAATTCAAAGTTAATAAAGACTTGACAACAAAATATTAATATTTTTTTTTTTGAAATTTGAAGTAAACTAAAAACTAATAATTAAGATTGAATGAAAACTAACTAAAAACATAACAAAAATTAAAAGGAATAATGTACCTTTGTTGTGTGGTCAAGGTGAATAGACCAGATCCATAAGTGGAATGTCTTCCATCTCCGGATCATGTCTATCAATTAAGATCTTAAGTCGTTGACCGTTTACTTTAAAGACGAGACCATCTCTAGTATCCTCAATTTCTACCGCCCCATTTTCAAAAACATTTTTTACTATAAAAGGGCCGGTCCATCTTGACCGAAGTTTTCCACGATGCTTATGAAGTCTAGAGTCGTATAAGAATACCCGATCATTGGGTTTAAATGTTTTCCTCAAAATGTTTTTGTCATGGAATACTTTCATCTTAGCCTTATAGATTCTAGAATTTTCATAAGCATCGTTTCTTAATTCTTCTAACTCGGTCAGCTGATATTTTCGAAGTTTACCCGCTTCGCCCATGTCAAAATTGAAAGACTTGATGACCCAATAAGCTCGATGCTCGAGCTCCACGGGTAAGTGGCAAGGCTTTCCAAAAACAAGCCAATAGGGTGACATACCTAAGGGAGTTTTAAAGGCTGTACGGTAAGCCCAAAGCGCATCAGTTAGTATCAAAGACCAATCTTTGCGATCGGGGTTAACCACTTTTTCTAAAATTTGTTTAATCTCACTATTAGCAAGCTCTACTTGTCCACTAGTCTGAGGATGATAGGCAGTAGAGATTTTATGTAATACCCCAAATTTTTTCATTAAAGCTTCAAAGGAATGGTTGTAAAAATGTGTACTTCGATCACTAATTATAGCACGTGGTGTACCAAATCGAGATAACACCTTTTCTTTAAGGAATTTAATCACCGTTCCATTATCATTGTTTCGACAAGCTGCTGCCTCTACCCACTTGGATACATAATCTATTGCTACAATGATATACTGGTACCCGAAGGAAGGAGGGAAGGGTCCCATGAAATCGATGCCCCAACAATCAAAGATTTCAATCACTAAAATAGGGTTCAGGGGCATCATATTTCGGCGAGACACAGCTCCTAACTTTTGACATCTTTCACAAGAGCGACAATAGGTGTTTGTATCTTTAAACAAAGTAGACCAATAAAATCCACACTGCAAAATTTTTGCAGCAGTTTTTTTCATCGAAAAGTGGCCTCCACAAGCTTGGGAGTGACAAAATTCTAAGACACTCGAAATCTCTTCATTAGGGATGCAACGCCTTAGAATTTGGTCAGGGCAGTACTTGAAAAGATAGGGGTCATCCCAATAAAAATTACGTACCTCATATAAGAATTTCCTCTTGTCATGAGCGCTCCAATCCATAGGTATCTCACCTGTAGCCAAATAATTTACGATGTGAGCAAACCATGGTAGAGAAGTAATAGAGAGTAATTGCTCATCGGGAAAATCATCTTTGATTGGCATGTCATCACAAGTGTCCTCAAAAGTGAGTCTGGATAAATGGTCAGCTACTACATTCTCCACTCCTTTTTTATCCTTGATGGTGATATCAAATTCTTGCAAGAGGAGGATCCATCGGATTAGTCGTGCCTTAGCATCCTTCTTCGTAAGAAGATACTTGAGGGCTGCATGATCTGTAAAAATAAGGATAGGAGAACCAATTAGATAAGCACAAAATTTATCTAAAGCAAATACTACAGCTAGCAACTCTTTTTCAGTTGTAGAGTAATTCATTTGAGCACTATTTAAAGTCTTACTAGCATAGTAAATGACAAAAGGTTTACCTTCCCTTCGCTGTCCAAGAACAGCACCTACAGCGTAGTCACTAGCATCGCACATAATTTCAAAAGGTAAAGTCCAATCTGGCGACTGCATTATAGGTGCAGAAGTAAGCTTGCCAATCAACGTTTTAAAGGCCTCTTGACAAGCTTGACTCCACTCAAAGGGGGTATCTTTAACTAGGAGGGCGCATAGTGGTCTAGATATTTTTGAAAAATTTTGTATGAACCTCCTATAAAAACCAGCATGACCAAGGAAAGATCTCACATCCTTTATTGTCTTAGGGGCAGACAACTTAGAGATTAACTCAATCTTAGATTGATCAACCTCTATTCCTTTAGAAGAGACAATATGCCCTAAGACAATACCGGATGGTACCATGAAATGGCACTTTTCCCAATTTAAAACCAATTCTTTTTCCTCACAGCGAATTAATACTCTTTCTAAATTCATTAAGCATGTTTCAAATGAAGATCCAAAAACAGTTAGGTCATCCATAAAAACCTCCATGCAATTTTCAACCATGTCACTAAAAATGCTCATCATGCAGCGTTGAAAAGTAGCAGGGGCGTTACATAATCCGAATGGCATTCTACGAAAAGCATAGGTGCCAAAGGGACAAGTAAAGGTGGTCTTTTCTTGGTCTTCTAATGCAATTTCTATTTGATAGTAACCAGAATAACCATCTAGAAAACAGTAAAAGGGATGACCAGCTACACGCTCAAAAATTTTATCAATAAAAGGGAGTGGGAAGTGGTCTTTCTTGGTGGCAGCATTTAATTTTCTGTAATCAATGCACACACGCCACCCATTCACAAGTTTGGTAGGGACTAACTCTCCTAGGTCATTTTTTATCACAGTGACTCCGGACTTTTTCGGGACGACTTGCGTAGGGCTTACCCACTTACTATCAGCTATGGGATATATAATACCCGCATCTAATAGTTTCAGTACTTCATTTTTCACTACTTCTTTCATAGTGGGGTTAAGCCTACGTTGAGGGTCTCTACGATGACTGGTTCCTTCATCCAGATTTATTTTATGGGAGCAGATTAGGGGACTAATTCCCTTTAAATCAGCCATGCTCCATCCCAGGGCTGATTTGTGTTCATTTAAAGTTTGAATTAATCTCTTACCTTGGGTCTCAGTTAATTCAGAAGAAATTATAATAGGAAAGGTATCACCTAGACCGAGAAAGACATGTTTTAGACCCTTAGGTAGTGGCTTCAATTCGACTTTAGGTGCTTCCACACTTGAGGGGACTTGAGTCTTGCTTCTTTCGAGCAGCTCCTCAAACCTTGGTTGCCATGCCCGATTTCCATAATGCTGAGATTTGTCAAAAATAACACATATATCAATTATATCAGTTTTATCATCAAACAAATCTATCTCAGAATTAACAAGAAAATTTTCAAGAGGGTCATAATCATGAGTTAAGAAAACTCCCTCATTGACGAGTGACTCGATCATGTAAAGCTGGTGGTTTTCGTCCTCATCTTCGGGCTGTTTTGCAACATTGAAAATATTTACTTCAAGGGTCATATTGCCAAAGGACAGTTTCATGAGACCATTCCTACAATTTATTAGAGCATTTGCAGTAGCAAGAAAAGGTCTACCCAAAATCAAAGGGATTTTAGAGTTAGTGTCTACAGCAGAAGTAGTATCAAGAATTAAGAAATCAACAGGATAATAAAATTTATCAATTTGAATCAAAACATCCTCAACCACACCTCGGGGTACCTTGACTGAGCGATCAGCCAATTGTAATACCACGCCGGTTGGTTTGATTTCTCCTAACCCCAGCTGTAAGTAAATGGAAAATGGCATCACGTTTACACTAGCTCCCAGATCTAGTAAGACTTGTCCAACCTCATGATTTCCAATGCTGCAAGCAATGGTAGGACAGCCCGGATCTTTGTATTTCGGGGGAATTCTTCGCTCAATTAGTGCACTAACTTGCTCAGTTAGGAAAGCTATTTTCTTGACATGATGTTTCCTCTTAATTGTGCATAAATCTTTGAGAACTTTTGCATAGGTGGGGACTTGTTTAATCACATGCAAAAGGGGAAGATTAAGTTTCACTTGCCTTAAGTTCTCAAGGATTTCATCATTCATTTCCAGATTTTTCTTGTTGGCTTTTAAGGCTTGGGGGAATGGGGCCTTAACAGGACTTTGGGTCACTTCAGGGTCTTTAGGCAACTTGGTCTCACTACTGGTTTGACCCTTCACATTCTCGGGTTTATTCTCTGGTGGAATGTGTAGTGACTTACCTCTTCGGGTCACAATGGCATTTACATTTTTCACATTTTCTTGTGCCATATGTTGACCGTGAGGTATGGACTGAGCTTGAGCAGGGAACTTACCTCGCTCAGTCACACTCAAGGAGCTCATCAATTTAGACACTTGGCTCCTTATTTCTTTGTTTTCCTCAACCAACTGTGTAATTAATGCCTCACACTTTTGGTTTGTCTTGCCTTGTGCTTCTATAAAAGTATGTAAGGAGTCTTCTAAAGAGTTCCTAGAAGATGAGGGTGCATGATAAGGTGCTGGGTACGATCTAGGGGGCTGCACATGCTGCTGATTTTCAGGTTTCCAACTGAAGTTGGGGTGATTTCGCCACCCCGGATTATAAGTGTTAGAGAAGGGTGCTGAGGGCTTCTTGTACATGCCTAAGGTATTGCATTGTTCCTCGTACAGCCCTCTCATGTCAACAAAAGTGGGACAATCTTGGGCGGGATGATCAACCCCGCCACACACAAAACATGATTCTAAAGGTTCGGCCTGATTAACCATGTGTGTTGGTTTTTTTGTTTTTAATGCCTCCAACTCTCTAGTAAGCATTTCGACCTTGGCCTTGAGGTTATCCTCTTCCCTAAGATGGTAGATTCCTCCACCACTAGGTCGTGACCTATTTGTGCTCTCAGTAGCACTAGGTCCAGTCCATGTGTGAGCTTTCTCAGCAAGCTCATTGAGGTACTCAATAGCCTCATCAAGGTCTTTTTGCAGAAATTCTCCATTACACATCATCTCAACAAATTGGTGTTCTCTATAGGTAAGACCCTCATAGAAATAGCTCACTAAACGCCAATTTTCGTACCCATGATGTGGACACATACTTAACAGCTCTTTAAATTTCTCCCAAGACTGATACAAAGTCTCGTTTTCCTTTTGTGCAAAGGTGGAGATTTGTCTTTTCAAAGCGTTAGTCTTATGTTGAGGGAAGTACTTGTTAAAAAAGACTTGGGTCATCTCATTCCATGACCCAATTGATCGTGGTCTCAGCGAGTATAACCAACTCTTAGCTTTATCCTTTAATGAGAAAGGAAAAAACTTGAGTCTCACGATATCATCAGTTGCATCGTGACTATGGAAAGTCACAACTACTTCCTCAAATTCTCTAATGTGCACATAGGGGTTCTCATTTTCCATGCCATGAAAAGTAGGGAGAAGTTGTATCATCCCTGTTTTAAAATCTTGATGACGGGTATTGGCTGGAAACATAATGCACGATGGTGTGGCTGTCCGGCTAGGATGTAGATAATCTTTAAGTGTCCTAGCACCATTCTCATTAGGATTTTCAGCCATGTTAACAAAATCCTCTAAATTCTCTGATGGGGGTGCACTATGGTTTGATCTAGGCGAGGTTTCACCAATAGAGGTGGAAGGAGAGGGTAACTCTAATTCGGGTCCTCTAATGAATCTACCTCGCGAATCTCTCGGTCTAAGCATGCACCAATTAATTTAGAGGGGGGATAAATAAATAAAACAAATAAATAAAAACAAAAATAATAAACAGATAAATAAAACAGAATAATAAACAAATAAATAAAAACAGAATAATAGACAGAATAATAAAACAGAATAATAAACAGGTAAATAAAAACAGAATAAAATAATAAACAGATAAATAAAAACAGAATAATAAAAGAAAATTAGAAAATCAAAACAAAAGTAAAGGAATAATATTGCTGTATTTACAAACTGCTGAAAAGAAAAATATTTACGATTTTTTTCTACGAATTAATCATTGATTTCGGTTCATGCACACATGACCGATCTTAAAGATTATCAAGAAACAACAATATATCTTAAAATATAATATCGCAATAATGGACAATCAATAAGATAAATCTACCGGAATCAATCACATCCAAGCAACCTCAATGGAGGAGAAGGATGCAATCACCGGATTAAGAGAGTCTAAAAGAAGAAGAATAAGAAGCACATCTATCACATGAACTCAAATCTTCTTACTTAATCAATGAATAATTCATAAACAATATTTAACAATAAATCCATACAACTGAATCAAGAACAAGAAATCCCTAAAGATTCATCCCTTTCCCTTGTAAAATGATTAGTTGGCCATGGAAATCAAGGTGGAAGAACAATAAGGATGCTCTCCCCTTGATTTGGCCATGGAGTTCAAGGTGGATGAACAATATGGATGTTCTCCCCTTGATTTGCAACCAAAGAAAACTTAGAAATAAAATGGAAGAATGCTGGATTTGAATCCCTTGAATCCTCTCTTTTTTCTCTCTTCCTTGCTTTCTCTCTTCAATGCCCAGCTGCACACTCCATAAAGATATATTTATAGAGCATGAGGGGGGTGTTTTGGTCTTGGAGAATGTCATTTGCTTGCCCTAATCCGGTCAAGAGGCGAGTGGGCCGTGCTGTGCGCCTGGGCCTGTTGTGCATCTGGGCCTGCTGTGCTGGCCTGAACTGTTTTCACTAAAACTGCCATAACTTTCTCTAGAAAAATCTTTTTTACGAACCGTAAAATTCCCCAGAAAATAGACTTCCGGATCTTTCTAAGCATATATGGCTCATCATCTGGTTCTTCCTACATCAATACAGTTTAATCTGCAAAGATGATTGATCTGTACGGGAAATTCTGGCAATTCAGTGAAACTTCTTCAGCTTGTATGCAGAAGTGCACACACTAGTGTGCCTACCCTTAACTTGCTCCAAAGTGATGCACACACTTGTGTGCAGTCTTTTAACTTACTGTACTTTATTACTCCAGCCTTAGTTTAGAGTTTAACTATCTTTGAATCATGTTTGGACACGTCTAAACCTTGGACAAAAACGAGCACCGACACCCAAGATCTTTTGGTGCTTTAAACATGGATCGCTTTATTATCTCTTTTGTACTCAAAGCACCTTAAAATGCATCGAATTAAGTCAATGATTTATGAATATCACTTTAGAGTTATCAACATGTAAAAGTGCGATTACGACCGAGATCAACCCTAAAATGTTAACAATTAAGTATTGTTTAGATGCATTTTATGACTCTCATCAGTCTTTCTGATAAACTTTTTGACTATTATGAGAATACTTGCTCTACTGTAAAGAAAATTTGGAAATCTTTGCAGAAAAAATATGACATTGAAGAGGCGAGAGCAAAAAAAGTATGCCGCTAGCCGTTTATTTCGTTTCTAAATGGTAGATGAAAAATTGGTGGACGAGCAAACTCAATATTTCCAAATGATTGCCCATGAAGTTAGAACAGAAGGAATAAAGATTGAAGATAATCTTATTGTTGCCGGCATTATTGACAAACTTCCAACTTCATAGAGAGAGTTTCAATAGGTTCTTCATCACAAACAAAAAAGGACTTCTTTGGAGACTTTGATAACTTGCATTCGGATGGAGGAAGAAACAAGGACTCGAGATGGGCTTATATATGTTTGATGCTAATCCAAATTCTACCATTAAGGTAAATTTTATTTCTAGTGATAGAATGTCCAAAGGACCATATAGGAGAAATAATGAACAATTAAATCCTAAGGGGAGAAACATGAAAAATAAAAATTTTGGTAATCAACTCTCTCACCAAAATAGGGTAAACCCGAATCAAGTGAGTAGGAACCAAAGTTACCCTTCTAAACAATACCATAATGATTCATGCTTTGTATGTAGCAAAAGTGGGCATATTGCTCGAAATTTTCAATTCCGAAAACAAAGGTCTATTCCTCAGGTTAATGTTACTGAGGAGCCACTTGTGGGCTATGACAATTGAAATTAATTTTTTGGAAAGTTCGGAAGGGTGGTGGGTAGATTCAGGTGCCTCAAGGTATATCTGCTATGACAAAAAATTGGTTCAAAAGTTTATACTCTTTATAAATAACCCAAAATTGTTATGATTGGTGATTCTCATACCACTCAAGTTTTGGATGAAAGTGAGGTTGAGTTGAATTTCACTTCTAGAAAGAAATTCACTTTAAAGGAAGTGTTACACACTCTTGTTATGAGAAAGAATTTTAATTTCTAGTTTTCTCCTCAATAAGGTTGATTTCAAACAGATTATGAAATTTGATAGATATGTGATTATAAACCATGATATGTTTGTGGGCAAGGAATATGCACGTGGAATTGCCCATTGAGGGGAATTAATAAAAAAAAAATGTGTGATGATTCTGTTAAGTACAATGAGCTACTAGAAAGTGTAAAAGCTAGTACACAGTGTATATAAACGTAACATAAAAAATGTTGTTTTGAGTCTTATTTTTCATGGAGATAATTTTTAAAATTTTTTAAAAATAATAGGGGCAAATAAAATGAAAATATAAGGTTGAGGATACTCCCATAACATTGAAAGAAATTTTAGCATCATGTGATGCAATATTTTGAGAAAGGCCAAGAAAAGAAAGTGTGTAAGTTGACCAAATCTTTGTATGGCCTAAGATAAACCCTAAAACAATGTCATGAAAAATTTGACATGTGCATGTTAGAAAAAGGTTTTAAATCTAACGAGAGTTGCAAATGCAAATACATTAAAAGTGTTCATGATATGCATGTGATTGTTAGTCTCTATGTAAATGATCTCTTAATTTTTGGTTCTAATTTAGATATTTTCAAAAAAACCAAATCGTTACTAAATAGAAATTTTGATATGAATGATCTTGGTGAGGATAACTTTATTTTGGGCATAAAAATTACAAGCACATGTGAAAACATCTTTCTTGATCAATCACATTACATTGAGAAAATCTTGAAAATTTTCAATTATTTTGATTGCAAGTATGTGAATATTCCTTTGATACTAGCTTTCATTTGTATCCTACTATTAATGATAATGAGATCATTGATCAAAAAGAATATGCTAGCATAATTGGGAGCATAATTGGCGTGTCGTTGAATGAGTTATGAAATATTTAAATGGCACTAAAAATTATGGTCTATTTTATAAAAATTATCATGTTGTCATTGAAGGTTTTTTTGATGCCAATTGGAACACTCAGTCAGGTAATTCGTTATCTACCACTGGTTATGTTTTTACTATTGGAGGTGGTGCAATTTTTTGGAAATCGAAAAAACAACAAATAATAGCTAACTTAACTATAGAGGCTGAGCTAATTTCCTTAGCTTCAGCAAGTGGGGAAGTTAATTGGTTAAAAGATTGGTTATTTGAAATTCTTATATGAAAAAAAGTTTTACCTTCATTCTTGATACACTGAAATAGCACTGCTAATTATATTCGATCATGTGATAATTTTGCAGATCTTTTGACTAAAGCTCCAGCTAAAGAAAATGTCTTGATGACATTGAGGTGGATGGGGCTAAAGCCCATAGATTCATAAACCAACTATGAGGATATCCAACCGGAGATCCCGAAAACTGAGTTTAATGGGAAGAACGAATCATAGGGTGGTTTGGTGTTGAGTTGCACTAAATCTAGAGCATATAAGCTCTTAAACTTATCCTTAAGGTGTTAGTGTATCTATCTTATAATGAAATGAGAGGTTGAGTTTTTAAACTCTTAATGAAAATTAATAGCTCTTATGAGTGGGGTGTTATAATTGCAGGAGCACCCTTGATGGATTTCACTTATGTGAGCGTGGAAGTGAGGCCATTTCCTAGGAGAACTGGGTTTTTTCTCTATATCGCCCATGAAACTGGGATAAGCAACTATAGTTCAAGGTTTGGTCCACTACTAGTTCCGTAGGAATCACTGAATCACTAGTGAAGGTTCAATACATAACACACCTTTATGATGCATAATGGTCTATCTTTGACCGATAATTTTATTTTCATGGTATTTTATTTTATTTTTATTAAAATTAGTGAGGACTGTTAGATATTTTAATAAAAATAAATAAATAATTAAACATGTATTTAATATGGAGTTACATTAAGTTACATAATCGTTGTGACTTCACTATTGCACTAACCCCTCAACTCTCTAAGCTTATATATAAGGCTTGCATGAGAGCCTCTCCATCACCCTCAACTCACTTCTATCTTACTTTGTCTTTTTTTTTTCTCATCTTGCTCCTTTTACTTTATTTTTTAGGTAAAGAAGAGTATATCTTGTGGAGCTTTGAACTCTCTTTTTAGTGCAAAATCGAGAGAGCTATACAGCGCGGTAAAGCTAGGCTATTGTATCTTGGAGTGACAAGTCAGTGATCCTGTTGCACCGCTTGAGAAGTGATTCCCGCAGTGGCTTGAATCGCCTTAAAGAGAGTGAGTGTCGTGCCCCAATCCATTGCTATGAAGTCTGTTAAATTTTTGTAAGTCTTTTTTTTTTTAAATTTCTATCTCAACTAAATTATTGTAATTTGTACTAATATTTTGTGTGCCTCCTTCTGTCTTTGTTTCCTTATTGGACTTTCTTGGTTTCAATAAAGTGGTAATGGTGTGAAGATCTACTAGAGGCGTCATTTATGCAGTCTGGGTAAGAACGTGCCTGTCTTTTGACACTTTTGTAAACAACATGGAGACTCTGATGGTCTTTGTTTGTTTCAATCTTGTGGAAATGTTTGGTTTCTGGTGCTTTGTATATCTGTCATTATCCAGTGGGTGCTGCATCAGGATATTTTGGGGGCTATTTTCTGGTTAATTGTGATAGATTCTTTCTGAGTCCCTGCTGTATGGTGTCTTTAATTATGTATCTTTGCGTCTTTATGCTGGTGGTGTTGGTAGCGTTTTGCTGCATTTCTGGTGAGTTTTGCTACATAATTAGTTGCTGCAGTTTGGTGATGTTTACTCTACTGTTCTATTTCTGGTGTTTGATAGACTGTGTAGCAATGTGCGTATGTGCAACTGGTGAGGTCTTTTAAGTATAACATTAATGATTGTTTGAGGGTTGAGGAGTTCTTTTCTTTCTTTTTTTTTTGCATAAATAATAATAGGGAAGGTTTGAATCCCATGGTCATAGTACTAATCTAAGATTCTGCAGTATGTTGTGTCGATACTGATTTATATGTGCAGCACAGTTGAGTGCGTGGTGTTTTCTGCAGTTCTGAAGCTTTATGGATCTCTTTAACGCATCATATTTCCAGCCTTGATTGCTTGTGTAACATCCCTGAGACATTATTAAGCATATTGACATGCATGATGCATATGGAGCATAATTTTATTGATTTTATGTCAATCGTTGATCTGAAGTCACAACTACAGTGGCCATGGTGTATTGGAGGGGATCTGAACGCTATTCTAAGTCCGGAAGAATGTAATGGAGGGGGAGAGTCTAATGTACGAGCTATGGCTGATTTCAAGTTGAGTTTTATATCAATCTGTGCTCAGTTGCATTCCTTTAGTTGATCTTACTTGCTGGTGTTTTGTTGCATTCTACAATATTGTGTTTTCTGATATGCTTCTTCCTGGTGTTTGCTGCATTTTTAGCAGCTCATATGGGGTCAAACATTTCAAAAATGTTTGGTGAAAATTTGAAAGGATGTTAATTTCAAGGTGACATGGTGGGGCAGGCTATTTTGAGCTGTCATGTTTTGAACATAGGAGTTAAAAATTTCACCTTTTATAATTTCCATCTTCTCTCTTTTATTTACAAAATTCTCATATGCATTGCATAGAGGACTCTCCTGTTTCCAATCTACATCTATATAAATTCTCCTCTTCCGACCTTGATGGTTATACAAAAAGTGAAGACTTTTCCAGAAAAGAAAATGGGTTCTGAATTAATTTCTGATAATGATGGGCTACTGATTCACTGAAGCTTGTCATGTTCATTAATTATAATCAAGGCAGCCAGTAAATTAGCACTATCTACTTCAAGAATCAATGGTAGAAAATAATGAAAGATCCACCTGCATGACGAAATCCATATATATTATTAATTAATCAGAATGGTCATCAAAAGTTGCATATTATTTATATATTTTCTTAATTAATTATGCATGTGCATGGGCTACAAATTACATAATTAAAAATAAGGCCAACCTTTAGGTGCTAATTTTAATGTGGTGTTAGATTACTTTTATGTTATTTGAAGAAATGTTGTAGTGCAGAAGAAATGTGCCAAAAGAAAGAGGTCAGCCGCCATATTACAAGCAATTTTTGCTTTTAAACTAACCTTCCACTCATTCGTTTGATGGCTCTCGTTGGTGTTATTTATAATATTTATATATATTTAAAAAATATATATAAATGCTTTTCAATGTACTCTGTATCTATATATAATAATATACATTCTCTCTCACTTTTGAAATCCACTCGAGGGAGAGTTTTTGTCTTTACCAAATTAGGAAGCAGACATACAAACTTGGCACGTATTCTACTCAAATTAAATTACAAAGACTACTCATTGGAAAATGATTCCATGCCCACAAAAGACATGGAATTTTCACTCTAGTATTCAAAGGAAACATCATAATATATATGTATTTATTTTATGCTATGTATGGAGAATATTTGTTTTTTAATTATCAAATATTTTAAACCTTAATTATACCTAACATCTAAAACAATTGACAAAAATATATAAAACATTAGAAAAAAGTAAAACAAAAATAATAATAAATGAACAAGTAAAAACCTCACGCTCTTGAGATTTCATTTTCTATACCTGTTTTTTTATCTTTATCTATTCTTTTAATTTTTTGAAAATGTAAATGCAAAAATTAATTTGTATTACAAATATGGGTTTCATGGAGTCGTCGGTAGACCAACTTGTCAGATCTACAAAATATTTTCTAAATTAAATGGAAGAACAATATTACAAGTTATAGAAATTCTGGGTTAGGAATGAAGTATTTGTTTTTGACAGAATTGAAAAATTAGTGGAAGCAAATAATATATGAGGACAATAAAAAGAACATAAATAAAAATAACATAAGTATTTACGTGATTCGACTTATAAGACCTAATCCATATGAGTAGTAGTAAAAATTCTTCACCATAATAAGAAACATTACAAAAATTGTACTTCAAAACAACTTTTTTTTTTCTATATTGCTCTCTCTATCGATTATTTTGAAATAAAAAACTCAAATAGTATTTATAGGATTACTTTGCATTCACACTTTTTATTACTATTCATTATTATTCACTATTCACTACCTGTTAGTTACTTTTTTTTTTTTTTTTTTTTTTTTGTCTTTCCTTCTTTGCCTTTCTTCTTTCTTCATTCTTCTTCTTATTATTTTTACTCGTTTTTTTTTATGTCTACATAAGAAAAAATAGATTGTTTCTTTAGTGGAGTTGAATACAATGCCTCTTAAAGAGTTTAGGTCTGGTAAAACAGTGTTCTACACTTAAGAGAAAACAATTAAAAAACATGTGTGTATCATAAACATGATGGTCCAATTATATAATCAAGGAGCATTTTTGCCATTAAAATGCCGCATAACCTTTTAGTCGGCTTTTTTAATGGAAGTAATGGCAATGATTAATCGATCATAATTGGTAGGGGTGAGCATGAGTTAGGTTATCTTAAAATTTCAATACAATCTATTTATATCAGTTTAGAAAAATTTTAACTCAACCCAACTTATTCTAATCGGTTTTGATCTGTTTGAATCACCGGGTTGATATATATTTTTTTTACTAAATAATTAAACTATACATATTACATAACAAAAAAATATATTCTATTAAATCCAAAACAAAATCCATTCATATTACAAGTAAAATATGTGTGTTTGACAGCACAAAGAATATTTGATAACATGAAAAAGAGAAAAATTGTCTCATGGATTATAATAGTTGTAGGCTATGCTAAATTTGGTTTCTTTATGACATGTGAGAGAAGGATGTTGTGCCACGGAATGCCATAATTGGAGGCTACGTTGAAGCCAAACTTGGTAAGGATGCTTTGGCATTGTTTTATAAAATGCAAGCGAGTAATATTAAACCTGATGAAGTGACTATGGTCAATTGCTTATCTGCATGCTCACAATCTGGAGCCCTTGATGTTAGAATATGGATTCATCGTTATATTGAAAAACACAATCTTCATCTGAATATTGCGCTAGGAACTGCTTTAGTTGATATGAATTTAACTTACTTTAAAAGACTGTTCAATTACGAATGAAATCTGGATTTTCTGGACAGTTGCTAATAATATATTTTAGTAACTCAATATTTGTTGGTCATGCTAGTGCTTTCTCACTAATCAATCTAATTTTTAGACTATGCTTTAATGCACTTTGAAGCGGCATGATGGCTCGGTCACAAAGAGGCAAATTGAATGGTTCGATAATGTTTGCATGAAAGGCTTCCAGCAAATTGGTATTACTAAACTTTATCATACATTCAGCATTTCTTTCATCAACATTATGGTACATCTTTTTGGAATATAAGTTTATTTGCATACATTGATCCCGACTGGAATCTTGTAGGTTAATGTTAATTTCTATGTTTATTTTATAGTTACAGCAGTACAAGAAATAAAAATTTTGTTAGCATAAGTTAATTGTGCACCAATTTATTCTGATTGAAGTTATGTTTAAGAATAATTATGAAAACTATTTCATAATTCGAAATCAGTATTTGTTTCTAGTGTAAATATTTGAAACTAAAATATGGTAATTGAAAAATATAAGACTTGTTTGGACATTGGAGTATTTGCTATGTATAATTTTACACACTAGTAGTAATTAGAATGAGCATTTTATGATTATATATTTTACAATTATACTATAATTATTTATACACTATTTTATATTCAATAAATATAAAATATATATTTATATATTTGACCGGGTTACCGGTTTAGGTCGGGTTGAAAATTTTGAACCCATGATCCAACTCAACCCATTGGGTTCAAAATATTTTCAACCCAACCCAACCAAACCCAATATCTAAAAAATCATAACCCAACCCAACTCATTATATCAGTTTAAGTCAGGTTCGCGGATTAACCGGGTTCCATGCTCACCTCTAATAATTTGTAAGGTAAGCACAAATCTTTTACGGTGAGTTGTCCAAATTAAAAAATAGAGTGGATTATAATTAACCTTAAAACTTAATAATGAATTTAGATATATTTACTTTAAATATTATAAAGATTTTTGAAAGTTAGCTGGGTTCAATTATGGTGTCTTGCCTTAAAAACAAGATATGAAAATAAAGAATCTGTTGCAATTACTTATTTACCATGGATTTTTCGTATCAAATAGTCTATCGCAAATAAATATTTTTGTGATTCAAAAAATTTTCATCGCCAAAATTTTTATTTGTGACTGAAAATTTCGTTGCAAATAAATCACTTTTTAAAAAAATATTATTTTATTAAGAGTATTTGAGATCGGTTTTCCGTTGCAAATAAAAAAATTTGGTCGCAAAAAAAAAAAATTAATGAATTAAATTCCAAATTAAACTCAGGTCTTGATGATTTTCACAGCTCGGTTAAGTTAAGAACTAAATACCCATAAATCTATATGTACAATTGTAAGAGTAATATTTTCCAAAGAAAAGATAAGAGTTTACCAAATTTTGAGAAGATCGGACGGTGTGTGATGATGATCGGAAATCACTCAAGCAACGGTAGCAACCAAATGAAATAGAACTGAGTCAAATACGGTCAACAACACCACAAACGAGAGGAGAAAGTCTCGCGTGAAAATGTATCTAACAAGGCACTACAATCAAGTGAAAACGTGGATTTAAGAAAAAAGAAATCTATGACTATCTAAATCACTTGCATATAAAATATATTCCAATCACATTTAATGTTTTATTGTATTTAATTCATTTAACAAATAATATTATAATGTTTTATTATTTGTGAGGGGAAGAAATCTGTCGAATAAAATTTTTGCACCTACAATTGTGATGGAATAATTGCTTAAATGCAACCGTATCTCGGTCGAAACTAACAATTGCGATTGCATATACTAATCATCGCATATAGCACAAAACTGCGATCGAAATCTGGTCATCACTCATATGCCATCACAAATTCTTAATTTTCTTATAGTGTAAGTGGTAAATTGTTACATTTGAAACTAATTATAAATTAATGTATCTTTTATTTGGATAAACAATTTAATTGATTAGAAATGAGAAAAAGGATAAGAATTTATGAGGGGGATAATGTAAATGCATAATAATTGAAACAACTATAGATGGTATGTTGATTTGACAATATTTGATCCCTTGGGAGATGGAATTCTTTCTAAAAATCCAATGAGCATGAGAACTTTTGTCCATGCACCATAATTGCTTTCTAGGAAGTTGGTATAATTACATGTTAAAACACTATTGCCAGTCATGATACACCTCTTTGTAGATATTCTTCTATAAAAAGGAAAGGAAAAAAAAAATTCTTTATAGATAGATCACTTCTAAATAAATTACTATTACCTTTAATTGAGTGCTTTTCATTGAGATGCACTCCATGGGAGAATTATGCTCAATTACTCCATCTTAATTTGTTCAGGGAGCAGGAGAGAGAAACAGATATTCAATTAACATATCCAGCTAGTTCTTGCTTCACTAAAAATTCTCTTTTCATCATGTGAATAGCGAGTAAGAGTCACTTTCTAATTAAGGATCCAAGAAGTGTTTATAATAAGATTACCATTGACTAATGAGTACTTTATACTAGTAATGATCAATAGTTGCTGTAAAAGAGATCAAGATAATAATTATCAAAAGGATTATTAAAGAAAATGAATTTTTTTTATCTCTCATCATTTCTATTTATATTACAATATAAAACTTTTAATCCGGTTGAGGATATAACAAATTTTATCAATCTTAAGAGTGATTATCACTCATCAAATCTGTTGAGGATAATCAATCTTAATAAATCAATTATTATTTATTGATTTGATCAATCTTAAAAGTGATTATTGATCATCAAATCTGTTGTATCCTCATCAAATCATTTGAGTAAAACACAATGAAAATCATTTATTATTATTATTATTATTATTATTAACCACTATATATTCACATGCATTTTTGCGTCTTGCATTCCTTCCTCAAAAGACAAATAAAGAAAAAGATGAAAGGGTACCCTAGCTAGCTCTATCATGTATAAGGAGTCTTATCTTTTAAATATATCAATTAAGTTGATTTATATGTTGTACTACTATCAATTATGCCACTAGTTTGCTAGCTTTTAGATATCTAATTGATGATGAACAAATTAAAAGATACTCTATAAACAGTGTCATAAATAATGGAGTTACTAAATACAAACAATGATTTCTTGTTTTCTTCTGCTCCACTGCTTGACACCATTTAGAATTCCATACACTCTTTGGCCAACATAACACTACTCCTAAAAGTGAAAATTAAAGAAATGGAGTTTAGTAGTACAAAGCAAAGCAAGCACAAGACACGCTTCCCTCTCAAAAACTCTCCATCCAAAGACAAAACAACAAATTGAAAGAGCTAATAGAAACCCCATCACTCAATTATTTCAAAGACCCACCACATCTTTTCCCCCTCCTCTCTGCACGTCTCATTGCTCAAACCAAATAAATTCCCCAAACCCCCAACCCCAACTCTTACCCAACCATGTTGCCCTCTCAATCACTACTTCTACTACCACTGCTCATGGTGTTTGCTGCCAGCAGCGGCCCCAATTCTTCATATCCTGATTTTCAAGTCATCAACGTCAAAGAAACAATCACTGCACAAACAAAAACTTATAAGCCCCAACTCTTCAAAAACATTCAAAACGACAGTACTGTTGATCATGAAACTGAAGGGAAGCTGAGACTCTTCCACAGAGACAACTACTTCCCTCTCAACAACTCATTACACAACGACCATCGCCACCGCTTCCATGCACGTATGCAAAGGGACCTCAAAAGGGTCTCCAACCTCATTCGCCGTCTCACCAATAATAATACTGCCAACATCAACGAGGTTAAGGACTTCGGCTCCGACGTCGTTTCGGGTATGGACCAAGGGAGTGGAGAATACTTTGTGAGAATAGGAGTCGGTAGCCCTCCAACAAGCCAATACATGGTTATTGACTCCGGTAGTGATATCGTCTGGGTTCAGTGTCAACCTTGTAATTTTTGTTACAAACAATCCGACCCGGTTTTTGACCCGGCCTACTCTGCTTCCTACACTGGTGTCTCTTGTACCTCTACGGTTTGCGATCGGATCGAGAATGCAGGTTGTCATGCGGGTCGCTGTCGCTACGAGGTCATGTACGGTGACGGCTCCTATACCAAAGGGACGTTGGCCCTCGAAACCCTGACGTTTGGACGTACAGTAGTCCGAAAATTGGCTATCGGATGCGGGCATAGGAATCGGGGCATGTTCGTTGGCGCTGCTGGGTTGTTGGGCCTTGGAGGTGGATCGATGTCTTTTGTGGGTCAATTGGGTGGTCAAACTGGTGGGGCTTTTAGTTACTGTTTAGTGAGTCGGGGCACCGATTCAACTGGTTCATTGGTGTTCGGGCGTGGGGCGATGCCCGTCGGTGCAGCATGGGTACCTTTGGTGCGTAACCCACAGGCCCCAAGTTTCTATTATGTCGGGCTTTCGGGTCTTGGGGTTGGAGGCGTGCTTGTACCCATATCCGAAGACATATTTCAACTGACTGAATTGGGCGACGGAGGTGTCGTGATGGACACTGGAACCGCCGTGACGAGGTTTCCGTCGGTGGCTTACGAGGCTTTCCGCGATGCTTTCATTGCGCAAACCTTAAACCTTAATCGGGCTAAGGGAGTATCCATATTCGATACATGTTTCGACCTGTTCGGATTTGTATCTGTTCGGGTACCAACCGTATCGTTTTACTTCTTGGACGGGCCAATCCTGACCCTTCCAGCAAGGAACTTTCTTATACCAGTTGATGATGTGGGGACTTTTTGTTTTGCTTTTGCACCTTCCTCTTCAGGGCTTTC
This sequence comes from Bretschneidera sinensis, assembly GCA_023935145.1. Lineage (NCBI taxonomy): Eukaryota > Viridiplantae > Streptophyta > Magnoliopsida > Brassicales > Akaniaceae > Bretschneidera > Bretschneidera sinensis. The sequence goes on from CM043705.1 coordinate 3,923,265, forward strand.
CATTATAGGGAATATCCAACAGGAAGGGATTCAAATTTCTTTTGATGGAGCTAATGGGTTTGTGGGATTTGGTCCTAATGTTTGTTAAGTACTTAGAATTTAAAGATAATTAGAGAATTTTGCTTACTCTTTTAGTACCTAATAGTACATATTATATTAGTATAAGAATTTGATGCATTGATATTTTTATGTTAACTAAAGTTGTCTCCTAATGAAAATTAATTGCAGAAAGGGTAGTAGGTGCAGCCTGGTATATTAGGAGTCGAAACATTTCCATGGAAAATTTGGTGACAGTCAAAAGAATCAACAAAAAGGTCATTTACTTGGGTATTGGAGCGACCTTTATGACACAACGTGAGGATCCAAGTATGGTGAAATCCAGCTGAGATGAGTTAAAAGTTGGGTTCAAATTAGAGTTCCAACGATTCTTTTGTTTGTTTTAGTTGAACTCATTTCGAGCTTGATAATTAATAAACCCATTCAAGTCTAATCTCGAATTTGAGTTTTAGATTATCCTATTTAGCTCGAGCATGATCTAGAGTTTTAATTTTAATAAATAAAAATAAAAATATTAATATTAATATATAAATGTTGGTTCGAATTCAATAATATTTTATCGAATCGTTAGTAAATCGTATTCGAGCTTATTTTTCAGGTTCAAAGCTCGATGAATCGAACTCAAAAAGATCAATTAAAACTCAGTTCGAATCCACCCTTAATCCAAAATAATCTTTTTACATTGTGTAAAAAGATATCTTGGGAGAGAGTTTTTTTTTTATATTTTTAAAAGATTTTATCCAACATAAAAATAAAAAAAAAAGATAATTAAGCATAAGACTGAATCTTGATAGAATGTTTTACGAAATGGTCCATGATTACTAAAAGAAAAAGTTAAATAAAATATTATTAAAAAAAAAAAAAAAGGTTTGTCTCTAGAAAATTGATTTTTTTTGTGAAAAAAAAAACTGTTTTTCACAATTATTTTATTAAATATTAAAATAATTTATAATTTCACAACTATTTTTCTATAAATCGCATGGTAGAGATAACTAATGAGTCTGCTGTGGTTATGATCCAGACGCAGACTGTATATTTTGTTCATTGCTCTAACATCTGTTTTTTTTTTTTGGTAATATTTCATCGTATTAGAGAGATTCCTGTCATTCTCTCTCACAAGGCTATAGTGTTCAAAATCATGAGTCATGAGAAAAGGAGCCAGCACTACGGCGGACATGTGAAGCCCTCACTAGGGATTTTGGTCTACCTTTGGTGTAACCTAAGTTGGAGTGCATTCAAGCAATGACTTTTACAAAGGCATCTGCTTTTTCCTCTTTTCAAAGATTCAAAAGACTAAAATTATAATTATTCCTTTTTCAAATATAGGAAATAATAATAATAATAATAGTAGAGGGTATGATAATGTAACCAAAAAAAAAGAAGGGAAAATGGGTAATTTGCTTATATTCTTTATATTTATTTATTGGTCATTGAAAAAAAAGAAGAAAAAAAAGGAAATTAAGTGCTGAATACTGTTCTCTGCAATTAACCCTCCTTGGGTTTTGTAAGCACTTTAAAGGCCCACAAAAGTTAGAATTTGTTTGGTGAAATTGGTGAAAGGAAGGGAATCAATAAAAGCAAAACAAGCTTTTACTCACAAGTTGAGATCATTTGGGATATACTTGCAATTTTCTTTTTGCAATTTTCAGCCTTATATTATTTTTCTAAGTGAATAATAGGAGTAGGCTTTTTAACATATGCAATCTTCGATTTTAAATCTTACTTTCTCAAAAACACAAGATATTTGCCGTGTCTTCTGGCTAAACATTTTCTCAAGAAAGTCAAGGTAAAATGGGTACAAAGGAAGCCCCACATGTGATGATTCTTTTGACTTGTGCTCTTTTTTGTTTTTAGAAAATGACAATTTGAACCTAAAAAGGAGAAGAAAGAGAGCCTAGTAGTTCAGGTCTTTCATGTGAAACTAATTCAAGACAATAATTCACCATTTCTTAATCATCAAACTTTCAATGGAGTAAAACTGCCTTTGCTTAGAGAACGTTATAATTTTTATCAAACGCAGGAAAAAAAACAAATGTAATGTCATTGTAATTGTAAAGCCAAGAGTTTGCTGCAGGTTTTCGGTCTCCTCCTTTTTGCAGCCCTTTTCTTGTGGGGACAATGACCAACTAAAGGTAAAACTTATTCTTTAATCATCCGATCCCCTTTATGTTCAAACAAACCATCGTTACAATGTGTTCATGCCATGAAACTGATCCATCATCAGCATCCCTAAATTCCATATGCTGCAGCACCTAACCACTAAAATATATACCTTACTACATGAAAACGACTGTATCTTCCCTTTGAGCTATGTTTGGATGTTTCGAGCGAAGGGTAAGAGGTTTATAAAGATATGGGAAGAGAATGGAATGGAAAGTGTGGTAGTAACCGTTCTTTATTTGGATGTTTTATGAGGGTAAAAAAGGTTACATACTACCCCTTGTTTGGGTAAGGGGTGAAAGGAGAAGAGAGTGGATTTAAAATTGAAATTAGAAGTTAATTTATACCCCCACCCCTCCCATACCCCCAAATTTGAAGGGTACAAAGGGAATCCCCTCCAACCCCTTCCCATTCTCTTGCTAAAAAAATCTTCCAAACAAGTTTATGATACCCTCCACCTCAATCCCCTCCATTCCAAACATAGCGTTAAAGTCGAAAATATCTTATAAAATCGATGTGATGATAATAAAACTATAAATTATATCAAAAGGGCAACTACACAGACTGAATGTCTGATATACACAATGAAATAATTAGAATATTTACAGTGGCTTTGGTTGCCATCTCTGCACCTGATGGAGGACAAAAATGCCTGTGCGCTTCAAAATCTCACAAAACTTACCATCCAAATAAACCAACTCCCATCAGTCCCAGTTTAGTCACAGCAATGGCACACGGGCAGATACAGAATTCTTCCTGATCAAAAATCATCTCTCTTCGAGATTTCATACCTATACTAGCTTTGATCGAGTTAAAATAAGACAGGCTGGAAAAAATAGAGGTGAACAAGGAAGCATTGTTCTAGACCATAAATAGATATTTGAGATCTTCCACTGTTAGTTGAGTTACTGAGCCCCCAAAAATAGATATCTGAGATCTTCAGGTGTTAGTCGAGTTCCTGAGCCCCCACTGTGATCCTCACCAAAAGCAGATGCAACCATTTTTCTCTTCTCTTCCTGCAAAAATGGCGTCAGAAACAACGAGACTGTGTCAGAGAACAGTCATTTTAATCCATCCATGTGTGTTCTATCTTCTTACCCTACAAACTCTTGAACCCTTCTGACCTTAAGTATTGCCACTTACAAAACCAGAAAACAATTAAAGAGGATCGTTGCATATAAAGTTAAAAATTTAGAACGGACTTTAGTTCCATGAAAGTGTATTAGGACCATGCAACAAGTCTTTCACGATGCACTAAGAAGAAAAATCAGCTACTGTATTAATGGTTTTTAAGCACTCTGGCATTACCTACAACTCTAACGTGGCATCCTTCCCATAGAATGTATTTCTTTATTGTAAACTTGAGTTTCTCATACCCAAACCCCCTATATTCACAACCCTAAAATCAATTTGTACCTTTGACACTACCACCAACACTTGAACCCATGATACTGCTAAGGTCCACAATTTTCAGCAGCAAATTTTGGCCCTCGAGTCTTAATTCTTTTCTAATTGAAACCCATCACCAAGCGCTAAACCCTTCACCAATATCATTCTAAATTTTGAAATTTTCTTTCCAACCCATCCTACAGAACCTCTCTTTTCTTTTGTAGACTTTTTTTCCCTTTTGGTTCGTGGCAATAAGTTTCTTACACATGTTAGTGGTTTATCTTTCTAGAGAAACCACTTCTTATAAGAAATATTATAAAAGGCACTAACAGGATGCAACCCATTTACAAAAGAACTATCTACAATATAGTAAAATATAGTAAATCTATATAGTAGCTCTAGTCATTTACAAAATAATCCCCCTTAAACTAAAAACTAAGGGTATTAAACCATTCATCTTTAATTGAGTCTAGAGATCTCTCCACTCCATCTAAAGCCCTCCGATTTCTTCACCTCCAAACCATCCTTCTTCTTTTTTGATAAGTACCGAACCATCCAAGAAATAGAGAGATTTGGTGCTCTTTCAACAAACTACGAGAGATGACGTACTGTGTTTTGGGCTCTATTCATGATGAGAATTGGCAATGGAGTAGTATTCATGCATTTAAAGAGATGAGGAAAGCCTATGCTTATTCCCAAGGTTTATAAAAATTCAATAAGCGAATAAGACATAAATTGATGTTTATCAACAAGGTTTGGTTATTCGCATCCTTTTCTCTCTTTACAACTTTCAATTGTCTCTAGAAATTTCTTCATGCACTAAAAACAATTTGATAGCATGACTATTATTTCTATATAATTAGAACATTTGCATAGGAAAGCTATCTACCCAAATAAGAAATCTCCATAGTACAAAAAGAAAGATCAATTTTTGTTTCCAACAGAATTGCTACATATGCGTCTGGCTTTTTCTGTTTGTCACTGATCCATCAAACAGACTGAATCAAGAAGGAATAAAAAGTAAAATGGAAGATTTAATTGATTAAAAATGTTAAATAAGAAAATTTAACCCTAGAAACAATATGGTAAAACTCTCAAAAAGAAAACAATGGGGAAAACAACAAATTTACAATCCAAGCAGCATTGACCAGTTATAAGTATAGTACCTGGAGAGCTAATATTCTATCTTCTACAGTATCTTTAATAGTGATCCGAGTTACAGTAACCGGACGGGTCTGTCCAATTCTATGTGCTCGATCAACAGCCTGATCTTCAGTTGTTGGATTCCACCACAGATCCAAAAGGATAACATGACATGCAGCAACCATATTCAAACCAAGGTTTCCTGCTTTTAATGACATCAGCATCACAATAACCTGCGAAAAATTTCAGTCATTCAGATACCAAGAGCTAAGCCCAGATTAAGACAGCAAGAAACAGACAGGACATCTATCTCGCATAAATCTATCGATTCGTAACTAGTATTCTTATGTATTTCTGTCCAGATTGCCAATAAGAAACAGACTAATTTACGGCAAAACGCAATTGAGAATCTTTTTGATGGCTTCATAACAAAGGTTGCAAACCTCAGGATCAGTGTTGAAATCTTTGACAGCCCTGTCTCTTGCAGGTAGAGACATTGTGCCATCAAGTCTCCTGTATTGTATACAGTTCTCATTCAATGACATCTCAACTAAGTCCAGCATGCTAGTCCACTGGGAGAAAACAATTGTTTTTATTGGTCCTTCAATTGATGAGTTGGAATACACCGTCGTGTGCTTCATAGCACCAGAACTGGAAGTCTCTGTATATGTCCTTTCAGAAGACAAAGAAGATATTCGATTGAACTCGGTGGAATCATGCAACTCTGAAATTGAACTCTTAAATTTACAATGTGACTGTAGAATCTCAAGAATGGCTCTAATTTTAGATGAACTATACTCATTATGCAGAACCATTGAATTTTCAGTGTACTGAGAATGTGTGGGCCTGCCATCAAGATCATCAGAAATACAACTTATAAGTGTAGCTTTGGAGAAAACAACATCAGTACTAAGCTGTTCTTTGCATTCCGGTGCAGGGCACATGTTGTCATCCCCTGTCAAATATTCTGATACACACTGGTTACAAAAAACATGGCCACACATGGTAACAACAGGGTCTTCAGGTGGATCCTGCACAAGCATCAGAAATCAGAAAAATAGGTCTTTAAAAATTGCTGACTTATTAACAGAATTGTGCATCTATATATATACACAAGCACATATACATACTACTAACCAACCACCCAATGGCAATCCATAGTACAATACTGCAAACAAAGAAAAAGCAGTGGAACCAATCTAAACTTTCTAAGAAGTTTCTCCAAACCGGATTTATATCACTGTCAAAACATTTATAATAATGTACTGAAAGAGAACTGTATGGATGATATTATAGACAGTCATCACCTCCAAATCATAGAATCTCTCTATTAGGTACTTATCATGATAACAGGTCGCCAAAGCAAACAATTCTCAAGTTTGCAAACTTGGAGAACATAGACAATCAATTTCCAAATATATTAGCCACCAAAACCATCCATAAACCAAAACAGAAGCGACAACATTCAAATAATATACATCACAGCAAAAATAAAAAAAATAAAAGCAGGGGGTTCATTTTTTGGGCAAAACTCACATTGCATACGCGACAGATGGCAAAGGAAGTTTCCAAGCAATTCAATAGATTAATCAGCCTATCCCTAGGGAGTCTCTTCGCCATTTCAACAGAAACTTTTCCAACAGAGTGAGAATTATATCCTTTCACAAGAAGTGGGTGGTCACAAGCTTGACGGAGGCGCAAAAGCATCAAAAGAATATTTGCATAATTCTGGTTAACTGTGCCTGCAGCAGCATAAGCCTGCAAAGAAAAAATAAATATAAAGTGAATACACAACACAATTCAGTATAAGAGAATTCTATATAACAGAGTTCAATTGTTTCAGAAGATCAATCAAATCTCCCTTGAAAGATTATATATAAATATCTTATAGAATGATATTATATTACTTTTACAAAATTAAATATTTATATTTCTAGCAAGTTGTAGATATGATACCAACATGTAGCAAATGCAAGTTCACAACAGTATATTTTCTATATTGGCTCGTTTGGTTTGCAGAATTGAATTAGGGTGGGTGGAATTGATTTGGAATTGATACGGAATAGAATTAGGTCGGATTTAAATAGTAATTCTAATTTTTGGTTGGGCACTAAGAATAGCTTATTCCATTCGAACTCCAAAGTTTGATGGATAGATTAACATATTGGAACTCGAGTAGAATCGCTAAAGTGACCAAAATATCCCTGGTCTTAGAATTGATAAATAATTAAGGCTTAATTATAAATAAAAAAAATACCTTCAGGTTACCCAGTTTCCACTTTACCTCAGTTTTTTGAGGATTTTTTTGTAACAAAAAGACTCTGTGGTTCACTTCTTAGTCCAGGGGTAACATCCGTTAGCAATTTTCTCGACTGCCATCATTTTACCCATCTCTAAAAATTTCTGGGCTGCCAAACAGTTAATTTTTTTTTTTTTTTTTTTCTGGTTTCCACTTTACCCCTCGAGGATTTTTTTTGTAACAAAACAGACCTGTTAGTCCAGGGGGTAACATCCGCTAGCAATTTTCTCGACTGCCATCGTTTTTCCCATTTATAAAATTTTCTGGGCTGCCAAACGGTTTTTTTTCTCTTCCACTTCCTCTCTCCTTATTTCTTATGTCCTACTTCCTATTTGGACACAATTTTCTCTCTACCCATTTTCTTGGAAGTCATCTCTCTCCCAACTTTCTCTATCTTCACAACGCAGCTTTCCTCTTTGGAAGCGATTTTATCTTGTACAATTACACTTTATCACAACATCAATTCAGAAATTGCAGCAAACAAGGATGCCCAGAAATTACAGTATATTACAACACCAATTCAGAAATTGTTATTACAACCAAGCATGCCATTCAAAATTTTGGGATGCCTAAAAAATTTCAGATTGGGAAAAAGATGGCAGCCCAAAAAAAATTCTTCATTTCCAATGTTCCATCCACCATTTTAACACCAATTCATTCAGAAACATGGAATTAGCACACTTGATAACCGACTGTATCAAATAAATACAAATTGAATTGTTTCAAGTACGAACCAATTTTTCCATGAAATCAAAGTACCCCACTTCATGAAAATCAAGATAGAAATTTAAAGCATATGGTTAAACCTATTTGGCCAAGTATAAGATTGAAATCAGCAATGTTAAACCCATTAGTGTAAGAAGTCAAACTATTGTGCTTGGTTTTGTGTTCGTAGACAGTGCGTGTATGAGTGTGCATGGTGTGTGCAAGTCAGAGTGTGATGAGGAAAGAGAGAGAGATGGCAAGGCTGAGATGTAAAGATAGGCTAAGAAGGAAACTGGAAGAGTGTGCTAACTCTTCATTGCAATTTTATAGAGTGGTATAAAAAAAAGGAAAAGATCAAAAAGAGTTGGCTGAGCTGTTTTGATCTGAGAAAATGGAGGTTTCTGTTCTTAGATTGTGGTTTATGTATGTAAGGACGTTTTTGTAATTTCAATAAAAAGTTAACGGGCATGGTTTCTATCCTTTGTAATTTCAATAATTATTAGAAAACTAAGTTTTTTTCCAAATTTTATCCTTTCAAACTAATTTTATTTTATACGACTTCATCAATATTTTAAAATATAACTTAATCTCAAGTAACCATAATTTAGAAATATTATTTTATTTTCATAAATTAAGTGCTTGTTTGGGAGTGCTTCTCAAACAGCTAGGAGCTATACCAAACGTCTCTTTTTGACATGCTTTTTTTGATGAATCACAAGCGGAAAACAACTTAAAAAAAAAGTAGATTTAGACCCAAAATCAAAAGATGGGTTTTGTAACTTTTAATCCCAAAATCAGTCTTGACACTATTCATATTCCTAAATTACTGTGGCAAATGTTTACATCTTTGCCCGTATATAAATCACCTGCCATTTTTGCTAATCAAATTCCTAAATTACCCTTGTGTGGCAAAGGTATTTACATCCTTGCCAGTATATAAATCACCCGCCATTCTTGCTAATCAAATTTAAAATGTACAAATGATGTATCGTTTATTATTATAATATTGAGATTATTATTTAATAAATATGTTATTTTATTTATTTAATAAAAACAATATTATTATTAATTTAATTTAAATTAATTATTAATTTATTTTAATTGTTTGTATTTTATTGTGAATAAAATTAATATATTTATATTGTACAAATAATGAAGTCAATTTGATGAAAGTCCAAATAGTCAAATAGTAGTCGCATACCCTTTTTAGTAATTTCAACATCTAAAAGTAGTTTTACAACTTATTTACCAAACACATCAATCAGTTTGATAGTACTTTTAATATAATTTTTATCAAACACCAAATAGCTTTTAACTCCGCAACACTTCTACCTAAAGATATTTTAGAATCATTTTTGAGTTCCCAAAGCAGAATCTGAAGCCACGGGCTCTAAGTTGGATCTAATATTATCTCCGTAAATTGATTTTTTTAATGGGCAGAGTTAGTTCGACCATAATAAAAGATCAAATCTTGATAGTTCAAAATTGGCAAAATTCCACCTCCCCCAGCCCCCTCAAAAGAGAAAGAAAAAGGAATTGGCTCTTCTACGACATAAGAGATTCTGATCCAAAAAACCAATCAAACATGAATATGGAAAGGAATGAAGTTGCTCACTTCCCACAACCAAATAAGGGCCTGTTGGATTTTAAGATGACATTTGGATCAACTCAAACAAGTAGATTTATTGACTTTTTGGACAAAAAATGTTATTTTCAAAAAAGTAGGCAACAAAAAAGAAACCAAATTTTGACTAAAAAAATAGGTTTTTTTTTAAGCCAGAAATCTAGAGTTCTCAAAGAAAAGAAAATTCACAAATCGAGCAGGTGAAAATTCTCTTAGTAAAAATCTTCATTATAAATGAAGATTCACAGGAGATAGAAGCCAGAGTCTCCTCTCTCATTCTTGACAACCCACACTGCCAATTTCATTGTTTACGCCACCAAATTGTGGGGACCTTACTCTCCTCTTCCCATCACACAATCTCCCATATATTCTCTCTCCTCCCTTGTGATCTCCTGAAATTAATGGGTGAGACCCCAATTTCACTTCCTTCTTTGTTCTCTCACACTCTCCCACTCTCTCCTTTCACTGGTATTATCCTAGCCAGATCCACCCTCCCTCATTGCTGTTGAGCTCTTGGTGACCAAATCAAGGAACACATCACATCCTTCTTATGGATGTTTTATTTGTTTAAATGTGTATAGGATTATGGTTCCATATGTAAGTTAGTTTATGGGAGAAGTAACTTCCACAAACCAAACATGACTTTTCCTCACAATTTAGTTTGTGGCTTCAATAAGTTATCCAAACCAACAAAATATTTTCTGGAAAATGACTTCTTTAACAGCAATTTATACAAAAACATAAAAGCCAATGCTTCAGAGAATTTACTAAGAGAAATGTTTAGTGGTACCAAACATACCTTAATTATCCTATGTATAATTTATGTGATATAGAAGGGAATATCATATGATAAGAACTTGTTTTCCATTTGTAATTTCACACATTCATAGATATCAGTATCATTTTCAAAGACACCAATCTTAATGCAACTTAAGCATAAATGGAAATGTATGAGTAAATGATTATGAATGCACCTTGAATTGAGAACGTGAATCAGCTTCTAGCTGTCTATAGAAAGCACGCTCTTCAGTTGAGAAATCCACCTTAGTCAAGGATACAAATTTTGGTGGTAACTGAATTATAGGTTGCCCGTCAAGCATTGTTCCTAGACCGCAAAAACAATTACGATTTGCACCAAACAGTAACAGAGGTTTGATAATTAAATCCGAAATCACACATCCATGTTAGGGAACAGCATTAAAGCAACCAAATATGCATAACAATGCACCAACTATTCTACATACAAAGTCACATTCAACTGCATAAACAACCATATTTTTGCATGTAGATCAATAGCGAAAAACAGCTTGGATAAGCAAATATAACTTAGTAGGAGAAAATCAACTTAACAAAGCCTTATAAACCAAAATTAGTTGGGATCCGCTACATGGATCCTCTTTCTCCATTCTGCCTGGTTTAAAACAAAATCTTTGTTATGACCATATACATGTTACATCACAATAATTTTAAATGGGTCATCAACCTACAACAATCCTACTCTTTATTCGAGCTTGGTGCTATGTAAAAATATAAGAAAGTTAAGCATGATGTATACTTACTAGGTGTACTATATGATTAATGGGGATTAAGATTTAATCCTAAATGCACATATCAGGAAGGAAAAAAAAATAAAAAGAAACAAAATGATGTTAAACATTTTTCTAACTTCTTTATGCCATTGTTGTGAAGATCACACAACTAACGACAGAGATAACCCCAAAAGATTTTTTAAAAGGAGCATATGAATTTGAGACACTATGCATCAATAATTTGGATGGTAAAAGCTTGAAGGGGATGAGAAGCCCTTGCCTCAGCACTAACCAATTCAAAAACAGTGATGAAGAAACTTCAGTTTCAACCTTCACATCATTATCAGACATCGATCCAAACTCTTAACAAAACTTGCACTCGTGATAACCACCATCACCATCTGAATGCAACAACCTTCGTTAAATAGTGATTGAATTTGATGCTTCAGAATTCTTCCCAAGATAAATATATATGTGTCTGTGTCTATGTGTTCTAGAGAAAGAGCGAGAGAGATTCCTAATGCCTTAGCATTGTTCGCATGTCAACAACTAGTTGTTGACAAGTCTAATTATTACCTTCTAAGATAATAAAAAGAGGTGGGCTTGGAGGAGTTTGCGAGCTTCCAAAGATTTGAGGAAGGCCTATTCCTTCATTCCCATCTCAATTTTTTGGTTGGTGTGGAATGAAATGAATAGTAGAGCGCTTCATAGTATTGAAAAGCCTAATGCCTCCATCAAAGAAGGATGGTTCAATGCTTTTGTTTTGGTTTAAGGGGATTTTTTTTTGTAAAAGAAGATGATATCTTAGACTTCATTGATATACTCTCATGTAGATAGTTCTTTGCTACATAGGTGGCACCACCTTTGTGCCTTCATATATAGAATTTTATTTTAAAAAAATATATTAAAAATGAACAGCACATAAAGGACAGAAACTGTTCTATGAACATCCAGTAACACAAGTAGACATTCTACCTATCCAAGTCCAAAAACCTCAATTATTGAAAGTTCAATCATATAACATGACACGATCTCATTCAAGCCCCCAACCTCATCCTCTTCCCCTTTAAATTTCATTGAAAGAAGGGATATGCTGTTGGAGTCACCACCAAGGTTGGTCAAGAATATAAAAGAAAATTTGACCCAAAAAAAAGGAAATAAAAGAGAGAACCTTACTATATAACAGCTTAAATTGAATTAAGACATCTGATATTCTGATGATGAAATTAAAAGCATGCACAACATAAATGATTTCCCCCACCCAAGTAACGAGAGAGAAGGCAATTACCTTTTGTACGACGCAGCATTATAGCCCTCAGAACAGCTTGAAGCTTCTTGTAACCATTGAATGAATTTCTGGAAATTGGGATCTTTATCGTGTTGTAAAACGATTTATATTCAGCATATGGATCTAATTTCAGAAACCTGAAGTAGCTGTATAAATCATCAATTGCATTTTGTATAGGAGTTCCAGACAAGCACCACCTTGTTTTGGCTCGAAGGCTGCAGCAGGCTCTAGCGACTTGAGTTCGATGGTTTTTTATCGTCTGAGCTTCATCTAATATCACCCTAGACCACCTCACTCTGGCAAGTGTACCACAATCATAATCAAAAGATGAACTATCAATCCCTTTTCTGCCCTTTTTACCCTTCTTATCAGTAGTATTCGACGTCTTTTTCCTCTTCTTATTAACTGAAAATTCAGAAGATAGACCATAAGCTTCCCCGTTTTTCTCATCAGCCTCATCCTCATCAACTAGACGTTGTTTTGGAACTTCATTAGTTACAATGGAATAAGTTGTCAAAACAACATCATACTTTGCCAGTTCAACAGGATCCTTCGTTCTACTGCCTCCATGATAGACTAGAACAGAAAGTTTAGCTTCATCCGCAACTTTATCATCCAGCTCCCCAGCCCACTGTCGTAGAATACTCGCTGGACACACAACCAATGTACCGGCTACTGGCCTCTGCCTGCTAAATGACCGTGAAGAAGTACTAACTTCTGGAACTGATTTAACATCATCAGATTCTTGGTTGACTTTGTCGAAACCCGAGACACCATTGTCATCATCGTCGTCCAAATTCAATGCTTCAGTTTTGTGATTGCATTGATCTTCTGGATTTGATGACTGCAATGACCTTTGCATTTGTATAAGGGCAATCATCGAGACAGTTTTACCAAGGCCCTGTGAGATAAAAGCCTAATGAATCTAGGAAGAACATTCGTATTTAAATCCCAGGAAATATATCAAGCATGAACGCTCTTAAAATGGTAACCTGATCATCTGCTAATATCCCACCCTGACAGGCCACACTTCTTTTTTCCTTCTGAAGCATCCATGCCAATGCGATTTTCTGTGAAATAAAATTATTTCAATAAATCCATTCAATGCACACAAATGAAAGGATAACAAGTGAAAGATTCTAAGACCTGATGTCTTAGGAGAGCAACGGACAAAAGACCATCAGGTGGAGTAACTTCAACTTTGGGTTGACTGAGATCCTGCAAGAAAACAAAACCTATTGACTAAATTTTTAAGGACTTCAAAACATCAACTCATTTGTCATCACCTTAAAGGCATTTAGAACCATTCCTGATCTGCTATTACTCAAATGTCAGAAAGGACAAGACAGGTATGAGACGTTCAATGCAGACAGTGGCAGATCCATGATGAGTGGGAGCAACCACTTGTAAGTTAAGAATTTTCTTTTTTGTAATATTAAATAGTTAAAAGCATTTTCTGTAACACACTAATCAACTTGGATAAAGCTCAAATATTTAAAACAAATAATTGTGATGATTAAAAAACCATTACACAATGATTCCAAAGTAAACAATCAAATAACCAATAAGTAAATCTCATACAATATAAAACAGTAAGCTTTTTTTTCTTACCAATTTTTAAACATAACAATGACACTATTGACCAAAAAATTACAATGGCAAAATATAAAAATGATAGAAAGAATTTCTTACTGTATTTCGAATCAATTACAGTGGCACAATGTAAGAATGAGAAATAGAATTTATTATTAAAAATAAGTAAATCAATCGCATTGATGTTAAAATTTCAATTGGCACAACAGCTCTAACAAGGAGAACAATCCAAACAGTACAAGCTACGAAATTTACAGATTAAGGAAGAATCATAGACAACAATTACCAATAGCAATTGGTTACTCTATCTCTGTCAGAAGTTTGTCACAGCAAACTCAAAAACATGGTGGTCGTCAAACAACAAACTCAGACCATGTCAAATAAGGATACTTTACATAACCGTATAAAATGTCCATAACACCATTTAGTAATATATAATCTTTAGTTTAATAATGATCTATTTATAGTATATGTACAGTGAACGACTCTACCCCAAGGCAGATGGATTACTAGCCCTTTACATTTGTTTATTACTACAATAACTTCTAAATTTTTTCAATAAATTTGAATTCCATGTTTACCAATTACATTCAAACAAGCTCTTATTTAACATCATGGGCTTGTGTCTGACTTAGATTAGAAGATAATGGGGCTTCCCACATTTTTTTTATATATGTATGTTAGTAGGTTAGTTCTGTTGTAATATATGTCAATATGATACATATACACACAGATTTATCTAATCTAATAGATAATAAAAGCATATACGAGAAGGGAATTATTTTGTTAGTGAAGAAGCGAGTAACTTAATGGCTATCCCGAAGGGCAAACATCATATGCATAGAAAAGATTGCTAACAGATTGATTCTACCCAATAATGTTAAAATATACATCAGCTAGTGATAGGCCTCTTCCACTCACGAGTAACTCCAATTCCACTACTATTATTTGAGTCACCTCTTTATAAATCTCAGTCTCCTGATCGATATCATCAAATGCTTGAGAAGCCACAGAGATCGCCCATGTGCTTGTCAGTTCAAAAGAGAGGGGCATATGCAAGATAAAGTAGAAAATAGCTACTATGATGAGTTGAATTTAGCCTTATAAATTTTTGAAAAAATGATCTCCAAGGAATACCTCCAGTGCTGCTTGAAAGACTAGTCTCTCATCATTTCCAGGAAGCAATTCTTCACCCACCCCAGAACGGAACAGAGGATCACTTGAACCAGCAAACTGTGCAGAGGAAACTGACATTCCATGCATCAAAGATGACGGTAGTATCCTACTCCCATTGTTTTCATACATCACGATGTCTTCCTTGTTGACCTGGCTATAATGGTCTCTCATATAGCCCTTGCTATTGGTTGAACTCAACCCAGCTGAATGGTGAGGGTTTCCACGTGTATCACGGATCTGAATACTATTTGTTGAACCCAGTGAATGATAAGGGTTTCCATGAGTATCAAGAATATGACTGTAGCTCCCATTACCCACTGAATTCTTCGATTTAGTTCCTGGTACAGGTGGCTGAAGAGATGCTGGAAGGGTCCTCTTCAAAGCCTGTTGAGATGAAAGTTTCTCATAATCTGTACCAGAAACATTAGCGATTCGGGAATTAACAGACCAAGGTTGACCAAGATCCCCATTCCTGGACTGAGGAAGCCGATTTGAGGCTCCAATGCCATCATTAGAAACAGAATGCATTTGCAGCTTCACTTGTGAATGGTCATTTACAGTTGAAGAGCTTCCATTAGAAGCATATGCTCTTTTAGGAGAAGGAACCTTCCGGAGATGGCCACCATTACCTGCAACTTTGCAAAATGGCTCCTTGATCAATAAATTTAGTTGTTAATACACCTAGAGAGGCCCTCAATTTACAAAAAGCCTGACCTGTACTTGTTGAATTTGTGACAGGGTCACTTGCCCATGCAGGGAGAATCCTTGAATTGACATGTCCCCCAAAATACTCTTCTATCTCCGGATCACTGTCAGAGGAGCTAATATCTATATACAAATCATCCATCAAATTCAAATGGTGGCTTCCCCTTCCCTCAACTGAATTAGAAACAGAATTCCTAAAATATAAGACAACCTGCGATTTAATAACATTATCAATATTTCATGATGAAGCAACATAACCAGATGACCACTAGTTCTATCACAGGGTAAATTGCAAATTCATTCCTCAGTTTAAATCTTAATTACAACTCACTCCTCTAGTTTGCAACATGGACAATTTAGTCCTTACCATCAAACGCCCAAGTGAAACCCAGATCAGCCTGATTGACATAACTGAAAAAGGAAAATCACAAAACTAATATGTATGAAGTCAGTAGCCTCTTATGCTAAGCCAAAATAACTGGACAACCGACAACCCAACTCAAATAATTTTTATGGAGTGAAGTAGACTATCTGCTACAGTTTTCCTCACCAACAACAGCTAGTTTCATTTTTCCAAGAGCATCAGGTCTGGTACAAAAGTGTTTTACTCTTGGAAGAGAACCAATTAAAAAGTATGTGCATAGCACATGATCGCCCAATCATGTAACCAAGGGGCATTTTTGCCATTAAAAATGGCATGTCAGCTTTTCAGTTAGTTTTTAGGACAGAAGTTAATGGCAATGACTGATTTGTAAGGTAGGCACTAATCTTTTGGGGTTGAACAAGTTGCAAACTAGAGGGGTGGGTTGTAATTAGGACTAGGACTTAGAGATGAATTTTTAATTTACACTTTATCAAACAATTAGATATTTCTCACTTACCAGGTTTATGCAATTTCTTGAAATTAAGCTGCAGATCCATCCACCTACAAATGACCAAGACTTCCAAGTAGAGTCAATAAAATTTCGAAGATGATCCTCATTATCATGCATCTAACCGAGCTGCATCACAATTCCTTCCAGAAACCAGATGAATGAGCAGTTCTATATCAGTATAAGAAGAGATTCTAAGGACCTTCATTCATCCAAAATAATGAAGTACTCTGAAAAAAAATGAAGAGAGAGAAAAAAAGAACAGTCAATGAAGCTTGTCACAAGGAATTTTCATGCAGACAACAATGACTTCTACGAAAATTATTCAAGATTCCATTACAATTGAATTCATTGAAATCATTCAAAGGGATCAAAACCAATCGAAAATATGTAACCCTCCAAAAAAGAAAAACCATCAATTAACAATGTATTAAACCAAAGAAACAAAATTTAGTACTTAGGAGAGGCACTCTAATTCCATCTCAAAATTCCTCGTCACGGTCACTAGAATCAAAATGGGTAATATTTAAACTCTATAATTATGAACAGAATTAGATAAGAAATAAAACCTATTTGACAAACCACAATCACCATAAAAACTTGCAAATTGCAAGTTTCAACAGTGCGAAAAATAGTATGACCCAAATAGAATTAAAAAAAAAAATCAAGCAAAAACAAAAGAAACAACAAAATGCAGATACCAAAACATGCAAAGGTTGAAGAAGACGGAAATAGTTCACTGTAAAGCAAACATAGCAAAAAGAATTTAAATTTCAATGACTAGAGAAATCAACTAAAAAACGGAAAAAGAGATAAATGGGTTAACTAATTAAAGACTTAATTAAGTTAATTAGAGAGAGAAATCCCTGCTTACCAGTGAGTGGCCAATCCTCAATGTGACGCGCTACTGTTCATAGGGTTTCAGTGGACCAAAGAACTCTAGACAGAAAGAAAAAATAACACAAACGTTCCATTCACGAATTTATTGGTGCAGAATTTGAGAAAGGGAGAGAGAGACCTAACGTGGGCGTTTCCAAAAGGAAATTGATCTCCTTATAACAATCTTGACTTTAATCAGAATCAAAATTAGGGACTTTCGATATATTCAGCAACTTTTTTGTTGACAATAACAAATTAACAATATTTTAATTTCTTAAAAACGGTACTTCATATAGACAGCATGAGACGATAGAGAAACGAAAGATTTCACTGAAATCTTAAGAATTTAAAATATTTTAAAGAGTTAAATAAGGTTAAATCTTGAAAGGTTCAGTAATTTTTTATTTAAAAATAAAAAATGAAGTTAAGTTCATATTTAAATTATGTAATATTTACAAATTTAAATTTGAATATTGTTACATTCAACCTCTTAGACTCTAAAAGTTACAGAAGAAATTAAAAGAAAATTTTTAACAATTGCAGCTTGATCTATGGTGACTAGCATGATGGGGAGTTTGGTATGGATGAAGAAAAGAACATGCTATATTCTCATTAATTTTAACATAATTACAAAAATCAACAAAAATCAACAAAAATTAGTTTAGCTTTAACATGATTTCAATAATATTTTTAAAGGGAAATTATATCATGTGACTTGAGGTTAGTCCAAACCTAAAGTCTTCACATGCATTTCTATTAATATGCATTTACTTACTTTTACTAAATTTGACTTAAACGGAATTGTTATTTGTTAGCATAGAGAACAAAATGACTAAATTAACCTCGTATAAATAGATACTAGTCAAATTAATGGTCAAACAACAACAACTACTCTTAAACGAAATTTCTCTTTCTTCTACCTCTCATTGCTCTCTTCTCTTTCTCTCTCGTGTTTCTCATCCTCTTAAGCAAAAATCTTTTTTGGGTTAATTCATTGCTAAGTGGAATCTTTATCTCCAATTGAAACATATTAACCAATTACTCAGCCATATTATAAGGATGTTAGGCTAAAGACATCAAAGTTAAATCTTGCTCATTTATAGTTGAACTGCCTGATTCATCTTATGATTTTAGAATCCCTAAAGTTTATATTATTCCTCACTTAAGGCTAATAGGAGCAGTTGATTTGTACATGAACTTGAAATCTAGTCAACACACCATAACCCAAACGAATTGCCTTCTAAAGGTTGGTCCGTCATCTGAAGCATAATTCCTTACGAAATTTGCAATCTTCTCATCAGCCATCAACTGTCTATCTTTAGAAAAAGAACGAAGAAAGTGGGTGAGAAGAAAGAAGGAAAAGAAAAAAAAAAACAGAGAGAAAACCAAGTATTTGCCATAGTTGATGGAGGAACAATCATGGATCACGTGACTCCGCACGATACAGAGACAAGGATCGGGAAAAAGGAGGCCACTTATGGCTGAATCGCTTAAGATTTGAACGGATCTGACGATATTCAACGAGATCTATCCATATTTTATGAAATCCGATCAGATTTGAGTATTGACCCTATTTTGATTTAATAATTACAAAATAACTTAAACTATTCTAATCAATTTATCTAAGTGTTTAAGTTGTTAAGAAGCATTACAAAGAGACAAATACAAGACGAAGAATAAGTGTACACTATTGAGAAGATATGTACACATTCTTGGAAGAAGTACGAAGACCAACATTGGAAGCTCCTAAGGTAGTTGATCAAGTTGTAAATCTCATTTCAATTACCTAGCTTACTTATGGCTCTAAAACATTTTCTGTTTTTGTTCATTTAAAAACTTAAATCTTCCAAAAACAAAGTTAAAATTTTTAAGTTTTTAAATGGATAATCGATTATGCATAATGGACAGTCGACTGTCTAATGCACAACATCAGGTCGTGAAAGAGTCAGACTTTCGTAGTCGACTGCCCATTTAAACAGTCGACTATCTTTCTTTTGTCTGTCTTAAAATTCAAACTTTTAAAAAAGGTAGTTGACTGTCCATTTTCCCCAGTCGACTATCTTATCGCGAAAATAATTTGTTTTCAAATTTTAGACGCAGTACAAAAGCATTTAATGCTCCAAACTACTCCATCTTGTATCTAACAACCATATAGAGACAATGTTGTGTAAATGCATTCTTAAATGAGCAAAACAATCATCCAAGAACATTTAATTCTTTTTTAAATCATTTGTTGCTCTTCAGAACTTTCAAAAACGTTTTTGAGTCATTCTTAAAGTTTTGCGTCTTAAAAGAGAGATAACATTCATCTTGTAATGCATTAATTGCTATCTCTTTTGTATTCTTTTACAATCAATTTCAATCATTGTAAAGAGAAAGAGTTGGTGTAACTCTTAGAGTGTTTAGGTGTTAAACACTTCCTTGTGGAAGAGATTCTTGTAAGATTTGAGCAACTTTGGTGAAGTTGCTTGACTATTATTAGTGGAATATTTCAAAGAAGTTCATTGAAGAAAGTGGACATAGAGTCGGAGAAATTCCGATATTGCCGAACCACTATAAATGGAGTTTGCATATTCTTTTCTTTTACTCCTCAAATTTCCAACAATTTATTTGTTGTGTTTGCTTTAATTGATTAAATTGTTAAAACTAGTTTGTTAATTGTAAAAAGTTTTAAAAACCCAATTCACCCCTCTTGGATATATGACCATATCTGATGATGAACTGTTCTTGATTCTTTTAAAAAAAATTTATGTTTTTCTTCTAAAATGAATCATGATCGATCATGTTGGGAAACAAAAAACTATTTTCCCTCTTTATGAATAAAATAGGCAAAATAACAATACCAAATAATCACAGCAGAAAAATAATAATCAAAACACCGAATTTTTACATGAAAAACTCATTTAATGTGAAAGGAAAAAACCACGGGACCTAGTCCAAACAAAAATCTCCACTATAAAATAATATGAATACAAAGTATCTTCCTTAGATCAACTAGAGTATCAACAAATAATTTATCGTCACCCTAAAGGTGAATTTCAACAATAATCTACCAAATAAAAACTAAATTGATCTTACCAAAACAAGTTGTAACAGAAGCAGACGAATAATCAGAATACATCAACTTGAATTCTTCACCACGTAGAATCAATACCCAAAATCTAATCTCATACTGCGATGAAATCGATCTTCAAATCGGATCAAAACAATATGTAAAACCCAAAAATATTTGCTCCAAATACTATTCCGGCGACTATAAAATAAATAAAAAAAGAGTAAAACTTATATATCTCTCCCTAGGAAGAGAAAGAGTTCTCTTATATAGATGTGGCTCTTAGGGCCACGTAAGCATGCGTTATTTAATTGGTGGTGCCCCCACATAGGAGGGACCTATACCAACAATCTTCCCCTCTCGACTCATGTTAAAAGCACTGCCATGCCTGCAATCTTTTTGCACAATTCAAGTTTCTGTGAAGATAAAGCTTTAGTCATCATATCTGATCCATTATCATCGGTATGGATCTTCCCAAGTTGCAATAACTTCATCTCTAAAGCATCACGAATGTAATGATAACACACATCAATATGCTTAGACTGATAATGAAATGTGGAGCTTTTGTTGAGATGGATAACACTCTGACTGTCACAGAATAACCCGTACTTTTCTTACTTCATGCCCAATTCTTGTAAGAATGTTTTCAACCATAGTAACTCCTTACATGCTTTAGTCAAGGCAATATATTCAGCCTCAGTAGAAGACAAAGCAACATATTTTTTAAGTTTAGACTACCAAGACACAACTCTCCCTACAAAAGTCATCAAATACCCTGAATTAAACTTTCGAAAGTCAATATCACCAATTATGTCGACATCTAAAGAACCATCTAACACAGATTCCATCACCAAAACACAAACATGTCTAAGAGGTACCAATGAGATATCTAAGAATCTATTTAATAGCTAAACAATGCTCTTTGAATAAATTAGAAAGAAATCGAGTGACAACACCAACCGCATGAGTAATATTTGGCCTTGTACAAACCATGGCATACATCAAACTGCCAAATACAGAAGCATAAGGAGCTTTCTTCATTTATTCTTTTTCTTTCTCACTAGTAGGACACTGCTTGAAACTAAGCTTGAAGTGACCTGCAAGTGGAGTAATTACAGTTTTCGCACTGTTCATATGAAATCTCTTAAGAATCTTCTCAATGTAACTTTCTTGAGACAACCACAGCTTCCAATGCTTTCTATCACGGGAGATTTTCATACCAAGAATATGTTTTATCGGTCCTAAATCCTTCATAGCAAAGGATTTACTGAGGTTCTTCTTCAATTCATCGATCTTGCTAATAACATAACCAACAATCAACATGTCATCCACATAAAGTAAGGGAAAAATAAAGTTACCATAAAAAAAAACCTTCTTAACAAACACATTAGTTGTTTGGGTGCTTGCTTGAGCCCATACAAACTCGTTCTCAACCTACACATAAGTTATTCTTTACCTTTGACTTTGAACTCCTCAAACTATGTCATGTAAATCTCTTTCTCTAGGTCACCATGGTGGAAGACAGTTTTCACATCAAGTTGTTCTATCTCTAAGTTCATACGAGCTAGGGCTGAGCACAAATAATCTAAAACCCTAACCGAACCTAAACCACTACATAACTGAACCAAAAACATGGATACCAAAAGAAATGGTTAGGTTTATGGTTCAGATTTTTTATTTTTATTTTTGTTACGGTCATGGTTATGGTTCTTAATTTTTAAATATGCGGGTTAACCATCTAACCTAACCATACTAAAATTATATATGTGATTTATAGTTATACATATTTTTGATAAATATATAATTAAATATATATTATATATCTAATTATAATTTTATCCTTATAAATTGCAATAATAAATTAAACTTGTGTTTCAAGACCAAGGGTATGACGATAAAATAGCTTAGAAGTAAAAACCCTAACTTCCTATAGCTTAATCACTTAATAAGTTAATCGTAATCATTCTTAACTCTTGAGCATAATCATATATATCAACTTTGACAATAAAACCAACCAGTCTTGAACATTGATGATTGAGGAGAAGAACTTGGAGGAGAATAGCTTGCTTGTTTAATATTTTTGTTAATTTAGTTTCCATTTGAAAATATGTACTTTGTAAATTATTTTGAAGTATTTGAATGTGAATGAATTGTTAAGAATTTTAATAAGGGTTGTTTAAATTATATTATGCTTTGATAATTAGTATAGCTTTCTTGAAATGATAAAATTTTGGTTTTATTTTTGGTTAATTGTGGTTAGTTGTAAATTTTGATAACCGAACCTAACCAAAAGCGTGGTTACCAAAAGAAATGGTTAGGTTTATGGTTATGGTTTTGGATAAATTATTGTTATTGTTCGACCAAATTTTGAGGTTACCTAACCATGCCCACCTCTAATACGAGCAACCAAGCCAAGAATAATTCGGATAGAAGACATCTTGACTACATGTGAGAAATTTCTTCAAAATCAATTCCTTTATTCTAACTTAACCGTTTCACAACTAGTCTTGCCATGTACCTAAGCTGTGAGCTTTTATCTTCAGTCTCCAATTTTTAGACCTATTTGTCTTTTAATGATCTTTTACTCTTAGGCAGTTTCACCAAGTCATATGTGTGCTTTTCATGCAATGATTTTATCTCATCTTGCATGGCTTTCAACCACTCTTCTTTATGATCATCTGTCATAGCTTTATCATAACATTCTAGTTCTCCTTTATCTGTACACATCACATACTCATGAGGAGAATACTGTTTAGTAAATTGACACTCTCTAGTGGATCTTCTCAACTGATGTTCTGTAGAGGCCTGCTGAACTTCTTGTTCTATATGATCATCATGAGACAAATCAATAACTACAATATCATCAATGATAAGTGCTTAAATAGTCATATTTAAGTCCCTTAATTTATGCTTGTTAGGCTCTTTGTTCATCTATTTTAGTAGATTTTATTTCATTTTCGTGTTTTATGTGTTTTTCACATGACTTGGGCAAAAAGATGACATTTTAGAGCTTTAAGGGATGAAAAGTAAAGTTCTGCAAATCCAACAAGGTGTACTTCAGCACACCTCCCTTGGGCACGAGCGCACACTTAGAAGGCTCGAGCGCACTCATGCACTCGAGTGCAGCGCTCGAGCGCAGCCCGTATACACTCGAGTGCACACACTTCAGAGGCGGCAAAGTCATATATGGAAAGAAGTCTCCAGACCTCAAACAGGAAATTAGGGTTTCGAGGCACCCTTAGGGTCCTATATATAGCCTTGTAAAACATAGAAACCACACCTTTTGTTTAAGACTTGAAGTTGCAAGCTTAGGAGAGGAATTGACGACTCGTCTCCCGAGTCTTCTTCGGGTTTTATTTTTCTATTTTTGTTTCATTATGGTTATAATGTTTAGTTCAACTAGCATGTGTAACTAATTGAAGCCATAGTTATGCTTTTCCACATATATATTCATTGATTACCTTTACCTATAGCCATGTTATAATGCTTAACTTGATTAATACCTGTTTGTATTTAAATTCCTCATATGTGTGTGCCTGATCAACTTATGCATGTGGTATGGATTTGTTAGTTGAATCAATTTGGATGACCGATTCCTGGGTTCAACAAAAGTAATAAAAGATATCCACACCGGATTCTTGGGTTAATCAACATGGGAAACTGGGAGTGGACCAAACCCTAGGTGCAGTGTGGTTGTCGATCTCCACAACCCTTATGCTATCTTAAGGAACAACTCAGTATACACCCATGCTGAATCCCTTAAGAGAGAAAAGAGTTAGAGTATACACCATGCCTAACTCATTGCTTAGGGAGATCAATAGCCTAAGGTGTGGACCAAGCCCTTAGGTTAGCAACCATTAGGTATTCATAATAAGGTTAGAGCATTGGCACCTTACTTAGTGGGAAAGTGTAATTAGTGGTGGATGTCACTACCCTATGTCTTTATTATTATTAACTCACATTTCATATATATATTTCTCTTTTTACTTGGGGAAACTAATTCTAAATCAAAATTCACCAATCCCTATGGAAATGATCTCGCAATTGCACACTATGCTACCATTGACCTTGTGCACTTGCAAGTAAAACAAGTACGATTATTTACTTATTTATTTAGGTAGATAAACGCATAACAAGTTTTTGGTGCCATTGCCGGGGATTGCACTTAAATTTCTTTTTAGAATTACTTTTTCATTTAGTTTAATCATTATTTCCTTTTCATTCTATTTCCATTTTTGTCAAAAATCTCAAAAATAAGTTTCTGTTTTCAACTTATTTTTATTTCATTACAACCCTAATCGAATTCTTTATGTTTTCTATTTCAGGCACTCTAGGAGAGCTTTCTGTGCCACTTGCGATCGAGCGCACCCTCTTGTGCGATTGAGGCAGAGAGTTACCCAAGCAGTAGTGTTTGACTGCTGCATTTAAGTGACTGCCATCGATTCATGTATGGGCTTCAATCCAAGCATCCATCGTTCTTTCCCCTCGATATCGAGCTTGAGCAAAGGATCCGACAAAGGCTTAGAGACAACTTCGAAGAGGTAGAAGAAGGAATTAAGGAAGAAGTACCAATGGTGGAACAGATCGACAATCAGTAACCACCTGAGCGGAGGCCGATGAAGCAATCATTTATCCCACAGAACCTTGATCAACCATCGTGCATTGCGTATCAACCTGAGGCGGAAGGAAACTACTACATATCTCCGCAGATACTCAATGCACTGACTCACTTTAGGGGTACACCTAATGAGGACCCACACTTGCACCTTCGAGAGTTCTTCGATCTTTGCAAGTTCCAGCACATTCGAGGCTTAGACCAAGAAGGAATAAGGTTAATTCTTTTCCCTTTTTCCTTAAAAGATAATGCTAAACTGTGGTACAATTCTTTGCTTACAGTTTTTATCCACACATGGGAGGAGTTGGCTAGCAAATTCTTAAGGAAGTTTTTCCCAGCCCAAAAGACGAGGCAAATGAGAAAGGACATTCAGTCCTTCCAACAAAAAGATGGAGATATATTTTTTGAGGCCTGGGGACACTTCAACGAGCTGCTACTCAAATTCCCACACCACAACCTACCTCAAGACGAACTAGTACAAGTTTTCTATGAAGGTTTGAGTGATACTAACAAAAATATTGTGGATTCAGGTTGTGGAGGAGTACTGATGGAGAAAAGCAGCGAAGAAGCGATGGAACTCTTTGAAACCCTAAGTGAACACACTCAACAGTTCTCCTCTCAAGGAAGACATGTAACCAAAAGTAAGGGTATGTATGAGGTAAATTTAAATGGAGGATCATTTACTCAGATAGCTGCTGTGGAAAGGAAACTAGACCTGTTGGTTAAAGCCATGGCTGCTTAGAATGCCTCACCTAACCCACCAGCTACACCACTCTAGGCATGTGCTACTTGTTCCCAATTTGATCATAATACTGATGTGTGTCCGTTGTATTCATCTGCATATCATGAGTAAGCAAACTTTGTGGAACCAAACAACTATCCGCCAAAGAACAATCCTTATGCAAACACCTACAACCCTGGATGACGGAATCACCCGAATTTTTCTTGGAGCAACAATCAGAACAGTCAAGGGCAGCAAAGAAACTTCCAACCAGCAGCCCACTCAGCTCCCGAGACAAAGAAAAGTGACCTCAAAAGTCTTGTGAGGAAATTGGCAACTCAGCAGCAACAACTAATGACTTCACATGAACAATTCATGGAAGAAACGAGGCAATTTCGGACTAATATGAGACAAATCACTGCAAAACATGATCAAGCCATTCAAGTATTAGAGGTACAAATGGGGCAATTGGCCAAGGAACTAAGTAGTAGAAAAAAAGTGAGTTTCCCGCCCAACCAATACCTAATCCAAGAGGATATCAACAATTGAATGATGTGACAACCCTGAGAAGTGGAAAGATCATAGGCATCGATGAGCCTGTACGAGCATCTCCAAACAAAGCATTCACCTCTAAGGTAAGTGAGATGGAAAAGGTAAATACACCTCTACCCTTCCCTCAAAGGTTAGTAAAGTCTAAGAAAGAGACTAAACTGAGTGACATTTTCGAAACTTTGAAAAAGGTGGAAATAAACATTCCTTTATTAGATGCAATTAAACAAATTCCTACGTATGCTAAGTTTTAAAAAGATTGTTGGACTAAAAAAAGGAAGTTTTAGGAACATGAGACAATAGCCCTGACTGAAGAAGTAAGTGTTGTGCTATTAAGAAAATTACTACTAAAACTAAAAGATCCGGATAATTTTACCATTCCTTACAGGCTAGGTGACCAGCTATTCGAGCATGCATTATTGGATCTAGGAGCAAGTGTGAATCTACTGCCATACAGTGTATTCGAGACATTAGGTTTAGGGGAGCTTCAACCAACCTCCATCACTTTGTAATTAGTGGACAGAAGCATCAAACGACCGAGAAGTATTCTTGAGGATGTTTTGGTAAGAGTATGTAAATTTATTTTACCTGCTGATTTTATTGTCTTAGATATGAAAGAATGTCATATGCCATTACCACTCCCCATCATCTTAGGAAGACCATTTATGATCACTGCTGACACAAATATTAGTGTAAAAATAGGCATTGTCACTATGAAAGTAAATGATGAGGAGATGGAATTCAAAATATTTAATACCTTAGAATCAACAAAAAATGATAATAAATATTCTAATGTAAGCTTATTGCAAGGTATTGTTGAGAAAGGTTCTCAGGTCCATCACACCGCTCTATTTGAGACCATCCCCACCCATGGTGACGTAGGATTGGACATTAGGCTAGTGGATGATGATGTGATTAAAGATATCAATAGAGCTATGCACCCCCTCAAGAACACACCAAAGCCTCCAAGTAAGTATATTCTCCTAATTGAACCTCCTGAACTTACTAATAGTACTTTCCCTTCTTCTGTTGTCCAGGTACCACGATTAAAGATGAAATAGCTATTAAGGGCACTGGAACCACCTGATGTGGGCTCTAAGTGCCATATTCAAAGAAAGTAGCACTGAAGTTACTATAGAGAGCGCTTGAGCAATTCCCACTTGCATAACATATAGCTCAAGCGCCTCTATCGAGGTTAGTGGTACTGAGGCCACTACAAGATGGTATGGTTGTATCGTTACTAATTTTTTCCTTGTTTATTTCTTTATTTTAACCCTTTTACTATTAGTAATTTTCTGTATTGCGATCGAGCGCACACCACATGCGCTCGAGCGCCCTCTTGCCCTGCACTCCATTGCGCACGAGCGCATCACACTAAGCAGTTACGCACAAGTGCGCTTGAGCGCACTTCACAAATGCACTCGAGCGCACTCGGGGCAGAGAGGTCACATGCATATTATAAACAGTTTCCCTCTTATTCCCCCACTTACGCTCAATCGCACCTTTCATATTTTTCGCTTACACTCGCCATCTCATACAGCAAAACCTAAACCTTCAATCCAGATCCTGGCACATCACCAACCCAACTCCACCCGAATTTCATCAAACCACACACTACATCTCATCATCCTCTACCCAACCATACCCATTCACGACCCCAGGTAAGCTATACCCATATTTGTTGCAAATTCTACATCAATTATTATATTACACGCACACACACATTTTTGAATTACATTTCATTCACTGAATTGCATCTTCGTTCACTGAGTGATCGTATTTAAAAATTTGCAGGAGGTTGGGCTATCATTGGTATAAATTCTATAGCTTCAATGTTCTCGTTGCACATAAGCTGTTCGATATATTGTCTAAGACAGTACGATCGAGCGCTAGGTTTTCGCGATCGAGCGCCTATCACTAGGTGCGATCGAGCGCACCATCAGCTGCGAACGAGCGCAAAAACGACAGAAGCTATATTGTTTTTCTCCAGCACATGGCTTCCACTTCCCGAGCCTCCAACAGCCGCCACTAGACCACCCGGCCTAGTTTTGAGCAGCGTGAAATACTATTTGAGACTACATTTCACATAGATGAAGATTTCAAGAGTTTGGACGCCACAAGATGGACGGTCCAAGAGTTCAAGGCTTGGGGTCTCAAAAGATTGTTCAAGCCGGTCTGTTCGATGGCTTAAACCAGATTTGTGGTCAGCTTCTACGAGAACATGACCTATGACTGCACCAGACCAGAGATTCTATCATCCTCAGTCCAGGGCAGATTCATAGAGCTGACCACCACAGACATCGCCACATCCCTCCACTGCAGTGATGAGTCCCCTCCCGAGGACAGCCATATGGAGGAGTAGCTGGACTCGTTTCCACTACTACACATCATAGAGGACATGTGTGCAGGCTAGTATACGAACTGACACAACAATGCGGGGAGCTAGTCGAGGTTGCCTCCCCGTTTATGGTTCGTAGACTCTGTCCTCCAGCTTAACGTGTGTCCTTTAAGGCACAAGATACAAAGGAGGGATTGGTTTTTATAGGCTCTCTATGCCTTGCACCAGGGTCATTGGTACTCCATCCCAGCGGTCATATAGAGTCAGATACACAAGTTCTGGGACAGTGTGCATAACCGGCAGACCACCACAGTTAACACTTGGGGGATCCCTTTCCCCTTCTTGCTCAGTCATATCTTCAAGAAGAAGGGGATCAGAGGCTCCTCCGTCGATGGCCCTGTTAGTGATCATCTTTTTTTCAGGAAGGCCTAGTGGAGCCTCAGCCAGTCCCACATGCCACTAGGACCCTGGGTGCAGATTTCGGTTGTAGAGCCTATTGCAGATGATCCGATGGAGGCCCAGCAACCACTAGTGAGCCCTACATGGGAGGAGGACTAGCCAGACATGGGGTCCATGGAGTATCAGCACCTTCTCGAGGAGTTATCATTCCATTGCGAGCTCTCAAACATCCGCCAAGAGAATCGTGAGGCGACCCTTCTGATCCAATAGCAGATAGATGGCTTAGAGGCACAGTTTACACGGCAGGGGGCGATACTACAGGCCATCCTTGATCGCCTACCTTCGGTGCCCAGTACCTCTTTGATTACACCACCCGATGATCAGCAGTGAGAGGATACTCCGTCTGGCTGAAGACATAAAACTTAGCGCTCATGGGAGGCACCCCAAAGCATATCCTTTTCATTATAGTATTTTTATTTTATTTGTGTTTATATTTGCATGTTATTATCCATATTTCTTGTTTTTCGACACAATGTTTATTTTTCTTTGTCAGGAACATAGTGCGTGCATCCAGTTCAAGTTTGGGGGCGTGTACGAGCAATACAAGCAATCTAGTTCTCCATCTCCCAGGTCATATCTTTCCATGCCACACACACATTGGGGACAATGTGTATATTAAGTTTAGGGGTAGTGGGAGACACATGCACACATTAGGTCCATTTTTTTTATTTTTAGAAAAGATAAATGCAGGTTCATTTTGTGATAAAAATTTTTGTTGATTTAAAAATATGATAAAACTTCATTAGTAAGCTTAAAATGTAGAACACATAGTATTTTCAATAGGAATTTTAAAAGTTTAAGTTACCTACCTCAAGGCACTTAAGAATTCACGAGTTTCATCATAGTCTAACACGAGCACATTAGCACGCATTTGTGTGGGGTATGACATATAATTATTATGTCTATGTTTCCATGACCTAACTGTAATCGGATAACTTATTAAAAGAACACTTTGGCATAAGAAAAATAAAGAAAAATGTTCATCATGCAAAAAGAGAATAAAAAGCTCCTAATGATTATTAAAAACTTTTCACTGAGTAACTGGACCTTTTGTCTCAGTAAGCAGTGAGTGTTCACGTCAAAAGGTGGGAATTAAGCATTTAATGATCATAATAAAAAATTTCACTGAGTAACTGGGCCTCTTGCCTCAGCAAGCAGTGAGTGTTCACGTCAAAAGGTGAAAAATTCACTTAGAAGCATTAAAGCATGTTAGTTCCGTAGCCTTTTTGACTCGAGTTAGTAAGTCCTTAGAGGTGTCTTTACACCTAAAACTATTTGGTTTGGGAGTCATTGGCTAAACACTCATTACAAAGGTCAATTAGAAAGCTTAATGGAACTCAACATGACAAAAATCTCATGATAAAAGAAAAAGAAAAGAAGCAAGCATTATGCCATTTTTGTTCTTTTTGATAAGGAATTCGATGAAGGTTTGGGCACTGAAACACTATACATCAAAATTATTTGGAAGCCCCATCTTATATGTGCTAACTCATCACACATAAATCAAACTTGCAATGCCTTAAGCCACCCTTAGGTAAGTAACATGAGCTTTTAAAGACCTTTATTCAAAACAAAAATGTGTTTTTATTATAAGATTACTCATGAACGGTCATCATGATTTTATGTGCAATCCAAATTTTTGGATATCATAAAGAATGAATTTATCTTTAAATTTTGTTTTAACATAGTCTTTTCGTTTTGTATTGCTAAGGGACTAGCAATATGTAAGTTTGGGGGTGTGATAAGTGCTTAAATAGTCATATTTAAGCCCTTTAATTTATGCTTGTTAGGCTCTTTGTTCATCTATTTTAGTAGATTCTATTTCATTTTCATGTTTTATGTGTTTTTCACAGGGCTTGGGATGACAATTTGGAGCTTTAAAGGATGAAAAGTAAAGTTTTGCAAATTCAGCAAGGTGCGCTCGTGCACTTCCCTTAGGCACGAGCGCATATGGCATGAGTGCACACTTAAAAGGCTCAAGCGCACTCATGCGCTCGAGCACAGCCCGCATACGCTCGAGCGCACACACTCCAGAGGCGACAGAGCCAGATATGGTAAGAAGTCTCCGGACCTCAAACAGAAAATTAGAGTTTCGGGGCACTCTTAGGGCCCTATATATAGCCTTGTAAAACACAGAAACCACACCTTTTGTTTGAGACTTGAAGTTGCAAACTTAGGAAAGGAATTGACAACTCGTCTCCCGAGTCTTCTTTGGGTTTTATTTTTCTGTTTTTGTTTCATTATGGTTATAAAGTTTAGTTCAACTAGCATGTGTAACTAAACTCTTATAGGGCTCGATTGAAGCCCTAGTTATGCTTTTCCACATATATATTCATTGATTACCTTTGCCTATAGCCATGTTATAATGCTTAACTTGATTAATACCTGTTTGTATTTAAATTCCTCATATGTGTGTGTCTGATCAACTTATGCATGTGGTATGGATTTGCTAGTTGAATCAATTTGGATGACCGAGTCCTGGGTTCAACAAAAGTAACAAAAGATATCCATATCGGAATCTTAGGTTAATCAACATGGGAAACCAGGAGCAGACCAAGCCCTAGGTCCCGTGTGGTTGTCGATCTCCATAGCCTTTATGCTCTCTTAAGGAACAACTCAGTATACACCCATGCCTAACTCATTGCTTAAGGAGATCAATAGCCTAAGGTGTGGACCAAGTCCTTAGGTTGGCAACCATTAGGTATTCATAATAAGGCTAGAGCATTGACACCTTACTTAGTGGGAAAGTGTAATTAGTGGTGGATATCACAGTCCTATGTCCTTATTATTTTTAACTCACTCTTCACATTTATTTCTCTTTTTACTTTAGGAAACTAATTCTAAATCGAAATTCACCAATCCCTGTGGAAATAACTCGCACTTGTACACGATGCTACCATTGACCTTATGCACTTGCAAGTAAAACAAGTACGATTATTTACTTATTTATTTAGGTAGATAAACGCACAACAATCAACAAGTGAAGGAATGTCACTATCATTATCATTTGCATCTTCATTTTCTCCTTGAATTTCTCATCTGTGATCATTATGAGCTATAGCTAGAGAAGAAATTGGATCCAAGTTAACAGGTTCTTCATTAAAGGACTTAAGTTTCACAATCTTCTGTAAGTCTTCAATGGTTTGGTCCTCAAGGAACATAACATCTCTACTTCTGATAATTTTCTTCTCTTTCAGATCCCACAATCTGTAGCCAAATTTTTTATGTGCATAACCCTGGAAGATACACTATTTAGTCTTACTATCAAGCTTGGATCTCTCATCTTTAAGAATGTGAACAAAAGCTCTACACCCAAACACTCTCAAATGTTTGTAGGACACATCTTTCCCAGTCCAAAGCTTTTTTGATACATCACCATTCAGAGGAACTGAAGGAGAAAGGTTAATCAAGTCAACTATAGTCCTCATTGCCTCAACTTAGAAGGTTTTAGGAAACTTTGAATGAGAAAGCATGCACTGAATTCTTTCTTCTCTAGTTCTATTCACTCTCTCTACTACATCATTCTTCTGCAGTGTTTTAGGAACATTTTTCTCAAACTTGATACCAAAATCTCTATAGTACTTCTCAAAAGGACCCTTGTATTCATCACCATTATCTGCTCTAACACATTTAAACTTTTGACCAGTCTCTATTTCAACTTTCACATGAAATTCTTTGATTGCATCAAGGACATGATCTTTAGAATGTAAAGCAACAACCCACACTTTTCTAGAGAAATCGTCAATAAAAATCACAAAATAGAGGGCACCACTAAGAGATTTATCTTTCATATACCAGACATTAGTATAAACCAAATCCAAAACAACATTACATCTAGATGGGAGAGCTCTTAGAAATGAAATTCTTCTTTGTTTTGCAACCAAGCAATGAACACAAGTTTTTAAAGATGTACCTTTCATAAGAGGTAATGTTTGCTTTCTAAATAGAATCTGGAGCCCTTTCTCACTCAAGTGACCGAGTCACTTATGCCACAGCTCAATGGACTCATCTTCAACTACATTCACCTACTTTTGACATGACTTAGCTTGCAATCTGTAAAGGTGATCAATCTTCTTTCCTTTTACAAGAATCAATGAGACTCTAGAGAGCTTCCACACTCTACCTTTGAAGTTACTTTCATAACCCTCATCATCAAGTTGAGTAGTGGAGATTAGATTAAGACTAATATTAGGAACATGTTTAACATCTTTCAAAAACAATCTACATCTAGTGTTGGTTTCCAACAAAATATCTCCCACACTGATAACTTTACACGAAGCACCACTGGCTGTCTTCACAAAGCCAAAATAACGAACAATATAGGTTGAAAATAAATCTATGTGAGAAGTAATATGAGATGTAGCACCTATGTTAGCTACCCAAGTGGGGTCATAACATGTGAAATTAACATAAGCATCATCACAAACAACAATAACATCAGCATTAGATACAACTGCAGCTGTACCACTGCTGTTTTTCTTCTCTTCGCCTTTTTCCTTATTCTTCTCTCCATTTTCCTACACTCGGGCCTAATATGACCAGGCTTATTGCAGTAATGACATATAACTCATTTTCTAGACTTTGATCTCCATTTAGGTTTATCAATTGATTTTTCACAATTGTAAGGAGGTTTTCTGCTTTTACTTCTCCCCATAGTCTTTGTAACTAGTGTCTCAGCCTCGAAAAAGATTCCCTGCTCTTTTCTTCTGGTTTCTTCATTAAACATGTTATCTTTAACATGTGCCAATGTAAACGTTCCATCATTAGTAAAATTACTAACTAATACTACTAATGTATCCCAACTATCTAGTAATGAACTTAACAATAACAAGGCATGTAACTTATCATCAAATACAAGCTTCAAGATTGTTAACCGATTCAATAAACTTTGAAACTCATTTAAGTGCTCTGCAACTGAGCAACCCTCCTTGTATTTCAGATTTACAAGTTTCTTAATGATAAAAGCCTTATTCTGAGCGAACTTTTTTTCATACATAGATTCTGGCTTCTTCTAGAGTGTGGTTGCATTAGTTTTAGTGGCTACATGATGAAATATACTTTGATCAATTCATTTTCGAATCACATCGAGAGCTTTCCTTTGCAAAAGCTTCCAATCTTCATCAATTTTTCCTGTCAATTTAGTTCCATCACCTTCAATAGGGCCATGCATATATCCCTACAGTATAACAAATCCAACATTCTAGGCTTCCAAATCCAATATTGAGTTTAATCATAGAACCTAAACCAAAACCTGAATTCTCTTCCATTTTAATTCACACAAGAATTCACAACCAAATTATCCAAAAGTTGGGAAACAAAGAACTATTTTCCCACTTTGTGTGAAAAATAGGAAAAATAACAATACCAAATAACTACAACAAAAAAATAATAATCAAACCACCAAAATCCAAACACCAAATTTTTACGTTGAAAACCCCTTTAATGTGAGAGGAAAAAACCATGGGACCTAGTCCTCACAAAAATCTCCACTATAAAATAATAAGAATAAAAAGTATATTTCCTAGATCAACTAGAGTATCAATAAATAATTTATCATCACCCTAAAGGCGAATTTCAACAATAATCTACCAAACAAAAAATTAAACTGATCTCATCGAAATAAGCTGTAATAGAAGTAGATGAATAAACATAATACATCAACATGAAGTCTTCACCACATAGAATCCCCAAAATCTGAGCTCAAACTGCAATGAAATCGACCTTCAAATCGAATCAAAACAATATGTAAAACCCAAAAATATTTGCTCCAAATGCTATTCTAATGGTTGTAAAATAAAAAGAGGGCAAAACTTGTATATCTCTCCCAAGGAAGCTAAAATGTTCTCTTATATAAATGTTGCTCCTAGGGCCACATCAACATGTGTTATTTAATTAGTGATGGCTCCCACATAGGAGGGACCCACACCAACATATCATATATGATTCCTGATTGCTCTTGATTGACCAAATATGATTCTTTTGAACTTATTCATGTTCATGGAGAGTCAATGCGAAGAAGAGAGTGAGTGTAAATTATGATTATAAATTTGTAACGTCTTTTAGATTTTTTTTAAAAAAGATTTTTGAAAAAAAAATATGATAGGTTTCTTTTGAATTTTTATTTTAAATTTTTTGTTATTTTTTCAATTAGACCTCATGATGGTTGTTCTTGATTTTTCTTTTAAATTTTGTGTTTCAATTTTTTTAAATAAATTATTTTTTAGTTGAATTAATAAAGAAAAAATAAATTAAGAGCAATATAAGAAAGATGAGAAAAGTAAAACTAGGTTTTTAAATAGTTTTAATGAGTTTGCATAAAGTTTGACTAAGTATTTAACGTTTGACTAACGAATGATTAATGGTAGGCGGTATTTGTAACGAAAAATACAAACTATGAATAAGACAAGATAAATGAGTGTATATTAATATAATCGTATGTGAAAACTATAGGTTTAGACTAACCCCAAGTAGTAAAATGAAATTTCCCTTAATTTTTATACAAAATTTATATTAATTATCAAAAACCATATAATCTAATAAATCAAGACTAGCAAGAACAATCAAGACTAAATTAAAGGGATATTCACTTGCTTCAATAAAGATTTGCATTAGTATAACTAAGTTTGCACAAAACCATGAACAAAACGATATCTCACTTGGTCTACCTAAGTAGTATGGCAAAAACTACAAGCTGCCAATGATACCTTACTTGAATAGACAATGCATCTTTGAACATCAAAGTAGTAAAATAAAACATGGCCTCATAGTAAGAAAATCAAAGCAAGTAGTAGCGAGAAGGACAACGCTGTAAAGCAATAGTAGCTCAAGAATTTTTTTTTAGTAAAGCAGAGTGAAACCACGCATCAAAACAGGGAGGTAAAACAGAATATCGCTGATATAGGGTAATTTTCCTCATCCAGCTAGACTATGATATGCGACACCCTGGGATAAGCCTGCGAACCAAGAAACCCAGCAAATAAACCCATTACATGTGTCCACTGGCATTAAAGATATTCTAGCTTATGGAATCCTAATTCTGTTAAGACATTCCAACCTATAAAAACCCTAATTCTACTATAACACTCAACATTAATCGTTTTTCTAATTGGACTATGCCCCAAAACTCTATTAATCTTTAGCCTTTTTATTCTCTTATTAATCTTTTAGATTACTAACTTGGACGTCGGAGAGTTCCCCTAGGGGACCTTTCTAGTTTACGTGTTCTTCACGTGCATAGGGGTCCGTGAGCTCATATGACATATTTTTTGCATTAGTAGATTTGCATCGGCCAAGAGAAAAACAAAAAAATAACTCATCTGTCAAGATTTCGTCCGAAAACACTTCCAAAATTATCGCAGCTATTGCCACCGCTACCACTACTGTAAATACCATCGTCAGTCACAGCCCACGCACTGATTTTGGACTCCCAGCCATCCATGAGCATGTTGTAAACATCTTAAACCCTAGTGGATTGTCCGATGAGCGATCACGACAAGATCAAAAATCCCAGTTAGACCACCTAGTTCACCAAGGTCAGGACAACCAGAACGTCCTAGTCACACAGGGATAATTCATAGACTTAACTCAACTAGTAGTCGACCTAGCTACGAGACATAAGAATTCCAGTCACCATGCTCATAACTTATATCGTAAATCCACTACAAGGTATTCTCTTGCTAATCACAGACCAATGTCTCAAGGCTATTCTGCCTTCAAGAATCACACCGACTTAGATCAGAAGCTGGATGAGATGGACAATAAGATAGGCGAAGCCTTTAAGCACCGGGGAACCAATTTCTTAGATGAACTTGACTCCCAAGACCTTGCCTTCTCCCAAGAGATCCTAGATGCTCTGCCCCCTCGACACTTCAGAATGCTCGTCATTAAGGCTTGTGACTGCACTGCCAACCATATGGATCAACTCCAACTCTACAAGACGATAATGCTTTTGTACTACCACCCAGACACGGTCTTGTACTGAGCCTTCTCGCTAATGCTTGAAAAGGCTGCCAGCACCCAATACTCCCACCTGAAGCTTAAAAGTATCACTTCCTTCAAGAAACTTTGTCGTGCCTTTATCGTGCACTTTTTCTACAATAAAAGATCGAGGAAGACATCCAAAAGTCTCTTCAATATCATTCAGCAGAGGGGTGAAAATCTCCGCGAATATATTTCTCACTTCAACACTACTCTATAGGAGATCCTGAACCTCGACCCTAAGATCCAAACTATTACTCTTAAGAACGAGCTCAGGTTAGGGAGTTTTAGGTCCAAGCTCACCAAACATCTAGCCAAAGAGATCCTTCTTTGGGCCAAGGAATACATACTTCTGAAGAAGGACCAAGCATTCCGAAGGGAACAAGAAGAGGGTAGAGAAAAGAGAAAGGGGGAAGGGTCCAAACAAAAGAATGACTCAAGAAAGAAACTTCGCAAGGATGAAAACAGGAGAAACCCCTGGATGTTCGATAACTACACACCCCTAGGGCTAACATCCTAATGAACATCTGAGACTAAAACTTTATTCTTTGACCCTCGAAGCTCATGAACACTAGTTAAAATAAATACAGGTCCAAATAGTGCCGCTTCCACAAAGACCACAGGCACAACACTGAAGAGTGTAAAGCCCTCAAGAACTAGATAGAATCACTCATCTGATGAGGATATTTGAAGGAATACATATGGACCCCTGCATTCCAAAGATATGAAGGAGAATGGCCAAGATGGAGCCCCTAACGCACCCTTAACTGAAGCCTTACCCTTGAGTGAGTCCTTAGGCAAAATCCTAATAAAAGCCCTAGGCATATCCCTGAACGAGGTCCTAAGCAAAGCCCTCGAAAAAGTCTGAGAAGGAACACACGACATAACAAATTTTAGCAAGGTAACTGGACATATTAAACCACTATAGCTAACACCATCAAAACCATTTTCGAAGGCCCAACAGTTGGCGGGCATTTGTTGAAAGAAAATAAAACCTATGCCAGATCGATTGCCTCTTTTAATGGGCCTAATAAGAAAGCAATAACTAATTAAGCAATCTTTTTCACAGATGATGACTTGGAATAACTACAAACACCACATGATGACACCATGGTCGTACCTTATTGATAGGGAATTACAATGTGGAAAGGATCTTGGTCGACAATGGGAGCTTGACTGATATTTTGTATTACAATGCCTTCTAAAAGATGAAGTGTATCGACGAATAGCTTAAACCAGGGACATCCCCACTTTATCGGTTTTTGGAAAAGCCAATACTTCCTAAAGGCAACATAGTCTTGCTCGTTACAATAGGCTCCATTTCTAAACAGACCACTATCATGGAAACGTTCCTAGTTGTCAAGCATTCATCCTCCTACAATACTATCCTCAGGAGACCGAGTCAAAACTCTATGAAGCTTGTTGTTTCCACATATCATTTGAAGACGAAGTTCTCTAACGAGAATGTGATGGGAGAAGTTCAAGGGAATAAGATGACATCCTGATCCTACTACCTTAGTTTAATCAAGGGACACAAGAAAGCTGAGACCTTACCCTTTGAAATTGAAGATATGAAGGATGAACTTAAACCTCTGAGGGGCCAATCCATTGAGGAGTTGATTATCATCCCTCTGAATGAGGAAGAAAGTCACAAAACCATACAGGTTGGGTCTCATCTACCCGAGGAGCTCAGAGCTTCTCTGATCTCTTTCCTCTGAGAAAATCAAGATGTTTTCCCTTGGTAAGCCTCAGATATGCTTGGGATTGATCCATAAGTCATTACCCATAGGTTGAACGTAAATCTTAGCTATAAATTAGTAGTTCAAAAAAAGAGGTCATTTGTCATTGAGCAACAGAAAGCGATTGAATAAGAGATTGACAAACTTTTAACAATCGACTTCATTTGGGAGGCTCACTACTCGGATTAGGTCGACAACATAGTCATGGTGAATAAAGCAAATGGGAAGTGGAGAATCTGTATAGACTTCATTGATCTCAACAAAGCATGCCCGAAAGATAGTTTCCCGATACTGATTATATACTAGGTGGTTGATGCTAGGTAGGGGTGGATTCAAGTCGAGTCAACCCCGAGTTGAGGTGAGCTCGAGCTCGGCTTATAAGTAAAAAATTTATTTGAGTCTGAGCCGAGACGAGTTAAGAAAATTGAACTTGGGCTCGACTTGTAAGGTGAAATTCAGGCTCGAGCTCGAACTGAGCTTTTCTAAATAAAAAAATAAATATATATATTTTTTTTTCAAAAAAATAAAATATATTATTTATATTTTTGAAATAAAATATATATAATATATATATATATATATTTAATTTATTAATTAAATCAAACTGGCTCGTGAGCCAAACGAGCCGAGTTTGGCATTACTCGAGCTTAACTCAATAAGCTAACCGAGCCAAAATCAAAGCTGAAGCTCGATTTAATCAAGTTTCGAGTCGAGCCTCTCAAGTGAGTCGAGCTGCTTGACTCAGTTTCACCCCTAACTTCAGGACATGAATTACTTAGCTTCATGAATGCATATTCAAGGTACAATCAAATTATCATGCATGAACAGGACCATTCAAAGACTGCTTTGGTCACTGACTAAGGCCTCTACTTTTACAAGGTGCCCTTCAGGCTGAAAAATTTAGGGGCAACCTACCAGAGACTGGTCAACAAGCTCTTCACAGAACAGATCGAAAGAAACATGGAAGTTTACGTCAATGATATGCTTGTCAATAGGGCCAAGTCAAAGAATCACATTTTCGATCTTGAAGAAGTGTTTGGAGTACTCAAGCATTATAAGATGAAACTCAACCCAAGAAGAGCATTCAGAGTCACCTCGAGCAAGTTCCTTGGGTTTATGGGTGTAACGACCCATCCCAGATAGGTCCACCCAAGATGGTATCATCACCTTTCAGCACGAAGCATGACTTATATACAACAAACTTTCTCTTTTATAACTTGAAACATAATTACAATATATACACCTCAACTCTTCTAAAAATGAGATACAAAAGTTTGTTACAAAATTTCATGGAAATAATTACATTCATGCATGTACATATACAAGACTTATTACATTTTTCACAATATTTTTCATTTTTTTCTCTTTTTCTGAGGATGCTACCACGACGACCCACCTAGATACTCTCACTGGCCTCAAGTCATAGAATCCTACCAGCCTCCTACTTGCAACCTTAAATTTTATTAAAATAATGAGAAATGAGTTTTACAAGCTCAATGATGCTCAATTTACCATAAGTACTTGATTTGTATACTTTAGTTCATAATTTTATTCACAATTCATATATAAATCAATATACTTTCATTCAATCATCATTTCTCATATCATATTATCTTTCATGTATTTCATTAAACATGTAGATAGCACTCCATATATCTAATTCATTAATTTTCTCATCATAATCATCTCATCATGAGATTCACAATCATCTCATCATAAGATTCACAATTATGTCATCTCAAGTTTTACAATCATTTTTATGTATCAACATCTCAATAAATATAAATGAATGCATATGCATAATCCTCCCTTTTTTACTTCCACATCTCATCATATCATAACTCATCACAATCATTTTATTTCATTTTTTCACATCACATCCGATCATCTCCCCACCTGTCGACACATTTACATCTAGACCAGCCATGGTTCTGGCCTTCTCCAAACCACATCCTCTTGTGTGAACCAACAATACATATGTACAGTCACATACAAGCAAACATGGTATATAATCATATAAATCAAATGATTTTCTTTACATAAAATCTCAATTTGTCATAATAATTCAGTCTATAAAATTTACTTATCCTTTCAAGGGTACAATTCTCATCAATTCTTCATATTCACCATTAAGAATTTTATTTCTTTTAAATCATTCAATTCATACTTATATTATGTATTTCATCAAATCAAACATATTCATAATATATTCAATAACTTTTCTCGTAATATAGTTCATTTCAAGTTTTATTCATATTTCAAGTTCTTTTCGCTTACTAACATTAAATTGAACTCACCACGAAGCACTAAATGCTACCTATGAATCACTTTCTTACCTTTTGTGCTCATCTCAACGACATCACCAGACGATTCACCTCCACCTAACCAGAATATGATTATTAATTTCACTATATCATAGCTCAATTCAAACCCTATAAGGGGTTAAATTCATGAATATATGTATACATGCTCTATCTTAGTTTTAAATTCAAAGTTTCAGTTAAATTCCTTTTCTGTTTATCTTGAATCAAATTCAAATCCTTTTAAGAAGAATATAAGAATTTATACTCTTAAAATCATAGTTTATATGGAAAAACAAAAATAATAAAGATTATATTCACAAAACTTTTTCTAGAAATTTAGTGAAATCAATCCTTAAACGATTGAATTCAACAATAGTATATGAAATCTTCAAAGTTTTTTTTTTTTTTAGTAATTTGAGAGATTTTTAAAGAGATAAAGATATTTAAAGAGAGAAAAGAGAGTTTAAATGAATGAAGAATGAGTTTTGCTTGTCCAAAAATCTTTCATATGCAAAAAAAAAAATTCTTACTAGTTGACTTCCAATAGATTACCAATCGACTGTCTATAGTTTACCAATCTATTGTCAATAGGTTACCAGTCGACTTCCTAGTCAATTGTTACCTTCCTGATGCCTTGAAACTTCATTTTTTTCAACACTTTTATGCATTCCAACTTATTTTCTTCAATAGATTTTCAATTTTTTATTTCAATATTTTTTCTAACTTGAGTTTTAAATCATTTTATATATGTATTCATGATGATCATATTATCATATGGAATTTATTGATTTACTTTTACTTCAAGGGTATGAACATTACAATGGTCACCTAGAGTGGAATAGAAGCCAACTTGGAGAAGATAAAGGAAATTCTAGATATAATCCCTCCTCAAAATATCAAAGAAATCCAACGACTAATAAGGAGCATCACCGCCCTTAGCCACTTCATATCCAAATCCGTTGAAAAATATCTACATTTCTTCAAGGTACTGAAAAAAGATAAGAATTTTGCATGGACCGAGGAATGAAAAATAGCTTTCAGCTCACCACCACTCCTAACCAAGCACATTGAAGGAGAGGAGTTATTTCTTTACATTGTTGCAACCCCAACGCCCATTGTATCTTTGCTAATCCAAGAAGACGATGAGGCTCATAAACCCATCTAATACATTAGTAGGGTCCTCCATGACGCGAAAAATTGATACCTCCCGAATGAAAAACTAGCTTATGTTATTCTCATTATAGCCAAGAAGTTACGACCATACTTCCGCTCTCATTCCATCACGATCTTAACTAACCAACCACTAAGGCAAGTCTTGCACAAGCGAAACATCTTTGAGAGGCTAGTGAAATGGTCTATAGAACTGAGAGAAATTGATATCTGCTATAAGCCTTAGACAACTATCAAAACCCAAGCTCTGGTTGACTTTATTATAGAAAGCATGCTCCCTAAAAAGACCCTCGAGAAGGAAAAGCCAAAAGATAACAATCAGATACCTAATTGGATACTCTTTGTCGACAGGTCCTCCAACAACACCTACAACGAGATCGACCTCATTCTCACCAGCCCAAAGATTTTACAATTGAACATGCCTTGAGATTCATATTCAAATCCTACAACAAGGCAAAATATGAAAGCCTACTTTTGGGGATGAAACTAGCAAAAACATTATGAAAGCCTACTTTTTGGGATGAAACTAGCAAAAACATTAACATCCCAAGACTCTGAGAACCTATGTAGGTTATTTTCTTTGAGAAGCAATGGTGAGATCTCTTATTACATTTTTAACATCATTGAAACATCTATGGCCTATTCAGTGTTATATGCATAGATGCAAAACAAAATCAGTCATATTCTTCTTAGCACATGATTGAAGGGTTTAGACCCATCACTCACTGAAAAAGCATCTTATACATCACATAACAATACTGAAGCCATCAAAATGCAACAAAAACAAGCGTTCCTTATAACAAAACACCAAACATTTGCAAACTTCACTTAGATCTATAATCTGAATTTGTAAATACCTCCCCAGACTCAGAGAACACAACCCCAAACACCCCCCCCCCCCTTTCCCAAAATGAGGAACAGTTGAGGATTGAATGGAAATTAAGAAAATTCTTGCATGAAGAGAACAAGTTACATCAGCAAATGACCTTTTTTTTTTTTTATAAATGGTAAATGATCTTGTTAAATCACAAGCCTACTCTTTTACAGTCCTTTACTGCTTGAT
Source organism: Bretschneidera sinensis (assembly GCA_023935145.1). Classification (NCBI taxonomy): domain Eukaryota; kingdom Viridiplantae; phylum Streptophyta; class Magnoliopsida; order Brassicales; family Akaniaceae; genus Bretschneidera; species Bretschneidera sinensis. Next base: position 3,966,670 of record CM043705.1, read on the forward strand.
GTCTTCTTAGTAACCCAATAACAATAAATCAAGAGAGCTCAGATATCACACGTTCACACTTGTCTTCCAAAATCTTCACAGCTTCAGTAAACAGCACTTCAGGAGGTAATGCTCCAGTTGATTCAATAGTAACTAGAAGCAAAGAACAAATGAAAATTAGAACTCCAAAATCTTTCAACAGGAATAGGCTTTCTATAGAGTTGAATGTCAGCTGTTGGCAATAATTGGTAAAAAAAAATCTTCCCATAAAAGAGCTGTCTGAAATTATGTTGATAGGATGCACGTAATACACACCCGTATGATCAAACATTCAACTTCTTGGGATGGGCTCAGAATTAAACTAAAGTCATAAAAGCAAATGTGGTCTCCGGCCTCAAACCTCAAGAAGGTAATTTAATGGTGTCACAGCCCACCATAGGCAAGTTATGACAGAGTAACTTGAATAAACACTCTTACTGAGGCAAAGATCCATTGATGGTCACAAGTTTTATCAATTATACCAAGTGATGCTCATTACAACTCTAATTGATGCATATAAATCCTATTACTTACATATGAAATGATCTTTAACACGACGCAGTGCCACATGTTTCTCCCATGTTTCTTCTCTTATGCATTCCCTACATAGTGTGCACGCTCGTGGTCTAGCTACAGTTGCCCTTTTCTTACCTGCTTGATAGCCAAATCGTTAATAAGGGAAGTGACGACAGCCAGAATAAAGAGGCCAGGTGATACCATATCTTAAGTAGCTTAACAACAAGAATAAAAAAATCTAGCAAATAGTGCTCGTCTCAACTACCTGACACAAAACAGCCATCACATCAATATTGGAAACAGAAATCCTTCATGTCAAATTCTCCAATGTAAATTTTTTTATTGGCAAACACATACACCACTCGAACCTACCCAGGACCTTAGCCTTAACCATTGAGCCAAGGTCTCCTTGGCAAATTCCCTGATGTAAATTTTTAACCATATATTCAAGTGTTGAAAGGAACGAAATCGCTTCACCTGCAATATCTTCAATATCAAATACATTAACCGGGCATATCTTTACCAAGTCTTCAGCTTTGTCACCTTCAACCTCCTCCAACAATACAACCTACGCATAATAATATGTATGGAATCAAAAGTTAGAAATAAGATAGAAAGCAAACTTCATTTTGAAATCAATCCTGAATAAGATAACCCCTCACCTCAGGAAGCAGCCGATACCAAGCAGTTGCCACTGGAGACCACTTTGCATGTGTTTTACCCATGCCCTTAACGGCATGACCTTCTAGTTCAATTTCCTACCAAAAATCAAAGCACCTGATTGACACAGAAAACTTTGACAAATATTACACGTTCTAACTACTGAAGCTCAACCATTATCTATGTAAGAATGAGGAACAGTACAGTATTCAAAATTCATCTAATATTGTTTCTGGTTGAGGACCTGAGGTATACAAATCACCAAATAGAAAACGTGACAGTGTAACAAACACTAATACAAAACCAAAGAACCTTTTTATGCTAAACGTCTATACAATACAATTAAAAGGGGTCCGGCTTCCATCCTTTACCCCAAATCAAAGGAGATCTCTTTTAACAATGACACATCATTAATTAAAGAACCACATGCTGAGATTTAGCCACATATTCTCAACTATTTAAACAAATGTATATTGGCCAAATATTTCACCCATTATTTCATTTTGTGTGAGAATACATAACTAAGAAAATGTTTGCCATCTTGATTTCTAAACCCTAAAACCCCAGTAGAAGTATCGACCCTTCAAGCTCATCATTGAAGGTGTTATTCCTGGCGGCACCTGTAGAAACTCTTATCAACCTTGGACGCACATCACATCTCTAGGTCAATGAACAGTACAGATCTCATGACCATTTCATTTGCATCTTCTTCAGTTTCAAAGTGTTTTGTGATCCTATGATCTCATCTTCGTATTTTGTTTGAATTTCATATATCTAAATTTCCATTTTTTAATTTCTTTAATTTTCTTTTGGTGATTTTGCAGTAAGCAGAGATTTGTCCCCAAAAAAAGCAGCATAGAGATTCAGCAAAGCTTCTTGGGGATTAGATCATAGCAAATCTTCTGACTGTCTGTCAAAAACTATTGATGATTCTTTCTCTTAAATTGTTCAAATTTTTTTGATATATATAACACTCACATTGATGGTGCAGGAAGTGGAAAATTCAGAGAGTGGAAATGGACTTTCTAACGTAGAAATTAAGTTCTCTAGCCTTTTCTCTATTGCAAAGTTCTAAAATTTCTCTTTTTTCTTTCCTGAATTTTGCTGATCTTATAATGCACATTTCGTTAGAACGTTAGATCTGATTTGTATAGGTTTTGAATTTCCTAGGAAAAAATGAAGTTAGATAAAAATATTTTTTTATAAGTAAAATGAATTAAACGAAAAGCGCACCAAGGGGGGTGCAACCCATGTACAAAGACTACCTATAAGAGAGATATTCCACCTAATCTACTAAGTCTATCTCATTTACAAAAGAATTCCCCTTGATCCAAAACTTAAGAGTATTGAACCACTTTTCCCTAATTTAATCAATAAGTTTCTCAATGACATCAAAAGCTCTACGATTCCTCATTCCAAATAATCCAAAAGATAGAAAGGGTGTCATAGAAAAAGCTTTCTTGAGACTCTTAGAAGCATAGTTGTCATAATCGCACGATTCGAATCGAAAAATTACCTAATAAATGCGAATCATAAGATGAATCGAAAACTAGTCTGAATCATAGCCGATTAGGTGAAGCGAATCATAGAATCGCACTGAATCGTCGATTCAGTTACGATTCAAAAACAACAAAATCCTAGGTCTGATTTGTGGTAGTGAAAATCCTAAATTACTTTTTAAACAAAATTTTTGGGAAATTCATTACATGTGGAGGTCGATTTGGTTTTCTGAGAAAAAGCCATAAGCTCCCGCAAACTTCTACTTCATCTCTCTTCAAATCTCAAACCCAGACCTGCAGCGTCGTCAATTTCTTCCCTCTGGTTTGAAAGTAAGCTCTTTCTCAAGCTCTCTCATCTCTTATAGCTCACTGCGCATGTCACTTTCTGTCGTTCTCTTTCTCTATGTTTCTCTCTGTCTAGCTCGATTGAGCTTTTTCTTCCTTCTCTCGCGTCATTTCTTATGGCTCAAAATGGGTTTGGGTTTTATGCTGCTTAAAAAAACAAGGGTTTTATGTTTTGTTGACCCACTGTTTTGCTCCCATGTCCCCCACTTGACATCTGCCTCCCACTATTGTTTTGTTGCATACTTAAACAGAATGGGTTTGAATTTTTGTTGACCCACTGTTTCGCAACCGGTCCCCTATCCCCACTGTTGTTTTGTTTCTATTCTTAAAATTATTTATCTACCGTTTTTTACATGTTTATGGTCCCTCTTTCTTTGAACTAAAGCTCTAAACTAGTAGTGCAAAAAGATTTAAGAAAGCTTGAATAGAACTTACTATTGCATGAATAAAAAGATTTTTTTGTTGGTAGAATTGTAAGAAAACAAAGCATATTAATTAATTAAAGTATATTTTGGTATATGCAACTCTAGAAGCTTTATTTTTCAACATGATTTACGTTTACATGTTTAAACATTCTTTATTACATTTTAAAAAAAATTGATCGAATCCTACGATTCGACTAACGATTCACCGAAATAGGATTCTGATTCACGATTTGACAACTATGCTTAAAAGTCCTAAATCCACACCAAGCCCAAACCTCATCCCTCACGGAGCTTGCAATCACCCAACGAGCCCCCAAAACCTTATAGGCCATCTCCCATAATGCTCTAGCCAAAGAATACTCCAACAAAAGATGAAACACCGACTTGTAGTATTCTTTACAAACGAAACACCAATTCACCAAAACCCTCCCTCTTTTGTAAATTATTTAAAACGAGAATCTTCTCCCAAGTGGCTTCCCAAGCAAAAAAAAACTCACTTTTTTTCGAGGCCTCGAAACACCAAATAGCTTTCCACAAGTTGAAAGAACCATCCAAAAGGCAGACCGGCGCAAAGAATCTTATAATAAGACTTCACCTCAAACTCTTTACCCAGGTTTTCCTTCCATTTAATTGCATCCTCTTTAGTTATAACTATTCTATAGCTATACAAGATTTCCAAGAAATTCTCTACCCTCGCTGCCTCCCAATCATGGACATTTCAGATTACAAGAACATCCCAATAGATAGAAACATTATAATTAGAGATGCACAAAGAAATAAGAATTTCTTTATCCCTCACTAAAGTAAAAATCTCTGAAAATCAATCTTTGAGAGGCATGTTCCCAAACCACGTATCAATCCAAAATCGAGTTCTCCTTCCATTACCTACCGCCATTGAAAGACAAGGGCACAAATCCTCCCAACCATTTTGAATCCATTTCCAAACCCCAACACCATAAACCCCTCTTCTGACATCCACCCACAAGGCTCAAACCCAAACTTAGTTTCTACCACCTTCCTCCAAAAATGCTCCCTTTCCACAAGAAATCTCCATAACCACTTCCCTAGGAGCGCTTTATTGAATAAAGTATGGGGCTTTACATTAAGTCCCCCTTTTTCCACCAAATACTTAACCCCATCCCACCTCACTAAGTGATATTTGTGCTCCTCACCCAAAGTGCCCCTAAGGAACCTCTTTTAAATATTCTCTAATCTCTTAGCCACCACATATAAAATTGGAAAGAGGGATATAAAATAGATAGAGGCTAGAAAGTGTGCTTTTAATAAGAGTAAGTCTACCTCCTTTAGAGAGATAGTGATTCTTCCACCCGGCTAATGGTTTTTCAAACCTCTCCACCATTGAGCCCTTGAATTTGGCACCAAGCGGAAGACCAAGGTAGGTAAAAGGAAGTGAGCCGACATTGCATCCCAACAAGCTAGCGAGAAAATTACCATTTATGTTCTCACCAAGAGGGATCAAATCACTCTTACTAAGGTTAATCTTGAGCCCGGAGACAACTTCAAAACATAAAAGTACACAACGAAGATGTAAGATTAGATGAAAAGATTATTACTATAAAAATTATTCAGGTTCTATGCTATAGTATGTTTGGTTGTCAAAATAATCAAGAAAAGAAAGACAAACAAACATCTAGGGGGAGTGGTTTGTTGTTAAGTGTGGGTAGTTGTGTTGATGAGTGGGATGTAATTGTGAAGAAGAGGTATAAACGGAAAGAGTGGAGGAAGAGAGAAAGGGAGAAGGATCTTACGAAGTTTTGACTTTGTTTTCTTCATGGTTTTTTTGTGTTTTAGGTTCTCTCTATGGACTTTTGAGTTTATCTGTAGTTTATACAGACCCAAATCAAGTTTGGGATGGCATAGTAATCAAATTTTTGTATCTGAATTAGAACATATCAGTCTTCCAAGTTCCAACTATATCAGACCCAATGGAAACTAAATTTTCAAGAGGAGGCCGAGTATTTTGGCTAACTTTCCCCTTCAACCAGCCTAAATCTCACCCTCAATGGAGCCGACCATAACCCAATTTATTCCTTTCACACAATATTCCATCTCCTAAAGTTTCTTTGAAAATGAGCATCCCAACAAAAGGTGATTAACGTTCTCTGCCTTTTCCTTGCAATGATGGCACCAATTAAGTAGTACTTTTCCACTCTTTAATGCAATAATCGTATTAGGCTCAAGTGATCAAAGTTCTATTATTTTGTTAATTTTGTTTTGGTAAAAACACAACTAATTTGTACATGAAATCCCCCTTTTTTTTAATTTGAATCAACTTACTTTTGGTTACTTTAGTTAATTCTATGTTCTATTTTGTTTATTATGGTCGCTATCTTTCCTGGAGCTTTTTATAAAAAAAAACTTTGGAGTGAGCTAATGAGGCACGTTGGTGGTATATCCATTTTTCTTCTTAGTTTCTTAAAAAATTAGCAAAAGAAATCTTGGGTTTGTATCTTGATTAGGGCTTTTTATATTTACATATATTAGATATCTTATTCTATATTGCATTTATATTTCACCCTAATGATTTGGATATTTTGGTGTATAGCTATGGAGTTTAGAGAATTAAGGGCATATAATTAGTATATGTTCTTACTTTGGAGATTTGAATTGCTTCATCTTCCAGCATGAGATTTAAATGAAGACCCTATGAAGCATAACACTGATGGTTATGTAATTGCATGGAGTCTTAATATTTTTTTTATTATCTTACCATTTACGCTTGTTAGGCTTTCAAACTATGCATGAAATAGCAAATTTACTTATCTTGTTGTCATCATTTTACCAAAAATATTGGATAGTTGATTCATGATCATAAACCATATGATGAAATTTTTTTAGATGAATATCATTACCCTTTTTCAAGTGTCAAGATCTACGAGAAGAAACATGAGCTTTATAGAGACTTCAGTTTTCCCTTGAAGCAGCCTAGTAAAGGCTTGAGTCACAAGACACTGGGTGTTTCTTATTGAAATTGATTTCCGATTCATATTTTAAAATTGTATGATTCCAATAAGCTAGACTTACTTTTCAAGGCTTATGGTAAGTAATCTTGCATACTTATAACCATTTTAGGAAACATATAATCTATACAACTACATTAAAACTGAATTTGATGGTCTTTATACACAACATGGCATTGCTAATGGCTGAAACATGGCTAAAGAATGAGCAATAGTGTAAAAAAAATGTGTTTAATTCAGCCCAAAAGGGGTTAGAGCTTGGTTGAAAAACACGTTTTGCATTGCCCTTCATTACTCTTTCTGTTGATTCTCTTCATTTTTTCCGCCGGATGTTTGCCAATTTATCACATGCTTCGTAGGGTTCTGTTTTTTTCTTCAATCAATTTGATGTAATGGAGATGCAACGAGTAGTGTTTTAGATACGAAGGTTGAGATTAGAGATGACCATTGAGATTGCATCTATCTCATCCCTTGTTTCAAATTTTCTCTTTAAAATCCTTTTATCTCTCAGTTTCTTCATTCAATAACACAACTTAATTTCATCCCTTGTTTTAGATACGAAGGTTGAGATTAGAGATATGACCATTGAGGTTGCATCTATCTCATCCCTTGTTTCAAATTTTCACTTTAAAAACCTTTTCTCTCTCAGTTTTCTTCATTCAGTAACACAACTTAACTTAAGACAATGTAGAATCTAACAATCTTAGAGAAACTACTCCCAGTAGTATTTTTCTTTGTGTTCTTCCCAGTCATGCAGTTTGGTTCTCTAGCTTACCTTACCGTAATATATTACATTAAGATACATTTAATGATAGAGACATTATATTATAATTAACAACAATCTCTTCAATCCCACAGCAATGCAAGGGTTTGTCACTAGTTAAATAATAAAACATTGTCCTAGGACACGAACTCAAAACAATTTTAACACTGACCAAAAAATAAGAAAGAAAGTTGTCTTCAAATTATTCAGAATGTAAGAAAGAAACTTGGAGTGTGATGTAGACGACAAGTTACTCAAGCTAGCATATTTAAAAGCAAAAAATAAATCTAAAGATATGGTTATAGATGATCAAAGATCTTTTAGAATTGAGGCTAGTCAAGTTGAGCTAAGATCCACTATTCTCTACTCAAGTCTATATTAGGTTTAATTTTTAAGTTTAATTGCATTGTTTTGCCCCTTTGTTCATTTTCTCAATTATTTTTAGGAGACAATGGTATTCAATATTTTCTTTGAAGTACTAATGGTACATTAGTAGGCCCGAGTGTGTGTACTAATTATAATTTTTTATTAGATAAAATGTGTACTAATTATAATTTTTTATTAGATAAAATGTGTACTAATTATAATGCAGTTAACCTATATGAGTAACGACCAAAACAAAACAAAATAAATAAAAACCTTACCTGACCAGGGCCAAGTTTAGCTATAATAATATCCGGATGCTTGGGGCCAATCAGATGGTAAGAAAATTCTGGCAGGGAATCTTGGCTGCAACTGAATGAAGTGTAGGTTTCTGGTTTTGAGGCTGAATTTAAGGGAGTATTTCTTGATTCCTTAACAAACTCACTCCCATTCGCCAACCACTTCAATTCATTGGATTTTACTACGTACATATTGCAACATTACTAAATTAACCCACCAATATTCAAAAGGAAAGATCAAATAATCAATGTCATGGAAACAAAAAGTTTTAGATGTTGAGCAATGTAAATTATACCTGTAAGGCGCGGTGCACCTCGTTCACAACGAACATGGAGTTTGAAAACAATGGTGTTCTTTTCGTTTGGCTGATCATTTTCTACAATAACCAGAAAAAGGGCAAGTGAAGCACACAATAAATTCCTAAAAGATGCAGTCAAAACAGATATAATATCCTCTCATTGTCATAAACATAAAATAATAAACAAGTGAAAATATTTGAACCTGATAAATATTCAAAAAGCCTTGGATCAGCACTGATTGGAATGAGACCCAACCTATGGGAAAGAACTTCATCTTGGATCACTGATGTATTGTTTGCAATAAGAACTTTTTCAATAGCCATTGCAGGAAGCTGAATGCATGACATTTCAAATCAAATTCATGAATAATATTTTTTTTTATAAGTCAAATTCATGAAACCATTGATGCCAAGGCATGAACTAGCTTACCACGTAGTCCCGTACTAAAAATCACAACATTAACAACAAAGAACGCACAAAATAAGGCAAACATGATACAAGATATCATGCATCATAAGAAATGGTGTCTATTGAAAAGAGTGAATGAAGCATAACAAACAGTAAAATTATTCTATGTTTCTTTTACTATCACATCACAGTGTTTCATTCAATTTGTAAAATGGTTAGATATGCTTAAGAAAAATGCTACTTTAAGCATGTTACCTAATTTATCCCAAAGCAATCCAAGACATCACGTGTGCAGAGATACTGAACATGCCCATTAATCAAAGTGAAAAGAGTAAGGGGTCAATAAGACTCTTATCCTATCCTACCAGGTGTTTGGTGCAAAATTGTGCATTAAATAGGTTAGTGCTTACTAAGTGTACATTGAGTAAGCAGTAATCACCCCATGGTGAGTGTACAAGGCTTACTCAGCTGAGCAGTGAAGCAAAATTACTTCTCTACCCTTTTACTATTCATCATCCCAACCAACCCCAATTCCTCCAAACCCTGATTGCAGCTGCCTCTGCCACTCCACGCCGCCACCGTCACCAACCTGTAATATCTAAAAAACCAGAATCTCCTCCTCCTCCTCTCCAATCTTCTTCCAAAATTAAACCAAAACCAACATTTCTGTCAAACAGCTTATTAAAAGACCCAAATTAAACCAATAAAAAAACCAAATCTCTCAAAAAAAATTCAGAATACAACCAAATTTGTATCCAAAAACAATTTAAGCAAACTATACTTATAATGCAAACAAATTCAACATTGACAAAAAAAATCAAAGAAAAAAACCCATTTACAGGTTCCCAGTTCACTGCTTCTGCTTCCTAATGCCCAAAACCAAGGTACAGATCACTGCCTAAAACCAACACTGCACCAAGCCATCAACACATACCCATTGTGACATTATCATCAACCCACTACAAATTTATTTTCTCGAATCGGACTCTAACTTTGATTTCAATCAATTTCTCATCAATTAATCTCAATCAAAAACAACATATATGGTCAAACCTAAATCTAGAGATAAATAAAAAAAAATGAATCAATACATTCTTATCTAGGTCCATCGTGACCCAATCAAGGAAAACATATTGTTTTCAACAAGATTTTAGTTCGTTAATCTCCATTCAGCCATAACCACAAACATCACAAAAATTAATCCACGACCAAAATTCGATCAAATTAAATTATATTTCAATACCAGAAATCGAAGATTGAAACATCCTATTCAACTCTCATCGCGACCCAGCTTGCAAAATTCTTAAATCAACAGATTAATCCATGTTTTCGGTAGTAAAGGAGAAGGGGAAGAAGAAGAAAGAGAAGGAGGAGCCTGGCAATGATAGCAGATGAAGTAGAAAGAGAAAAAAAAATCTTCCATTTGTGTTTAGGGTGTTTTAGGTATTTTTTTAATTCATCGATACCCTACTCATCCCTTTATCACAGCTTCTCCAAACACACAATAGAGTAAGAGCTTACTCAAAGAATAGCCTACCCTACCCTACCCTATCCAAAATTCCAAACATAGCATTAGTATAAATAACAAGCCATATAGTACATGGACCATAATTTGAACAGGCACGTTTGACATTAGAAATCAAACTACTAAAGAAAGGACTAGAAAGTGACAAATATCATAGAACAGTACTCATGCACAGCATAAACTGAAAATTTGACCATATTTCAGTATCCATGAAATTATTATCCTAAGTTGTGCATAATATACACACCTCAGCTATGAGGATCCTCCGAAATGCATTGGCAATTGCTGCATCAATACCAATCATATCAAACTCCATTTCATCCTCCGTGAGTCGAATCACTTCAACTCTGAAGTTGTTGCAAAAAGACTTCAATGATAAACTATTGTCAACTCCCATCGATGCATAGGCACCAGAGTATATGATATTCTCTGTCTACAAAGACAAGTATGCAAAATCTATAAGATTTAAGAGAGAAATAAACACAATATATCCAGATCTCACACTTAATTTTGTTAGAACAAATATTGAAGGACATAAAACCCATCAAAAATCTGCCTTTCCTAACTTTCATAACTTTTTCAAATAAGTTGACTTAGAAGAGTGAATCCAACAGAGCTAAGTGCGTAAGTTAGTCTGAATAAAGCTATAATTTTTTGTTTCCCCTAAGAATTCAAAATATTATTATTTGGGAGTTGGTTCACATTTTACTATCTACAAGAAAAATAAACCAAAAACCTCAGCTACCTGACTTAATCACAGCCTTACACATGCATATGTATATACATGTGAATGTGTCTATGCATGTCTGACCTATGCAGTTGTGTTTTAGCTAAATAAAAATGATCTTTTTTGTCTCCTAGAATCCCTAATAACAGAAAAAGGATAATAAAATATATTCCATTTTCCAATACTTTTCAGCAACCAAAATTAGTATCAGAAAACCTTTCACCAAAGAAGTCCCTCTAAAAAGTTTAAAATAACAACAAAATAATTGATTAACAAGCTTAAATTTTAAGTAAAAATACTAAAAATAAATAATTTACACCCAAAGTTTGCAACACGTGAATGGGAGCACCTGCACGGATGCCATTATGTCCACAGAAACAAGTGTTGGTCCCATGGAAATTTCATTCGCATTTGGGAGCAACTTTCTGTGGAACAACATATTGTTTCTCTGGAAATTATGCCAGCCCACCTGTACATACCTAATAACCAACAAAATCTCAACTTCTTATTTTCTACTTGTGTTTTACTAACCAACAAAACATGAGCATCCTAAAATGTAATAAAAGGGAAAAAAAATAAGAACAAGCTCAATTGAAAAGTAATATAAACCAAAAAAAAATATACAGAAACAAATAATGGGTAAATTGAAATAGACCAAAGAAAATGGAAAAGGCAAGAGTTATACATGAATAGGAGCATCGTTGTTGCAAACAACGCGAGTTCTTTGGAGCTCGAGGTGTGGTGGCAGTTTTCCCTTGGGCACATCCGGCAGATCAAATATCGAAAAATCCTCCTTTTTCTCTTCTACTCTTTGCTCTTCTTGCCCAGCCATTTGTTGTTAGTGAGACCTCTCTCTCTCTCTCTGTCTCTCTCTCCTCTTATTTCACTTGTTAGAGCTTTTAGGGTATGCTTTCAGTGCAAAGGAGAGTGAAAGAGATGGGTTTAGGGTTTAACGGGAGAGGAGAATGAAGTATTATGTAAATTTACCGTAATGCCCTTCTTTCCTATAAATAACAACAAATCACCAAAAAAAAACGAAAGCGGAAAATTAAAGGGTAAATTACAGCTTCTCACACATGGTTTAGGAGTAATCACTGTAATCTACCTTAAGTTTCGGAAATCACACTAACCCGCATTGACTATGTTTGACCTCACAAATACTATTATCTTTAAAGAAATATATGAAAAGATAACAACACCCTTACATAAAAACATTTTCATTCGTTATTTTACTTTTTTTTCTTTTTAATTCTTCTTCTTTCTTTATTTTCTTTTTATCTTTTTCAATTTAGGTAAAAATCTCAAATAAATAAATCATAATAAATAATTAAAATAATCACTAAAATTAATGGTCGAATCAAAACTCTAACATCCTTAAATTGCATTCTCATTATTGAAAATTTTGAAAAAATACGCTGAGAGATCCATTAGATATATATGAACAACTCTAGCATCAATTAACGAAGCAAAATCTTTAACATCCCAATTCTAACATCAGTGAGTAAATCAAACTAAAAGTTTCCTCTGCTACTCCAAAAATTTGTAAACTATACTATGTTTACAATCTGTCTAGGGTTGCATCCTAAACAAAAGAAAAGTTAAGGGTGACACCTCATTGCGTCCTAAACAAAATAGAATTTTAGTGTTTCACATTGACATAATATATTTGACAGAATTCAAGTATACATAACATATATACAAAAATGACCTAAAATAGAGGGAAAATGGTAGCAACAAAATTTAGGGTTCCAATTGCTCAAGCCTAAAATTAAGTACTTTGTGCGACTGAAGTAAGAAACTGAGAGTCTTAAGGTTATCTCATCTATTTTTTATTTTTTTAATTACTACATAATTAAAAATTACAAGGTTTACTGATTAAAAAAATTACAAGGTTTACAGCTAATGAAAGAAATTGGGCTTAGGCCTTGGGTTGATGTTTTTAATGTTTCGTAAGTGGGTTGGGGCCTCTGGGCTTAAAATTAAAGCAATAAAATTTTGATAATTCGATAGCCAAATTTCAAAAAATCTTCTACCAAAAATATTTCGGTTATTTACATAAACCAATTCCAAATGCTGATATTATCTAATTGAATTTGGTAATTTTGATTCAATTCAATTTTATTATAATGTCGAAAATAAATCAAATATATTTAAATCTAATCAGATATTAAACTTTCATACACATTCTAACAGAGTATAGTGCTCCACACGTATTTTACAATTAGTAATGAAACAAAGGGCTTTATTCCATTTTTCTTATTATTTAAAAAAACCTTTGCTCTTACAATTAATAAAAGGGATGATCAAAACAGCATTAGCAGCAACATTGTCAATCACATCTAAGAAAAGATCATCTTCACATCATAATGACCAAAATGCACTCAACATATTACAAAATCACCAAGAGCAAAACCATATCTAGCTAGGAATCCAACACAACAGAAATGTCAATTCAATTCAATGTTTTTTTTTTTTTTTTAAGTTTGTTGATATGATCAATGCAAAGTCATTTTGTGTAGCATTTATTTCATTTATTGTCTTCTACATTTCCTTGTATATGGTATCAGAACACCTACTTTTACTGCCCTCTTCCTCACGGCAGGCCTTCTTTGCTTTCCTGTGCAGTTCTCAATTCCAATAAGCTAAGTGAATTAAAGAGCAACGGACGAGGCTCAACAACACCAAAAGAGGGTGTCAGAGGGATGCTTAACTCAAACTCTATCTGATCAGATGCAGAAGCATATTCAACATGGTTCAACAATGTTGTTCCAAGAACAGGAACCTGGTTCTTTGGCCCCTGTTTCAAGCCATTACTAATGGCAGTGAAACCGATCTCCCAAGGGTGAAACACATTCTCCTTATAAACAAAGAGAGTGCAAAAACTCTGAAACTCCTCGTCCTCCCACGTGACGACACCGGTTTCACCCGCACCTTCCATTTCTTTAGTTAAGTTCCTCTTCACAGTCCATCTGAGAGAACTCAACATCACCTTTGGGCTCTTCCAGTGAATCTCCATCGTTAATCTCTCCCCTCTATCCCTCTCCTGTGAACCCTCCCGCACCAAATCTCACCTCTCTCTCACACACAACCAGTGACTACCATCACTTTCTTTCTTTCTTTAATCTTTCTTTTCCTTTGACTTTTCCCTTTGCATTACTCTCTCATTTTCTTCTCTAAGCCACTACAGTCATGGCTACAAACAATCAATCAAATTCTTCAACCTCCCAACCTGTAATTCACAACACCAATGAGCCAAATAATACCTTAATCACGATCAATATCTTAGCTCAGGCCCCATTCAAACTCACTAACAACAATTACATTTCATGGAAGCTTCAATTTCACACCCTTTTTATCGGATATGATCTCCTATGATATGTAGATGGATCAAAACCATGTCCACCAACCACTGTTACTACAAATAACACGACTACACCAAATCCTGCTCACCTCATATGTGTTCGACAAGATCAATTAATTCTAAATGCTCTTGTTGGATCTCTTTCTCCCACTATCATTCCTTTCATTGCTTGAGCCAAGACATCTGTAATACCCATATTCGTAAAGTACGGGTAAAGAAGTAATTTAATAAATATGACATGAAATTAAAATAATATATATGCGAAGGATTTAGTATTGAATAAAATAAATTCTTTTGAAAAAAAATCTAGACATGTCTAGTCTTGAAGATAAGAAGAAAAGAAAAGAAAAAAAAATTTCTTAAAAAAATATGGGACATGAACGTCCCAGAAGGCAGAAGAAAAGAAAAGAAAAAAATGTTTTCTTAAAAAAAAAAAAAACGTGGCAGCACATGCTGCTAGGACAATTGTATGTCTTCCAAGTGTAATTGGTAGGCAAAACGTGGAGGTGTTTTGGGAGTTAGGCTGCTGAGAGTGCAATCAACTTTTGGGCTTTCTTTACACAAATTTTCCTATATATACATATATAATATGTAATCGTAAAGTAACACTTAATAGATTTCGTTTAGTTTTCCTTCTATTACGCGTCTTCTTTAAACATTTGGGGACCGAAAGAAAAGTTAAAAGGACAAAATTTTGAAGGGGTTTATGGAGGAATTTTATAGAGAACTGCGCGGAGCTATCAGAAAAACAAAAGGTAATAACCAAATGTTTATTTTAAAATTTTTAACATTCATGAAATTTCCCGAAAGTCAAAGTGGAAATTTTCAAAGGGTGTAATTTATGAAGAATTGATGAATAAATTAGAAATTTAATATAAATATGATGTCAGGTGTTGACAATCAGTAACTGGGGAAAATTTCTTAGAGGAACGAGAAAGGCAAGAAGGTAATCCACGGGTAGCTTTAAGTACTACATGATGAGTTAGATTTACTTTAAGTAAAGTAGATAAAAATCAAATATCTAGTAATAATATAAAAATAAATTATTAGTTTATACTTTGGTGGTAGATAAAAATTAAATTTATAGGTATGATATGAATATTTGACATGTAGAAAATTGTTATGTAAAAAGAAATATTATTAGAATAATGAGTTGATTTAATAATGATAATGATAAATAAATTCTTGACGAGTTTTGAGTAATAAATTGATGTGATATATGAGGAGAAGAAAATTGTGAAATTTATCAAGCAGAAAGTTGAGGAAAGACTGGATAGTTAATTTAAATATTTTGAATTCATGTGGTTTTATATTACTATTCGTATGCATATTTCATATCATTGTTCATATGCATGAAATAAGAGAACTGAAAGAACTGGGAATGGGCCAGTCTAATTGAAAAACAATGACAGCTGGTATATGCTGGAAATAAAAGGGACACCGTGACAGCCGGTATATGCTAGAAATAAATTCCGTGACAGTCGGGATAAGCTGTAAAGAAAAAAACCGGGAGGGGGCCGGTCTAGGATAATAACAACATGTCGATATGTGGGAAGATGTTTCCATAATAATAATTCATGTATTGCATTTGTTTTAATTATTGCTTGCATTATTGAAATGCTGATGTGTGGTGTATTATTGTGAATTTATTTATAGATGGATGAGTCTCATAGAGAGATAGTTACAGTGAGAAAAAGACATAGAAATATGATAAGATAGGAATTATTTAAATGTTAGACATTATGCTATTATCAAGTTATAGGAGAAATAAATGATTAAATATTAACAGGCTAGTTATACAATTTGAATACTTTTAGTAAATTTAATTCACTGAGCTTGTGAAGCTCATCCCTCATTGTACAATGATTTCAGGTAGCAGATAAGACAAATAGTCTGGTTGATTAAGAGTCAGACGAACACATTTTCTGTAAGCCACGTGCGTGTCAATATACTCAGACAATTGAGAAAATGAAATAAATATTTTATTTGTAAATATTCATGCATTTTACGTTGTATATTATATGTAAGTTAATATCAGATTTATGTACCTCCCCTGTTAAGGGATGAGGATTAAAATAAAAATTTATGTTAGTATTATTGTTGCATATATGTGTCATGCTGGGATTATCAAAATGTGATGACACTGTCTCGGGCGTGGCTAACCCGGGATGGGTCGTTACAACATCGCATGAAGCATGGACAATTTTGGCAAACACGTATGCCAAGCCATCATGAAGATGCATTAAGCAGGTAAAAAGTCACCTTAAAAATCTAACCAAAGGCTCTCAAAGTGTTACTGATTTCCTACAAATAGTGAGAGCTCGTGCTGATGAGCTTGCTATTCTTGGAGCACCAATAGAAGAAGATGGTCTCACAGAGAAAATCCTTGATGGTCTTGGTGATGAGACAAAGAACTTGTTTCTGCAGTCCAAGCCCGAGACATTGTGATCACTTTTGATGAGCTTCATGAAAAACTTCTAAATTTTGAAGCAACTCTCTCTGGCACAAAATCTGAACCTGCTCACTTTCTGGCATCGGCAAATCCTGCAAATTGAACCAACAATGGTTAGCGTCCTTTGAACATCTTTGGGAATAGAAGCAATAAAAATTGGTGTTAATCCCAATTCTCTTAACATAGCAACACGGGCTGGCGCCCATTGCCAAACTACAATAATCACTCCCCTGCATCCTCCAATACTGGGCCAAACTCCAGTCAAAACGATTGACCTCCTCGTCCCTATCTTGGCCATTGCCAAATTTGTGGGATTCATGGATATACGGCCAAGAAGTGTCCATCATTTCACCTTGTTCCCATTCAACCATCTACTATCACAAGTGCTCCGATGACCAACTCTACAACACCATGGCAGCCTCGAGCACACTTTGCTACGAACATTTCTTACAACACTCCAACATGGCTACTAGATAGTGGTGCTTCTTATCATGTCACTGCAGACTTGAGCAATCTATCTCTTAACTATTGAATTCTTACCTTTTTTCTTTTCTTGTGAAGGAACTGCACACAGGGGCAACTCTTTTGAAAGGCCAAACGAAGGATGGGGTGTATGAATTGCCATCTTTTTCTCCAATAAATTATCCTTTATTAGCATTTTCTAGTGTCAATACAACTTCCTCTGGGTGACATCATCGATTAGGTCATCCAACATCTCTTACTTTAAATCATACTCTTTCTCATTATCAATTAAACTCATCCACATCATTATCTTCCAATTTTTTTATATAATACCTGTCACTACAATAAAAATCACAAACTTTCCTTTTCTAATTCTTCCCTTGTGTCTTCTTAACCACTTGAAATAATTTTCTTTGATGTATGGACTTCACCTGTTTTCTCACATGATAGTTTTAAATATTATGTCATCTTTGTTGATCACTTCACCAAATACATCTGGTTTTATCCACTTAAGCACAAATCTGAAGTCAAAGATGTTTTTATAAGATTTAAAGTGATTGTGGAAAAATACTTCAGACTTAAAATTTGCGCACTTTATTCGAATAATGGTCGTGAATATTTAGCTTTAGCCAACTTTCTTTCTAGCAATAGAATCTCTCATCTCATTACTCCACCACATACTCTTGAACATAATGGCTACTCAGAAAGAAGACACTGTCACATTGTTGAAATAGGTTTATCCTTACTTTCTCATGCCTCAATACCTTTAACCTTTTGTCCTCAATCCTTTGCTACTGCAGTTTATCTAATTAATAGAATGCTAACTCCAACACTTAATCTTTCATCTCATTTTGAAAACATTTTTGGCACTTCTTCAAAATTAAAAACTTCGGAACTTTGGATGCTTATGCTACCCTTGGCTTCGCCTCTATTCCTCTCACAAACTCGATGCTCACTCTAAACTATGTGTCTTTCTAGGCTACTCTCTTACACATAGTGCATATCTTTATTTCCATCCAACCACATAAAAAACATATGTCTCTAGGCATATCAAGTTTGTTGAGTCGGTGTTTCCATTTCACACACTATCCACTCACAATCCTCGTCCACAACCTGATATTGTGTCTACCTGGATTTCTCAGCCTATCACTGCTCCATTCCCAACTGCACCTTCGCTAACAGCATCTTCGCCAATAAAGTCACCCCATCTGACGTGCAACCTATCATGCAACCCTAGTGCATAGTACCAACATCATCTACCGAACCAATAGTCTCAACCACAAACACACAACCTTTTCCATCCAATTCAACCACCACTACATCTTCACCCAACTCGCCACCTCTCACAGTAGCCACTTCTAATCCCTCAACCTTTCAATCTACTCACACCCATCCAATGATCACAAGAGCCAAAAACAATATTACCAAACCTATTCAAAAACTAATCTTTCCACTCAACTATCTCCACCCACTGACATAGAACCCACCACTATGACCCAAGCCCTAAAGAATAAAAAATGGCATCTAGTATGTCTGAGGAATATGATGTTCTTGTTCGAAATAGGACATGGGAGCTAGTACCTCCTGCTTCTAGTCACAATATAGTTGGTTGTAAGTGGATTTTTCGCATTAAACAAAACTTTGATGGTTCTATTGACAGGTACAAAGCTCGTGTAGTAGCTAAAGGTTTTCATCAACTTTTTGGTGTTGACTATCATGATACATTTAGCCCTGTGGTCAAGCCAACTATGGTACGCCTTGTTCTTAGTCTTCATGTTAATCGTAGATGGTTTCTGCGACAACTTGATATCAATAATGCATTTTTACAAGGTCATCTTCTAAAGATGTCCATATGTCACAACCACAAGGATTTAGTGATCCTGATAGTCCATCTTATATATGCAAGCTTAGAAAAACAATTTACGGACTCAAGCAAACACCCTGTGCTTGGTACGCTAAGCTTCGCAATTTTTTTTCTTGCTTAGGGTTTTCAAAACTCAATAACTGATACTTCTTTGTTCATTTTCAAACATGGTGGTCATCTTATCTATCTCTTGGTTTATGTGGATGATATCATTATAACTGGTGAAAATGATGGTTTTGTTCAAAAATTTGTTACTCTATTATCTCAACAATTTTCTTTGAAAGATCTTTGGGAACTATTTTATTTTTTAGGTGTGGAAGTCTTATCGCATCCTCATGGTCTTTTGCTCTCTCAAAGAAAATATATAATGGATCTTCTAGCTTGTAAAAAAATAATGGAAGCCAAACATGTTCTCACACATCTTCCCACTTCACCACAGATCACTTTGAACTCTGGTTCTCCACTTTCAGATCCATTTGAATATCGTGCCATTGTTGGGAGCTTACAATATCTATTACTTACTCGGTCGGACATAGCTTTTGCTGTCAACAAGTTATCACAATTTATGCATAAACCAACCTCAGATCATTGGATTCTAGTTAAGAGACTTTTTCGTTATCTTTGTGGTTCAGTTAATGAAGGTATACTCCTCTACCGTGAATCACCACAATCTTTATATGCTTTCTCTGATGCTGATTAGGCTGGGAACATAGATGATTTTACTTCCACTAGTGTATATATTGTTTACCTTAGTCATAATCCAATTTCTTGGAGTTCCAATAAGCAGTGCTTTATTGCCCGATCGAGCACTGAGGCTGAATATTGATCTGTTTCAAATACTACCGTCGAACTCAACTGGGTGTGCTCTCTCTTGGCTGAACTTGGTGTGTCTCTTTCACATTCACCTATGATTTACTGTGATAACATTGGGGTCACTAATCTCTGTTCCAACCCATTTTTCCACTCTAGAATGAAGCATGTGGCTATCGAATTCAATTTAATTCGTGATCAAGTTCAATCGGGATGTCTGTGTGTTGCTCATGTTTCTAGCAAAGACTAGCTTGCTAATGCTCTGACAAAGCCTCTATCTAGGAAACCATTTCTTATTTCTCAAAATCAAGATTGGACTCTCTACTCGAGCTCCATCTTGAGGGGGCATGATGGAGACACTTTCTTTGATATTATTTTGAATTGGTTTGCTTTTGACTTTGTCTTTGTAATTTAAATTTTGTATTCTTCCGTTTCATTATATTTAGGAGTTAGTTTAGATATAGCTATTGTATTTGAATTTGGAGTTAGTTTAGATAGAGTTGTTGTATGTGAATTTGGAGTTAGTTTAGATAGAGCTGTTGTATTTGAATTTCCTTATAACCTGCTATAAATACTTATCAATGCAAAGTCATTTTGTGTGGCCATTATTTTCTTTACTGTCTTCTACATTTCCTTGTATAAACAGGTAAGCAATAATACTAAGAAAATAAATAGGTATAGCAATATAGATACAATCTAATAAACAAAGAATAAGAAAAATTAAAGGAAGAAAAGTATTACCTTAAATGGGTTTGTCGTTTTCAAAGTCTAACAGTGAAGAAAAAAATTTAGTTAATATCCTAGAGTTTATGGTGGAGGGAGACAAAGTGATGGAGAAAGAAAGAATGTGTGAGAGAGAACTCAATTTACAAAAAAAATTGAGTTGATTTTGTTGGGGTTTACTATAAAGAAAGACAAAGCGATGGAGATTTCAGATTGGAGAAAGAGAGATCGTGAGAGGGAGAAATTTATTTAGTCTTTACAAAAACAAGTGTTTAAAACCCTTAAACTCGAGAATCAAACCTAGGTTGACATTGTGCCTTTGTGAAGCCTTTTGACAGATCTGTTATCTGTAACACAAGAGAAAGAGTTAAAAACCGAACGAAGAGAGACTAGAGAGAGAGATAGAGAGAGTGAGAGAGAGATGGAAGAGACAACGTACCTCAGGTTGACGGTAGCGACTAACAACGATGAATAGTGGCCGAAATAGAAGAGAGAAGATTCTATAACAGTGATTATGGAGGTGCTAAGGGCAGATCGTGAGAGTGAGAGACAGAAGAGAAGAGAAGTAAATTGTGACTAAAGAGAGTTTATATAGTAGGGTTCTTAAGAATCAAAACTACGTAGTTTTAGGCTAGGGATTGCTTACTTAGGAATCAAAACTACGTAGTTTTAGGCTAGGGACAACTACTGGAAAATAGGGTAGGTAGGGAACGAGGCTAACTCCTACAACTCTTACCAAAGAGTTAGTTTTAGTAAGGTATTGACACTTAAAATCAAAACTACATGGTTTTGATTTTGATAAGGACAATTTTATTATATATATATCTTATATTAGTTAATTATATTATATTTTTATTATTAGTCATATATTACTATATTTTTATATATATTTATTATTAAATTATATTATTTATTATAACAATATTATATTATTTATTAATTATTAATATATACTAATCCGTAAATAATTACGCTATCATAGTTAATTATATTAGAATTATTATATATGTATTATAATAATATTAAAACACTTCATGATATTATATTAGCTAATTAATTATATCATCTTTAAATATTTAGTATTATATAAATATTTAATTATATTTTTATTTTTATTAATTATCAATTTTAAATATAAATTAAGTTAATCAATCAACGAACAAATAGTATCACCGATGGATATGTGTCCATCGGTGATAGTTTGAATTGATAAATAATTATACTTGGCTATTAATTCTGCCAAACTATCAAACTTTAAATCCTAATTGACCTAATCCCTAAATCGAAACCAAAACACTAATTACCGTAAACCCTAAACCCAACCCTCATTGACCTAAATAGTAATTAGTTAGTTTAGATATATGGGAATCAAGAAATTTTACAATTTTAACATATTAAAATTAAAAAATAAGATAAATATTTATTATATATGGTTTAAAAATTATCGATCTTAAAATGTTGTAATGTCACATTTTGTTTCAGTAATGGAAGTAATAATTATTACTCATAATAATTTACTATGTCATTTCTAAACATAAAACTTAGTTAACCCTAAACCTAGCTAATTCCTAAAAATGAACCTCAATTAAACCTAACCCTAAACCCTAAACTCGATCTAATCAACCTAGTCCAATTATCGAACACTAAATTACCTAATCCTAAACCCTACACCCTAATTAGGCCCTAAACGATTTGTAGCTATATAATATGTTCAATTTGAATATAGTATTTATTTATTAATTATTAATACATACTAATTCGTAAATAATTATTTTGTTGTAGTTAATTATATTAAATTATTATTTATATATTATAATAATATTAAAACACTTAACTATATTATATTGGCTAATTAATTAATTATAACAATTTTTAATATTTAGTATTATATAAATATTTAATTATATTCTTATTTTTATTAATATTAATCATATTTACTATATTATATATTTTAATATATATTTATATAAATTATTTATCGCGGTGATAATGAGAAATTTTAATCATTATCACCGAAGGAATTTGATTCCATGGGTGATAATGAGAAATTTCTCTCATTATTACCAAGGGAATTTAATTCTCCCAGTGATAATGAGAAATTTTACTGATTATCACCGAGAGAATTTGAATTATCAAATTTATTATAAGAAAAAAATTTATTTTTAATAATATTAGAATTATTATTACTATTTTTTAAGGGTAATAAAGGTGAAAAGAAAATTTTTAATTCTATATGGGTGGGGGAAGTGGGACAAAAAAATGGGATTATGATTAATTTTATCTCACCTTAATCCCATATGAATAGTAAATCCCCCCAACCAAGCAATGGGATAACTATTCATGTAAGATTAAAATAGTTCAATCTTACCTTAATCCCATAAACCAAACAATCCTTTAGGCCTCACTCTTAAGTCTCTCACTTCAATCGCACAAAGTACTGAAGAAGTTAGAACTTAAAACCTTAAACTCTCGTAGAGAAGCTAGAGGCCTCTGTCCACAACGCACCAACGTACCCATGTCTACCGTCCGCCGCGCTCTGTTTCTCTGATTCTCTCAATAACCTTTTAATCTCTCTCTTCCTATTTTCTTTGTCTATCTTCCAGTTTTCCTGCCCTTTATTTCTCTAATTTTTTTCTTTCTTTCACCTTCTTTGATGAAGATCGTGTAGTTGTCTCCAATCTAGTCATCGTTGCTACTTGCCACATCCTGTTGCTGGTTCTTTCCTTGTCTCTCGGTTTAGGTGTCAATCAATGAAAACTAAAAAGTAGAGGTACTACATTTGATCATTTGCTAGAGTCTGTGGAAGAACAAGAATTGTCGGGCTAGTGATGCACCTAGATTTTGAGCATCCCATTACTTTCCTCAAGGCAGAAATTATGTGAACACTTTGATATTGGTGTTTGGTTTCCACTAGATTTTAGTCTTGGGCAATTGGAACCCTAAATTTTTTTGGTACCATTTTTCTTCTATTTTAGGTCATTTTTATATATACATTATGTATACTTGATTTTTACAACAAAAAAAAATGTTATATCACTATAAAACACTAAAATTCTATTTTGTTTAGGACGCAATGAGGTGTCACCCTTAATTTTTCTTTAGTTTAGGACGCAACCCTAGAGAGATTGTAAACTTAGTATAGTTTACATATTTTTGGAATAGTAGAGGAAACTTTGAGTTTGATTTACTCACTATGTTAGAATTTGGGTGTTGAAGGTTTGCTTGGTTAACTGATCCTAGAGTTGTTCATATATATCTAATGGATCTCCTAGTGTATTTTTTCTCAAAATTTTCAAGAACGAGAATGCAATTTAAGAATGTTAGAGTTTCGATTCGACCATTAATTTTAGTGATTATTTTAATTCGTTATTATGATTTATTTATTTGCGATTTCTACCTAAATTGAAAAAGATAAAAGAAAAAGAGAGAAAGAAGAAGAAAAAAAAAGAAATAAAGTAAAGTAAAGTAAAGTGATGAATGAAAATGTTTTTATGTATAGGTATTGTTGTTTTTCACATGTTTCTTTAAAGATAATAGTATTTGTGAAGTCAAACATAATGTTAGTGTAATTTTCAAAACTTCAGATAGATTATGGTGATTACTTCTAAACCATGGGTAGGATTTTATAATTTATCATGTAATTTTTCGCTTTCATTTTTTTGGTGATTTGTTGTTATTTTTAGGAAAGAAGGGCATTACGTTAAAGTTACATAATACTTCAATTCTCTCTCCTGTTAAAGCCTAAACCCTTCTCTTTCACTCTCATTCGCATTGAAAGCTTACTCTAAAAGCTCTAACAAACGAAATAAGGAGAGAGAGAGAGAGAGAGAGAGAGAGAGAGAGAGAGAGAGAGAGAGAGAGGACTCACTAACAAAAAATGGTTGGGCAAGAAGAGCAAAGAGTAAAAGAGAAAAAGAATGATTTTTCAATATTTGATCTGCCAGATGTGCCTAAGGGAAAAATACAACCACACCTCGAGCTCCAAAGAACTCGTGTTGTTTCCAACAAAGATGCTCCTATTCATGTATAATTCTTGCCTTTTTCCATTTTCTATGGTCTATTTCGATTTACCAATTATTTGTTTATGTGTATTTTTTTGGTTTGTATTACTTTTCAATTGAGTATGTTCTTATTTTTTCCCTTATATTACATTCTAGGATGCTCATGTTTTGTTGGTTAGTAAAACACAAGTAAAAGATAAGAAGTTTAGATTTTGTCGGTTATTGGGTATGTGCATGTGGGTTGGCGTAATTTCCAAGAAACAATATGTTGTTCCACGGAAAGTTGCTCCCAAAATGCGAATGAAATTTCCATGGAAACAACACTTGTTTCTGTGGACATAATGGCATCCGTGCAGCTGCTCCTATTCATGTGTTGCAAACTTTGGGAGTAAATTATTTGTTTTTAATCTTTTTGCTTAAAATTTCAGCTTGTTAGTCAAATGTGAGTACTAACTGATTACAGCTCTGCCACTTTCTTTGTATGTGTTTTGTCTCTCATTCTTTTTTTATGAATTATATAATCTAGTTTTGGGTTTAAATTCTAATAGATGGAGGATACTGCAACACGGAGGTGCAAGATCAATGATGAGACTATCCTAGAACCACCACCTCATGTAGGAAGTAGTGCAGGGAAATTTTAAGTGTTTTTTTTTTATGTGTGTGTAAAGTGTGTATTTTTTTTGTTACTGTAATTGTATAGTAATTGTTTACATATAATTTGTAATAAAGGGGGAACAATATAAAGAGGAGTAAGGTAAGAGGAAGGGAAATAGACAGAGGTGAGGTTAAAGATAATGCAGTGGTAGGGAAACATGTGAGTGCTAATTGATTATTGCTCTGCTATTTTCTATATGTATTTTGCCTTCTCATTATTTCTTTTGAAGTGTCTAATCCAGTTTTGAGTTTAAATTCCAACAGATGGAGAACACATCAACAATGAGGCCAAGTAACAAAGGAAGGGGAATGGGTGAGATTGGAGTCTCATCAACTGTAGGGGGAATGAGAATGGTGGAGTTAGAGACAAACTTTGAGTATGTTCTCTAACTTATTTGAATTTAATTTTAGTTATGAAATTTCCTACTGATTTGACTATCATTCAGTGTCAATTAAGAGAACTTATGGACCTCCAAATAAAGGAGGAAGTTCAACAAATGTTGTAACTCGAAGGCCTCTTTTGTCAACTCTTGTGACTCTAAGATGGATGCGTGATGTAATGACTTCTTATTTAGCCTTAAATTTCCTTTTAAAACTTGAATGTGATATAACTTCTATCTCTAACCTTGAATGTATTTTATGTGCAGAGCTCAACCCAAATTTTCCTCTACCAGCATCTTTTGCAAAAACCATCGACATGACAAAATCTCAACCCCCTTCCACTCATTACAGTTACAATCAATGAATATAAGATGGCTAGTTTTATGCTTAGATGTTTTAGGTGTTAAACGATGATGTGATTTTGTCTTGGTATGATTTTATGAATATGTGGGGATGCTTTTGTGAATCTGCAGGAATGTTATCACTTGGTAGTTGGCATTTTCTTAGGCCTGACTTGGTATGTGGTGTTTTTTTTGGGGGCATGACTTGGTATGTGGTGTTTTTTAGGCATTAACAATACTAGTTTGGCTAAGTACATTTAGTATCCAACAAAATTATAGTTTAAATTATGTTAGTTTATTATCCTAAATGTAATAACTTTTGATGGCTTTTCAATGCCAATATAATAATATGTAATGGCTTGTGATTATTGTTATTACTCCATGAAGATGTATATGAGAGGAATGATTGTGTAAAATCGTAAAATGAAGACTTACCAAAATTTCTTGTGTGGGTCAGAGTTTAATTCAATATAAACAATCCAAAAAGAAATGAAAACAATGGCATTGCAATTGGGCAGAGGCAGAAACACTTAAAAACAATGGCATTGTAATCATTTGCTGGCCTTAATCGTTGTACATTATCAAACCCAGAAAACAAAAAGCAGACTAGCAACCATCACCACATTACAATCACTTTTTATATAGATAATATTCCAAAATCCAAAAAAATAACCATGTGCAAATCCTAGAAATGCAGTAGCAAGTCTTGAAAACCTTCTCATTTGATCGATCTTTGACACTATCCCTCTCCATTTTATAAATCTTTCGAAGCAAGCTAATCACAAGTTGACTGAACCAATCATCTTGGGGATCATCATATCAAGTAAAGAAGCGACATCCACCAAGCTAATGTAACCAAGGAAAAAACAAAAGTGAAGGACAGAGTGTCAGACGTAAAAACAGAGCATAAAGGAGGGTAAAAATGGAAGTAATTCTTATCCCATGAAATCTACAACCAAGAAATCTCCCTAGGTTACTCTCTGTCCAGGATGTTCTTAAGATGGCAGTGCACAACAATGACATATGCTCGTTGCTAAGGGTATGGTTGATTCTGACATGGTTGCTACCCAAGAGAATAAAATTGGTGAAGAAGAAAAAGAAGAGTAGGAGACTCTATTTTTAATGGAGGGTACAGTGCATAGAGGAGGGAAAAATTGGAAAGAAGTTTCCCTCTTATGATTCATGTGGGTTCCAAAGATAGCTTAGCTTCCACTATGGCACTGAACAAGGTTTTTCCGTTCGTTTCTGTTAAATCATTAACGAGAGTGGATTGATTGTTAATATTTACAAACGTTAATCCTGACATTGCATATTTTTAAATCTCAGGGACCAAAATGTTAAAATAGGTAAACTTCAGTGGCAAAAATAGCTATTTAGTTGAACCAGAACATAGGCAAAAGAAACATAAGTAGGAAAAGAAATCAAAGCAACAGAAAAATTACTTAAAACGAAAAAAAGAAGAAGGAAGAGATGATCATGCCAACTGAGTAATATGTTTTGGAAAAATAAAATGGGACATTTTTTAAACAAACTCGGAAGAAAATATATGTGCAAGTTTTAAGCTAACAAGAATGAGGAAAGGGAAAATAGATAAGCAGAAACCAAACAAAAACTTAGAAAGAAAGTGCACCTAGTTTGGGGAAGAAAAACTTTGTAATGAAAAGAAAATCCTAAGTCTAAAAAACCCACCTGAAACCTTCACTCTTAAATTACAGAAGAAGTAAAAATCCTTAAAAACTAGTTTTTTTTTCTTTTTTTCTTCTCTCTTGCTTTTGTTGTGCTTGTTTAGGGTTTCTTTTTTCCCAAAATGCCTCCCATATTCTTACCTGCAAAACAAAAAATCCTGGCTTAGTATTTATAGCCAAAATGTTGAAAATTAGATAGAAAGAGAAAGTATGTGCTCGCGTTGTGACAAAGAGGTCAAGGCTTGAGGTTTGCAAAATGCTTTGCATGGCAGAAAGGAGCAAGTACTTGTACGAGTGTGCCAACATAATAAAGGGACAAAAATTAGGGTTTATATGGAGACGAGGAGAAAGAGAGTGAGGTGTGTGAGGATGAGTGACTCTGGAATTTTCTAGGTCTTGTTAAGACATTATCGGTTAATAACGGAGGAATTAAGTGTAATTAATGTAAGTAATCTATTGGTTTAGCATTGATTAGGCTAAAATTTGGTCTAGATGACGGTTTTAATGAACATGGAGACAAAAATGGAGAAAGGAAGGGGATGATGGATTTCTTCATGTTGAGTTAGAGAAAATGAAGACAAAGTAATTAAATAATTAGGGTTTCAAGTGGGCAATGAGTTGGATTTGGGTATGGGCTTTGAGAGGGTTTGGTTAAGTTTTTAATGTTAATTGGGCTTTAACTTGCGTGACATGGGGATGGACATTAAAGGCTAAGGATTTGTGGGTTGGTTAATTTTAGGAGTTAGCCTTTAGTGGAAGGTGTGGGTTGGAAACTTTGTGGAGTTAGAAGTTTATGGGTTTAGGGATATTTTCTTTCCTCTTTTTTTTATCTTTTCTTTTCTTTTGAGAGTAAAATAGTGGAAAATTAGTAAAAATCCATTTTCTTTTGATTTTTCAATTTTCTTGTAAGCAGCTATATTAAAAAAAAATTTGAAAAGAATGTTAGTAAAAAAAGAATAAAAATTATTTTTTTTTTAAAATACAACTCTTTCTGTGGGGTCGGACAAAACGGGCGTACTACAACAACATTGCTATTTTTGTTTTTGATGAAAATCCAGAATGGAATAGGAGTATCATACTGGTTTTTACTGGTTTATTATTATTATTTTTTTTGTATATATAAGAAGAAACCGAAGTTATAGGGGTTGAGTTGGTAAAACCTTAGCAACTCCCACCATCAGGTAAGTAGAGGTCATAGAGGCTGAGCGGGTAAGACCTTAACAACTCCTCATTGGCTAAATGCATCTTAGTGACCTTTCTCTCTCTAAAGGCCTTATACATATATGCCTGTTGGTCAATGAGCAACTTAGGAGGATACTTTTGGTTAGAAAAATCCTTGTAGTCCTACTTCAAAAGCATTATGAATGACTTCAACCCCTCTATGAAGTATTTCTATTTCCAGTACTTGATCCGGGGGGGGGGGGGGGGTGTTCAAAGATCTTCCTACCAATCCTAAGAGAGACGTTATACCACCCATAGCGAGAATGTTGAAACATTTCGACCTTCAATTTTCCATCGTCCCTACTATACCCATCATGCATCATTTGAGCCAGAATAAAACCTTGAATGCTTCTATGGGAATCTAGGGGTAGTTGAGTCAAGTAGACACCAAAATGATTAATTATCTGTTTCAGATCGAGGTCCAAAGTAAACTTCAAACTTACTTTCAAGTGATCTACTGTAACGATCCATCCCGGGTTGGCCAACCCCGAGACAATGTCATCACATTTTGAAAATCCCAGCACGACACATATATGCAACCATAAAGATAATACTGACAGAAATTTTTACATCAATCCTCAACCCTCAATAGGGGAGATACATCAATCTGATGTTAATATAAACATAATATACAACGTAAAATGCATGAATATTTACATTTTTTTTTATTTTCTCATTAGTCTGAGGATGTTGACACGTATGTGGCTTACAGAAAATGATTTTATTTGAACCTCAACTCACCAAACTATTTGTCATGCCTGATACCTGAAATCATTGTACAATGAAGGGTGAGCCTCATAAGCTCAGAGAATTAAATTTACTAGAAGTACTCTAACTGTATAAATAGTCTTTCAATATTTAATCATTTATATCTCATATAA
Organism: Bretschneidera sinensis; assembly: GCA_023935145.1. Classification (NCBI taxonomy): domain Eukaryota; kingdom Viridiplantae; phylum Streptophyta; class Magnoliopsida; order Brassicales; family Akaniaceae; genus Bretschneidera; species Bretschneidera sinensis. Next base: position 3,996,335 of record CM043705.1, read on the forward strand.
CTTGATACTAGCATTCCACTATCACTACGCATATCATAACTCTCATTCTCTATAAATCTCTTCTTCTTATTTATTGGTTCACCTCAAGACCATCAATTATCTCATAATTACCTCGCAATGAGTTTCACATCATAAAGTCTACCATTCAAATGGTTCTTATCATGTCATACTTCTAGGTTTCTTTCTCACCATAATTATCTCTCTGTGAGACTCATTCATTTATAAATAATTTCTCAATAACACACAACACATCAGCATTTCAATGATGTAATCAATATTTAAAATAGATGCAATGCATGAATTATTATTAGGGAACGTCTTCCCACATGTCGACATGTTTTTATCTTAGACCGGCTGCCTTCCCGGTTCTTTCAATCTCATTTAAACCAGCTGCCTTCCCGATTCTTTTATTCTCATTTAGACCTGCTGCCTTCTCGATTCTTTTATTTTCATTAGACTGGTTGCCTTCCCGGTTCTTTCATTTTCATTTAGATGCATATAAAAACTGATATGAATATGCATACAAATAATAAAATAAAAACAAGCATTGTATTCAGACATTTGAACTAGCTATTCTGATTATTCTCAAATTATCATTAAAAAATTCCCTAAATTCTTCCCATCGTAAATCACATCAAATCATCCATCATAGCTTGTCAAGATCCACTAAATTTCATTTTCTCATAACTCGTATCAAAACATCAACCATAGTTCATCAAGAATTTCACTTATCGCTTTTATTATTAAATCAACTTATTATGCCAAAAATATTATTTCTCACCTAATAATCATACCTATCAATCAAATTTTTATCTATCACCAAAGCATAAGCTAATAATTTATTTAATATTATCATTAGATATTTCATTTTTATTTAGATTACTTAAAGTAAATCTAACTTACCACGTAGCACTTAAAGCTACTCGTGGATCACCTTCATGCCTTTCCCGTTCCTCTCAGAAATTTCCCTCGGTTGCTGATCGTCAACACCTGACATAATATTTATATTAGCTTTCTAATTTATTCTTCAATTCTTCATAAACCACACCCATTGAAAATTTTCACTTTGAATTCCGGGAAATTTCGTGTATGCTAAAAATTCAAAAATAAACATTATATTATTACCTTTTGTTTTTCTGATAGTTTCTCGTGACTTTCTAATAAATTCTCCCATAAACTTCTTCAAAATTTTGCTCTTTCAACTTTTCTTTGGGTCCCCAAGTTTTTAAAGAAATAAAGTAATTGAATTGAGATTGAAGAAAACCAAATCGATAAACTAAAATGAAATTCAATATATATAAAATCTTTTAAGCGGTTGCCACCGCTTTCACTATTTAATTTTCTACAGCTGCAACACATGCAACAATTTGACACTGAAGACGATTTTCTTTTTAGAAAAATATATTTTTTTATTTTTTTATTTTCCCTTCTTTTCATACTGGACATATCCAGATTTTTTTTTTCTTTTTCTTTGTAACTATGCCCCCACGCGTCCAGTTTTTTTCAAAAAGAATTATTTTATTCAATACTAAATCTTTGGCGTAAATATATTATTTTAATTTCATGTCATATTTATTAAATTACTTCTTTACTCTTACTTTACGATTACGAGTATTACAATTCTACCACCTTATAAAAATTTCATCCCCAAAATTTCTTTATCTAACTTAAGAAACAATTGTGAACAATATTTTTTCATAATTGTCTCATGCTTTCACGTAATCTCTTCAACGTCTTTATTCCACCACAGAACTTAAACTAGTGAAATTATTTTATCATACAAGACTTGTTCTTTTTGTCAAAAACTCTCACTGTTACTTGTATATAAGCCAATCTTTCTGAATTTCCATAGCTTTGCTCGAAATATTATGAGATTTATCAAGTAAATGTTCTCGCCAAAGTGAAACATGAAATACATTATTTCACTACTTCAACTCTGAAGGCAAATCCAGAATATTCACAACTAGTTCAACTTTCTCAACAACCTCATAGGGTCCCACATACCTCGGATTCAACTTTCCTTTCCTGTTTAAATCTCAATACACCTTTTCATTGAGATATTTTTCAATAAACCCAATCACCTACTTGAAACTCAAGAGGTATTCTTTTATTATTAGCATAGTTATTCGGTTTACTTTGTGCTACTTTACAGTTCTCTTTAACTAATTTGATCCTCTCAGTTGTTAGCTCAATAATAGATGGACTAGATATATTTCTCTCTCCCATTTCTTCCAAACATATAGGAGTTCTACACTTCCTACCATATAATGTCTCAATTGGTGCCATCCCAATACTAGTTTGATACTGATTATCATAAGTAACTTCAATCGATGGCATGTAAGCATCCCAACTTACTGAGAACTCCTCACATTTGCCCTTAACATATGTTCTAGTACTCTAATAATCCTTTCTATCTGAGCATGAAAAATTATATTAAATTGCAACTGTGTACCCATAGCTTCCTAAAAGCCTATCCAAAACCAAGATATAAATCTAGCATCTCTATTTGACACTATATTCAATGGTACTCCATACAATTTCACAATCTCAGCTACATCCCTCTTTAATCCTGACCATAAGAATTTTTGTCTCAATCCTCTGTACATCTTATTATTACTTGGTTGCATCGAATCTACATCATCATGTACCTTTCTCAATATCTTCTTTCTCAACTCCGTATCATTAGGAACACAAATCCATGTTCCAATACCAAAATACCCTTATTTCAAATTTTTGAACTCGTATTGCTTTCTAGTAAGTACTCAATGCTTAATATTTTCTATCTCTTCATCTCTACCTTACATTTCTAAAGCATTTTACTATAGTTGACGGTATAACCATATTCGTTAACCATGATCTTCTATTATTGATATTCAACTTCATTCTTATCTCTTTTAAATCTATCATCAATTTCACATCAGGACTCTCCATAGCAGTTAACCTTCTTATAGACTTTCTACTTAATGCATCAGCTATCACCTTCGCATTTTCTAGATAATAGTGAATTGTACAATCATAGTTATTAATCAATTCTATCCACCATCTTTGCCTCGAATTCAACTCTCTCTAGGCAAGTTAGTATGTCAGACTCTTATAACCCATGAATTTCTCACAAGTGGCTCCATACAGATGGTGTCTCCAATCTTTAAAGTAAACACTATAGCAGCCAACTCTACGTCATGAGTAGGGTAATTTCTATCATAAATCTTCAATTCTTAGAAGTATGGGCCACCGCTTTCCTATGTTACACATATCCCAACCAATGGTACAACGCATCACTATACACCACAAATCCTTCATCACCATAAGGAAACACCAATACTGGAGCTGTAGTCAATTTCTCCTTTAGAAATTGGGAAATTTTTCTCACACTTCCCTCACCATACAAATTTCACCTCTTTCCCAATCAGTATATTCAACAGTGTTACAATAATAGAAAAAATTCTGAAAGAATCTTCTATAATAACCAGCTAACCCCAAGAAGATTCTAATCTCAGTCACATTAGTTGATCTCTCCCAACTTAACATTGCCTCTAGCTCTTGTGGATCAATTGTTATGCCATTTCCCGATATTACATGTTCCAAGAAAGTTATTTCATTCAGCCAACACTCACATTTAGAGAACTTTGCATATAATTTCTCTTTCCTCAAAATCTCCAACACACTGTTTAATGTTTCACATGTTGTTCTTCCTTCTTAGGTTATATCAGAAATTCAAATACAACCATAAACTTGTTAAGATATAGTTTACACACTCTATTCGTCAAGTCCATGAATGTTTATGGAACATTAGTCAATCCAAATAACATCACAAGAAGCTTATGACCATAACGTGTCCAAAAAGCAGTTTTAGGCACGTCTCTCTTCTCTATCCTTCATTGGTGATAACTTGATCTCAGGTTTATCTTAGAAAACACTCTCACTCCTTTCAGTGCTCAAACAATTTATTTATCATGAGAAAAATATATTTGTTCTTATTTAACTATTTTTAATCTATACATAATCTCATCGTTTCATCTTCCTCCTTCACGAACAACTCAGGGGTTCCCCAAATACATTAGGTCCGATAAATTGTTTATCCAAAAATTCTTAAAATGGTACATTCAACTCTCTTAATTTAGCTGGCGTCATTCTGTAGGGTGCTATTAAATATATGTGATGATCTTGGTATCACATCAATAGAGAAATTTAATCATTCTACTGGGAGACAACTAGGCAACTCATCAAGAATTACATTAGAATAATCTTTCACCCCTAAGATTTATTCTAAATTCCTATTTTCCTTTTTAGAATCCATTGTGCATGCCAAATACTCCTCATAACCCTTCTTCAACCATCTCCTAATGATCAAAGCAAAATGAGATAGTTCAAGAGTATCTTATGTTCTCCCTGAAAGTTAAACTCCTCATATCCATATTTTGAACACTACATTCTTTCTGGAATAATCAACCCAAGTCTAATACGTCGACAACCAATTTATTCTCAAAATTATATTATATTCAAAGATAATAAATCAGTTTTAGATTTTTCTATCACTGATACGAATCACACAACCCTTGTAAACATTTATGATTATCACTCCATCTCTAGTGGGAACTTCAACAAAAATATTTTGCATTAAAGGACTAATACATACTTCAATAGACTTCATATGAATACTGGATGCAAAAGAATGGGTTACACCAAGATCAACCAACATTGATATATCCACATTCTCTATATATAAAGTACCTCAAATTAGAAAAATTATGGGATAAATATCTTATCAGAATATATCTATAACAAACTTTTTTTTCTCAGTCACATATCAGATTACCACTTCCCCTTGGTGGCATACTCACTTTCTCTGCCACGACTTCCAGTTCCCATAACCTATTTCTCAAATCTAGGGGTTCTACTAATATTACTCTGAGCTACAGAAGCAATATATTTAGCTTGCCTCTGACTCTGTGGAGTGCTATCGCAGGCAACCAAAAATAAAACCTATACTCCTAAAAATACATGTAGTAGTGTGAGTAAGGATCGTTCCCACAGAGAGTATCTAGCCTGATTTTATGCTACGTGAACAAGGATGGGAGGGATTTGAGTATAACGAAAATAATTTTAAGAAAAACAACCAATGAACAATTCAAATTGAAGTATCGAAATCAATCAAAAGAACAAACCTTGGTCTAAGTCAACATCCACCATCGGAATTTTACAACTTTTCGTCAATGCAAGTATATATCAATTCACACTTTGAATATTCACCATTGGAACTATTTTCCTATATCTCTTTAGTCGCAATTAATTAGAAAACAAGCGATCTAATTAACACTAACTACTAAACAACCCAAGACAAGCGTTAAAGGTTTAATCTAGTAGCAGCCTTAAGAATTAGAGAGATCGATGAAGCTAAACAACACAAGCACAAGCGGTTGCATTTAATTTAGTCGAGTGTTCTTCCTAAGATCTAATAATTTTTGACGCAGTAAATCATAAAATCTTAGTTGCTTCACAAATTAGAGGGATCAAACAATTACGGATTTGATGTCTAACCTAGCAGTAGATTGCAATGAATAATAAACTAGTAGGCCTCCTAGTAATTAAACGAGACAATCATGAAAATGGGGACATAAGAACATTCGATACTTAAAGCATAAATTGAAAAATAAAAAAAAACAAATTAGATCTCACAGTTTTATTAATTCTGAGGCTTTCGTTTCCTTCGACCAATCATAAAAGTTTAGCCACAGAGGGCCATGATGAAAACTCGAATAAGAAGTTAGAGAAGAGGGGAGAGAGAGGCGTCCCTGAAGTTTGATGATTTCCCCCCTCTTATACATGTTATTTTCAGTAGTAAAAACCTTACAAGGTCTCCTAAAAATATTCTAAATATTATCCTAAAATAACAATATCCAAATCTAACTAGTTTAAGGAAAATATTAAAAATAAAATAAAGTCCTAATATAACTAGGAAACTAGTGTTTTCAACATGAATTTTGTGCACTAGATCTAGAAACTTTCGAAAATGAACCGCATCAAATCAGTGTATTAGAATTGCAGGCTAAGAGACTTTCCAGAACTGCAATAGTGCAGGTGTAGCAACTCCAATCCCGGTTTCAACCTTGATACAGCCAGTGTCTCTCAAAACTCAAAAGATGAAAGAGTATCATCTTGAAGCATCTCAATCGGAGCTCAGATGAGAGAGTTATGCCCAGATTACGAAGCGATATCAAAACTGTCAAAAATCGCCCAATTAGTTTCGTTTTGCACTTAATACCTCCATTTGCATCCTAAATCAAAATATAAGAATAATAGGCACCAAATGAGTATAAAAAAAAACCAAACATTAAGGGAGAAAGATATGACATTTTGCATTCTCATCACTTTGTACTAAAGTTCTTTGTGACAAGAAATGCTTCATTTGGGTGGTCTCCCACCCTGCACATTCATATTGGTACCATATCTGGATTCCTCAAATCTAGACATCTTCCACCTATTCCTCCTACCTCTGATTTTCATCACATCATTCTCAATCTGAAGTGTTATATGCATTAATATGACATAATTCATATACCTCATGTAAGATAGTTTCGATCAAATCTTAAAACATAGTTCATCTATGAATCTCTTACACTTCTTCTCCTCTAGGTCTACCTTTTTCGGTACAACCATTGATGAGACCAAGTATTTGTTATTATATTGAGCCACAGTCAATCCATTTGCCTCAAATAAATAAAATCTTTATCTTGTTGGGCTCTAAAGATCTAAGGAAAGTTTTTATCAAAGAAAACCTCTTTAAACCTATTCCAGGTTAAGAGTCTATCAACATCTGCACTTACCCTGGGAAGAATATCCTGCCATCATTCTAGGGCCTGTCTCTCTAATTTGAACGTAGAAAAGATGACCCTCTGCCTGACAGTCATTGGTAAAATACCAAATAAATCTCTCTAAATGTTCTCCCAAAACTCAAGCTTAAAAAGATTCATAGATCCTTTAAACAACAAGGCATTAAACTTATTATATCTCCCTATATCTCATGCATAAACTCACTTTTCCTTCTTTTTAAACGTATATTTCTACTAGATTTACGACAACCTCAGACACTGCTTTAGCCTGTTTATCAAGTCTATGCTATAGGTTATTAACTCTATCATTTGTTATATTCATTTCTCAAGAGCATGTGTAAGAGCTTATCTTAGCTCATCTCTTTCAACTTCAGATTCTCTCATACCTTTACTAATATCAATTATATTACTAATATCAATCATACTATCAACACATTTGCTTCTAGGAACCACAGATTCAGACTTAACCTCGACTTATCAAAAATATTAGGGGCCTACCATGCCCTCTCAAATCAACAACTCTAACTCTAGCTCTAGCGAGTCCACGTGTCATCCTCAGACCGTTCATTAAAATATAATTTATTTTAATCTTCTACTTTCTTACTTTTTGTGTAGTCTACAGAATCATAAAACCTAAGGCTCTGATACCAAAATTTTAACGATCCATCCCGGGTTGGCCACCCCCGAGACGGTGTCATCACATTTTGAAAATCCCAGCATGACACATATATGCAACCATAAAGATAATACTAACAAATTTTTTTACATCAATCCTCAACCCTCAACAGGGGAGATACACTAATCTGATATTAACTCAAACATAATATACAACGTAAAATGCATGAATATTTATAATTTTCTTTTATTTTCTCATTAGTCTGAGGATGTTGACACGTACGTGGCTTACAGAAAATGATTTTGTTTGAACCTTAACTCATCAAACTATTTGTCTTGCCTGATACTTGAAATCATTGTACAATGAGGGGTGAGCTTCACAAGGTCAGTGAATTAAATTTACTAGAAGTACTCAAACTGTATAAATAGTTTTTCAATATTTAATCATTTATATCTCATATAACTTGATACTATTATTCCACTATCACTACACATATCATAAGTCTCATTCTCTATCAATCTCTTCTTCTTATTTATTGGTTCACCACAAGACCATCAATTATCTCATAATTACCTCGCAATGAGGTTCACATCATAAAGTCCGCCCTTTAGATGGTTCTTATCATGTCATACTTCTAGGTTTCTTTCTCACCATAAATGTCTCTCCGTGAGATTCATTCAGTTATAAATAATTTGACAATAACACACAACACATCAGCATTTCAATAATGCAATCAATATTTAAAATAGATGCAATGCATGAATTATTATTAGGGAACATCTTCCCACATGTCGACATGTTTTTATCTTAGACCAGTTGCCTTCCCAGTTCTTTCACTCTCATTTAGACCGGCTGCCTTCACGGTTCTTTTATTCTCATTTAGACCGACTGCCTTCACAGTTCTTTTATTCTCATTTAGATCAACTGCCTTCCTGGTTCTTTTATTCTCATTAGACCAACTGTCTTCCTTGTTCTTTTATTCTCATTAGACCAACTATCTTCCCGTTTCTTTCATTTTCATTTAGATGCACATGAAAACTGATATGAATATGCATACAAATAGTAAAATAAAAACAAGCACGATATTCAGACATTTGAACTAGTTTTCCTAATTATTCTCAAATTATTATAAAAAATTTCACTAAATTTCTCTCATCATATATCACATCAAATCATCCATTATAGCTTGTCAAGATCCACTAAATTTTATCTCCTCATAA